>VXBA01004406.1:403384-464889 GCA_013399895.1 Serilophus lunatus | reverse complement strand
GGAAAATACTTTTTGAGCTTTTTGAGACAACTTTGGTCAATGTGTTTTCCATGTCTTGAATTTGTATGTATGGAAATTCTTTATGAAGACAGGAAGGGGAAGAACTGGTTACTTGGAGTTTTCCATTTAAGTTGTTTTAATAATTTGTTAGTGATCTTGGAGTTGTTTTCCACAATCACCAGTTGTGATCTTGCAAAAAGGACTTTTTGACAAAAAGAAAAGGAAGAAAAAGGAAAAGGAAAAGAAAATGAAAAAGAAAAAGAAGAAAAAGAAAGATACAACACAGTGTTTTTTAATAGTGTATATACAACTGTTTAGTAATTGTAGCACACTGCTTTCCCCTTCCAAATGCCCCATGAGGAGACAGTGGGTCTTTAAAAACATGTAGAGGATTTAGATCTTTTCCTGATGAGATCCACCAAGTAAGACCAGAAGGCTAAAATGTAATTTATTTGTCTGCCCATTTCCACCATTTGGTTTTGTTTGGAAAACCCAAAAGTTATTTACCAGTGTTTAGTTCCCGCCTTCCAAAGCCAAATGAGGAGTTCAGAGATGCTGATTCTTTCCTTGCCTGTGAAAACTCACTTTGTGTTTATCTGTGTTGGTCTCTCAAGGAAGGACTTTTTTAATTACTTGGATTCTAGTGGTGAGAGTGGATAAGGTAAATGGTGTGGTAAGTCCAGTTTTCAGCTGGTGAAATGCTTAACTTGTACTTAACTCTGTTAAATAAGGAGAAAAATTCATCATCTTTTTGACTTTGGCAATGCCAGTAGGAATTTAAGTGCCCATCTAATGTAAATAATAAAGGAAGAGGAAATTTTTTTAAACTGGAAGACCTGAATGTGGGAAATCTCCACTTCTATTCACGAAGAAATGTCTTTACCACTTTTTTTAAGTGAAGTCTTCTTAAGCTCTGACTCTTTTCTCTAGTACCATGGTTTTCAGCATTTTGTCTGTGAACCTTTCATAGTCCATGAAGTATATCTAGGGTTCAGAAGAAAGTCTATAATTAAAGAAGGTTCATATATGCTCAAATAATCTATACACATTAATAGTTGTGGAAAATTGGAACGGTTTGGACATCATAAAGAAAAAAAAAAATTGCAGTAACTGAGAAGCAGAGGAGTCTTGGACATGGTTATCTGGAAAAGATATGTTCAGTCTAGAAGACTTTTCCAAAAGCTACTTTACAAGTAAGTTTAGATTACATAGTGTTGTTTCACAATATTTTTCAAAACACACAATGAAACTGATAAACTGATTTTCACTTTAGAGTATCTAGGAAATCCATTCAGGATTTCATAAATGCAACATGTGGGTCCTGCTTCCCTGAGATGAGAAATCTTACATGCTTTTTGAATAGGAATGGACAGAAGCCTTTTTCTTTAGAAAAACTCATGGTTAAAGAAAACCAGTGAAACAAATCGATTTCTGTTACTCTTTCAAAAGAAATGTATAATGTAGAATTGCTCCATTCCAACCATCAGATTGTAGCTTCTTATTTTTAATTTTATATTTTTCTGAGCAATGATAATGACATGTTTTTCCTGGTATGGTATCTGACACCAGACTTATCCACATACTCTGAATGCCAGGGAAATCTGAGGGGTTTTGGTCATCTTTTCACATTCTTCTGTATCCTGAGGGTGGAATTGAGCCTTGTCTCTTCCTGGCAACCCACCTTACAGCAACAGGCACCAGCTGACCTGCATGTTTTTGTAGGTTAACTGCCCTTTATTTGGAAAGCTTTGTCCCATTGTCGAGAGTGACATTTGGGGAATTATTGTTATAATTACTATTGATTTTTTTAAGAAAGAAAAAAACCTCTCCACACATTTTCTGCAAGGCTGCAGTTTCACCATGTCTAGTACTCACATTTTTTATCATCTGAGGGTCTGAATCCAAACATCCTTCCACTGATGTACTTTATACCCACATGTGTGCATGCATTCACACAGAGAGATGTCAGCATATTCAAGGTGAATCATGAGATACATAAGGAGAAATAACTCCTTTTCCCAGTGGTTTTAACCAACAGAGAAAAGCAAAGGAAATCATTGCCTCATTGACTACATCACATGGGTGGTAAAGGCAGGTGTATGGTTTAAATGCTTCATGTTAAGCTACTACTTCTCCAATGATATTATCACCTGACTGAAGGGAATAATTTAATGAATACCTATTTCTCTCATTTGGAAATGTCAGCAGTCAGTTGTTACTGAACTCTGAGTTCCTTACAGCAGGAGACAACTCCCAAGTGAAATTATGATCAGGTAGGAGATAATTCCCCATCCCTAATTTCAAATTTCCCCTAAACAAGGAAAGGTAAAGTGAAGGTGCATATTATCTTCCACAGCACCAAATGCTGCCTTTCCATGTCAGCGTAGCAGTATAACAGGGTGTAGGTTTCATTCAGAATCCCGGCTTTAACTTAAAATTAACTTTTTATGTCAAGATTTTAAATTTTTCAGACTCATACCTACACAAGTGCCCCATGGCCAGAGACATTAAGAGACAGAGATGTTGGAGTCAGTGAGAATTACATACACTGAACTTCTTTGGAAATCAAGTTACTTGTTCCCCTCTATCCTACAAAAGCCTTCCCCTATGCTTTACACATGATCAGTCCTGAGGATGTCAGTGGGTCAGCCTCCATGTGGATAATGAAATACACAAATCTTTGCAGGATTGAGTCAGTTATTTTGTGATGTGCTTGTCTCGATCTTAACTTGAAACCAGCGAGGTCTTGCTTCATGTAAGAGATGAGGTGAAAAAATATTGAAGTTAGTGTTTATAATGAAGAAGTGTCTGAGTAATCTCAGGGCAAGGTAAAATAGTTAAAGTATGTTACCTTAAAGCAACCAAATATCATAACTTAAATATGAGTCATAATTGTCATGTTTGGCATCTTATTACTTAAAAATGACTGCAACTTCATGAGAAAACCAGCTGAAACTGGAGATGGTAGTACCTTTGAGAGTCTTTCTGTGATAAGGAGGTGATATTTTCTGGACTGCAGCATCCTCTTACTTACTTGTTATTTGCAGATGGGCAATAGCTGAGCAGTCTGAGTCAGTGAGACGCAGCAGCACCACAGGAAGGTTTGTATTTTCAAAGGAACTGACTAGTGATCGCAAATCATTGTGATTGTCTGAGTATGTCTGAACTTCTCACGGCTTCATGGGTGTGAAACAGAATGTCACATGAAGGTTGAGCTGGAAATGAGTTACGATGTCACCTGACACACACTGTAAGAGAAAATGGCACCATGTCATCAGTTCAAAGCCAACTCAGTTTACCAGGGATCTCTGATAGCATCAGTCTGTCCCTGTCAGATGAGGTAGGTATATTTGTCCAAAATTGGAATTGCAATTCCACAAAAAAATCAGGAACTAAAAATTTTCATTCCACAATTTCCTATGAAACATTTTGAAAAGTGGGTTTTGGTCCATATTTTAAATTTTCAATGCTCATCCTTAAATTACATTTGGCCAGCAAAGCATTCCAATGCAGCAGCCAGTATAAAATGTGTTGGTAACTTCCATCATGCCTGTTGCTCCTTCAGAAACCCCTCCTAGGACAGAGGTTTCAAATGGCCTCAGTGGAGAATCTACCTTACTGGATGCTGCAATGGACTCATGTCACTGCTAAGACATCGTGGCATGACCAGGACTGGGGGAGAAGTTATCTTGTTCCTTCCTTTCTCTGTCTGAATTTTACCTATATACAACCAGCAAAATTCAGCAATGTCTGTATCTTGTATATATATATAAATATAAATAGATATATATACAGCACTTTGTTTTGACAGCCTTAGTACCATGAGCTTGAGAGTCTCAGGTATCAGCACCAGGAGTTTCCTGCATGGAAGAATTGTGCAGAGAGACTTTGCATTAACTTTTGGTATTAAGAAAGTGTTCCTTGAATCACTGTTAGGAAGACAGAGAGCAAGAGGGAAGAATATATTCTATGTTAAGATCTTTTGTCCTCAAAAAGTGAAAGCTTGGCTTTGGTCACCAAAGGAATGGTTCGTTCACAGGCAACCCAATGAAAGATGGGATGAATTCTGAGATCCCTGTAGCCAAGTTTCTTTGGCTCAAGAACATCCTTAAGTATTAAGTAGTAATTATAGAAAAGATCTTGCAGTGATTGTTTCAGTATATGTGCAACAGAAAGTATGTATCACAACATGTTTTATGAAACGCTCCCTGGGTAATGTTTGGAAGTTAACTTGGCAATATGAAGGTAAAAGTTCCCCTCCTGTTTGAAGGGTTTCATGAAAAAAAAATGGATCGCCCACTGACAATTTCAAAGACCAATTTTAACAATATCACACTTTTGTTTGTTTATAGTGAGGCTCTTGTCTAAACTTGAAGGTTCAGGCTTGTTTTGCCCTGGAGTAGTTTTGTTGGCACTGTTCATAATCTTTTAAATTCCAAGCTAGATTTTGGAGGACAGTCAATGTATTACTTCATACAAAAGCTATTATTCCATATGAATAATTAGCAGTCCGTTCTGCAGGATGGTGAACGTGAGGCTTAGTGCTGAGCTACTGCTAGGAAAGCTGGCTGTGGTTTTCATAATTTGCAATCCAAAGTGGAATAAACTGTGGGCTTGGGCTGCCTGAGACATCATACCCAAGTGTATAGGCTGCTCACTGAATGAGAGCTCTTCAGCAGAAAGCTGATGGAAGCCTTTTTGTGCATATGGATGTCTGGACTCCCCAGCACCTGCAAAAAAGTTACATCTGCAAAAAGAGCAGCTTGAGAAGTGAAAATGGCTGCTGTGTAACTCCTTGCCACGTGGAGGTTTGTAGTCTATAAAGTGACCAGTCTGCAAACATTTTCCCAATGTCTTCCTGCCCATAGCAGTGTCACTACAATTTTTATCCATTCCCAAGTAAGTAAGATCCTAAAATATTAAAAATACGATGAAGGAGAGAAGGAAAAGGCATATTTTCTTTTTTACATGCCATGCTTTTCAGGTTGCCAATCCACAGATCTCTGTGCTGGTCACACTTACCAGAGCTTTTTATAATCCTGACTAAAAATTTTTCATCTGTTTACTGAATTAAGCTGTCATAATGATGTAGGGATAGCAGTGCTGTAAGGTTGCTATTATCTATATAATACAGCCTAGATATCTTTATAGATGATTAATTCTAGTGTAAACCATTTACCACAACACCCACGTAACTCGTATGTGAGATCCTGATAGTTTTGGACTCTCCTATAGCACAGGAGGCTATTGTATAAAGAATCCAGTACACAAACTTAAAATATTGAAAAAAGATAGTACATCATTGGTTATGGAGTTTCTAGCAGTCATAGCAACCTGGAGAAAAATTAAGCCATATTTGGCACCGCATCTCTGACATTAAAAAAAGTGTGATTATTTCTTATGGCAGGCTATGAAAACAGTTTTAATTCCAGGACTTCTCAGAGTTCTCCCAGGAGTTTTGAAATATCTCAGAAATTACATTACCACATGAATTGTGGAATTCGTTTATAGGAGTCTGACGTTCAGGCCACAGGTATTTGCACATGACCTCAACAGAAAGTGAGTTTACTTGTGAGAGGACAGGTAAAATGAACACTTCACTGTTCATCTGAGCTATTTTTACTCAAGATCAGATGTTTTCACAAATCTTTATAACTTCGTCTTTCTAATTTTTATTTTTTTTTTCTCTGGAATATTCTGGTACAAGTGGTGAGTCTTAACAGCTACTGACTGTTCTGGGGAACAGAAGAATAGGGATTTGCACCTAGTGAATGCTAAACCTTTGTATGAACACCGTGGCCATATCACATTTCTTCCTGAATGGGCATGTTTTGAGAGAAAAAGTAAGAGACAGTTCATTGAAGACTTTCCAAATTAAATACTCCTGCCTTTATGCCACTGGAATTGAATGCTAAGCATATAGTTTTAATGCTAGAAAAGACTATTTAGGATTCTCTTGCCTGACAAAACCCATAGACTTTTATCAAACTAGTTTCTTCATTGAGCCTCTAACTCTTGTTAGGGTACACAGGTTCAATTTCAAGGCTTTACCTGAGAAGGAATCCAGTGTACCCTTGAGCAAGTGATTTGTTTGGAGATCTGGACTGTTAGGAATGCATGCCTTTGCTCCTGAATGCAGTTAGCATAGTTGCCAGGTGTCGGATGTTGCTCTACACTTTTCCATTATTTAAAAAACCCCTCTGCTATCAGAGGTATTTACAGGCCATGTTCAGATCCCTTTTTACCTTTCTGTGAATAAGCTAAACAGACTGAAGTCCACGAGTCATAAAACTCCCCCTTAGAAGAATGTTTAACTTTAGATTCTTTTTCCCCTTCTTGAAAGGTGACTGTAAAAACAGTACTGTGGATTTTCATGATTATGGCTTTAATGGTTTCTATATAAAGAGCTTTGGTTTACCAAATTAAAATGCAGCGTGACTGGCTGCCAGACCTTTCAGATTTATCATAGCCTCCAAGGAAAGCTGAAATTTTTGCATCCTGTCTGTCATTAAGAGCAGTAAACACAGATTAAATCAGAGCAGGGATTGAAGATTGGTGTTGAGGTCCATGGTCTACATACATCCCTCTCCCCTTAGAGGAAAGGGATCACATATCTGATGATGTGCCATCTCATGCCATGTGATGTGACTTGGAATTTGCTCAGCCTCACATCCCCTGGGTCCAGTCCATCATCTGCTCTGGATCCTCAGCTACCCCATATGATGGTGGTACCTTCAATGCCCTTCCTTGTGTCAGCAGCAGATGTCACCTTGTGAGGACGAGCTGGTGGCCCTGTTAAGGACTCACAAGATGAAGCAGGGATCTGAGCTGAGTTCTTTAGCCACTCTCCTGCAAATACCAAGAAAAGCAGTGTGCTCCTCTCTGAGAAAAAAAAAAATCAAATGTCCCTTCATGCAAAAAGCAGCAGGGTTTTTTCAGTGAGAGGATTTCACTTTTACACAGTAACTTTTTTCATAGCAATGCTGCCCTTTGATGCAAAGAAACCTTCCCCCCCTCACCCCTTGTTGTAGTCGATGAGTTAAGTAGAAAGAAAATTCCATACTTTGAAGATAGGAGATACTGAAACAGTGGATTAGACTGGTGACTGTAAGAAGGAAAATCTAAATACAGAAAAGGAAGACAAAATGAAGGAAAGCAGCAAATATTTGAGGAAAGAATACACAACGTTTCTTTTTCTATTATTCTTTCTTCCCACCATTCCTTCCAGTTTAAAATCTTTTCTTTGGTTATAGGCACCAATCCAACGACTATATGAAGAAAGTAATTAGTGCTATGCATGGAAATAGTGTTATTAACTTAAGTGACCACAGTCAAGATCAGATGTCTGTTCCTTTTTTCTATAATGTACATGTAGAATTATATTTCCCATGATGGAATATTTCTTTTGCAATTTGTTAATTGCCTTTTTTATTATGAAGAGAATTTGTAGTCAGAGAGCTACAAAAGGCCATAGGGCTCCAACAGCATTTTGAAACACAGTCAGATCTGCAACGGGAAATAAAGAGACGAACTAAATGATCCCCACATGCTTTCTATGCCTGGAACATAATCTATGGCTGTGCCTTGTAACAAGTTAACTTGTCCCTAAATACACCCACACTGTCAAACAGGTAAACCTCAAACTGCCCCCAGAGTGCACCTCTCCTGTGTCAGAGGTGCACCTGCAAGACTCAGAGGTGCAGGAACAAGCACCTCCAGTTGTCAGTTGTCCAGTTGTTGTTAACAGGTGGGGAGCTGGATATGAGGTCTTAGGAAACATTTTGTGATTTTTGGATTTGCCACAGTTACAAGGTAACTGGTGCAACATGACTGTCGGCCTCCAAAACACCATCTAAAGACAGTAACGTGAACAGTCTTCTTGATGAAACACTGGGAATTCAAGGTCCAATGTTCATCACCATCACTGTCACCATCACCATTTCCTCTGCCTAATGTTTTCACCCTATGGAAAAGAGGGTTTCAAATACGTTTCACAAGCTGTGTCCTTTCCATTATCATTAATGATGTTTAATTCTCGAGGATATATATATGCTTAAATATTTATTATAAATAAGCCTGCATTATGGAGTTAGAGTCCATTTTAAAATGCAAAACACCTCTAAAAAAGAGATTTAATACAGACCTTATGCAATATTTATCAATTAAAACTAGTTTCAGAGATTCAGAGTTGCATAATGATTTATAAATAAAAAATTATACTGGAGGGTATTTTTCATTTAAACTATTTTATTTTCTTTAGATTCAGTTATATATAATATTTTGGTAGTTAAATTGAAATCCTGCTACATAATTTACATCTGAGAACACAAGCTAACATCTAATTTAATTTCATCTTCTTTAGAACAGATATAAACTACAAACTGCAGATTCAGAGGGATATTGTATTTGTAAGATTTGTTATAATTAACCTGAAAGGACACAAGAAATGCAAGTATGGATAGTCATTAACAGTCCTCTATCACAGCCAAAGTCTTCTTGTGAAGAAATCAAGAATGGCATGGATTCCTTAGGAAGAAAAATGAGACACATTTTTAGGGTTATATCTCTCGAAGGTATCTCCCTGCTCTAGCCAGTGTATTGCCACCACTGATGTTTATAGACATTATTTTCTGAAGGACATGAATATTCATTTTAAGTGTTGTCCAGACCTGACCCTACCTAGGCTGTGAGATCCAACACAATTCCACTGTCAGGCTGCATTGGTTCAACAGAAAGCAGCAGTTTTGATGCTGCTGATGTCTGAAATGTTGAGTGAATACAACCAGTCTAAACTGAAAGACTTCATATGATTTGCCAGGTTTGTCTTCCTGTATGTATTAATTGGAATGTTACTATTTAACAGCACAGTGTTTGTGTTTCCCAGAAAGAAAACATTTGGAAGTTAATATCGATGTATTGTATTCACAAAACATTTGAAACTTCCTAAGATTTCAGAGGATTTTAGTGTCTTAAAAGCATCTACAGACTCAGAATTTTGTGATATTGTTGTGTAGCTCAGTCTGGCCCGTTTTTTTCTATCTTTCTGTTGCTTCCTTATCTCACTTTTACACTGAAAAGCTCTTTAGACAGAGACCAACTTTTGTTTCCGACACTATGCCCAGGGTAGGATAGTCTTGCCCTATAAAATTTTGATGATGTAAATAATCATAGCAAAAAACCTTTGTGATAATCTGTTCAGGTTTCCTGTAGTAACATAGGTCTGAAGAACAGATTCTTGTTTGAATTACAATGAATCTTCAGGGAAAAAAAATTCCAGTTGTGTTTTAAGTATTTCCAATGCTAGAGAACCCATCACAATCCTCTGCAAATAAATAATGTTCTGATAAATGTTAATTATCAGCACTTCCATCAACCATTATCCATTCCTTAAAACAATCACAACAAAACCTGTCTGAATGTTTACTCAGAACTGCAGATGACATGGATCTGTTCAGTTTAGGAACCTGACAGCATGAACCTGTCTCATGCTATGTCCTTTCATCCCAAAGAATATAGTATTTCTCTAGAAATTCAACCCCAAATACACTGAAGGGTTTTGGGAGAAGTGCTTTAATTCTCTAAACAGTTAACAAATGATGAGCTAAACAAATAGTGAAATATGTAACACTCTGAATTTCACTTTTCCCTGCTGCAAAATGTCCATGAACAGCCCATACATTATTTAACATGGCTCTTCAAAACTGCTCGATGGAACTGTATGTTTGTTTGTGCAAGTGAGAAAAAGAGATTATTATTATTCTTCCTTCCCAAACAGTAGCTTGGAAAGTTCCCTGTAAATATTTGGATCTTGAGAAATATCAACTGTGATGGATTGTATCAGTATTTCAGTGTTCTTTCTGGACATGACAGGTGCTATCAGCAAGTGGAATTTATTTAGGCTTCAGCTCTGCCATGCAGACACACAGTTAGAAAATTCAAAAAACTTAAACAAAGCAAAACAGATCTCCCTTTCTTAAGCCAGTCAGACCTTACATGAGACATCATTATTGCAAATTTGTGTTTTGTGGTGAAATCCATGGACAACAAATGGATGCACTCTACTGGAGCCAGGCCAGCCCTGGGCACCTGCAGCATCTGCCCATGTATCCCACTGGAGGTCTGAGTACCAGAGGTCTGTTTTACCCTGCAAATAACTGCCTTGGTAAGGAGAAATGAGTGATAGGTTCATGTTTCACTCTCCTCTTATCCCCTATATGCACACCCTGGGACTTCACAGCCTTCAGCAACAGGTAAAACCTCAGGTAGGCAGCAAAGAACAGTAATCTCTGTAGATATCCTGGTCCACCCACTGCCTACAGCCAGCCAGGAAGGGAGTGCTCCTCTGGAACAAGAATGGGTGCCTTCCAGGTAGAGCAGCATCTAAGAATAAGCAATAAATGCTGCTCTTTACTAACAATTCTCCATGAAATTAGAATCTACTTTTTCTGATTGATTGTTTGTTTGTTTTTTAAGTACCTGAGACTGAAATGCAGCTAACAGGCATTCTTGGTATGGCTTGTATTATGAAACAAGAAATTATTTTAATTGCTCTAGCAATTCCCTTCCCATTGCTGTAAACAAAATGATTTCCTTCAGCAGCAGTCTGACTCATGTACTCGACAAAAGAGCTGCTTGCTCCAACAAGGGCTGGTGAAAGGCTCCGTGGGGGCTGCAGCCTCTCCCCTCACCTGAGCCACAGTGCACTGCAGGGGCTGCAGCCAAACATGGGATGCTGCTGGTGCAGGATCTGACCTCTCTGCCCTTTGCTTCCACCTGTCCTCACCCAGCTCAGTTTATACAGACTCTGCTTCTCTCCTTTGCAACTGTTTTTATCTGCAAGGCATTTTAATGTTGTATGTTTGGAAGTAATTGTAGTGCAGAGAAAGGGAAGAGCACTGAGCTGGGAAAGCTCCAGGAGTCCTGCTCTGTCTGAATTATTTCTAGACTGAAGTGTCTGTGAGTTTTGAAGTCGTTTTCCTTAAGAGTGTTCATCTTCTCTAAAAGAATTAAAGTCAAGATAGAAAAGCAGTAGAGTCCAAAGAAGTAAGAAAGGGATATATTTGCATGGGAAATTCCTGTGGATTTTCTCTTAAGATGTGCTGATCTATAGACTAATGAACTCAATGCAAATATTATGAAAAGGCAGCTCTGGCAATGCACAGCCTGCAGAACCTTCTCCGCTGATGTTGGCTTCAAAATTATTGATTTAAACATTTTATTATTGATTGCATAATTAAAGTATGAGTGAAGGAAGAAACATGCAGCCAGTTATGGTGTTCAGCTTCACTTTATATGACTCAGAGACACATTATTTATTTGTGTGTTGTTATTGGATGAGATTGAAATGTGTCTTTAGACATGCTTTTGGCCATTAGCAAGTAAAATGCCTTGGATTAAGATCCAGTCTTAACCCAGCAGCACAATTAGATGAACACTGCACTTAGGCTTTCATATTCTGGATGCTTAATTATAGTGCTGTAGTTAACTAAATGCCTGTAACTTTCTCCATAAGCCTAGGAAGTCTGTATTATTAATGAACAAGTCCTTTGCTGAGCCTTTTAAAACTTCTTTATATATTCAATACTCAGGTGAAAGAGGGAGACATGCAGAGAGATTTTCCCAGACATTTCAACATGTAGAAAGGACATCACAACTAT
This sequence comes from Serilophus lunatus, assembly GCA_013399895.1. NCBI lineage: Eukaryota > Metazoa > Chordata > Aves > Passeriformes > Eurylaimidae > Serilophus > Serilophus lunatus. The sequence continues at coordinate 453,232 of VXBA01004406.1, read as the reverse complement.
TTTCCTTAAAATCATGATAATTTTCTGCAGGCAACATACTGAATAATATGCAGCTTAAACACTCTAAAGAACATGCATCTTAAATTGTGTAAAATCAAACTGATCTTATTTAAGACACACAGGTTTATACATTCCTAGAGAAGTATCTATTTTTCCTTCATGTATCTCTCATGGTGTTAGTGGAGCTGCTGAAATGTCTAGATGTCCCAGTCAGAATTTTCTCAAAGACCTAAAAAGTCCTTTGATACTGATACATACACATTTTAATTAAGTGAAGAAAACATGCCTTCAAAGAGATTTGTGTGGTAGATGATACAGCAAAACTAAGCAAGGCACTTCTCAGCAATCTGTCGCATCTTTGAATCTGATGGCAACAGAAGTAAAATCTTCCTGATGCAAAAAGCATCTGGGGAATAATACATCGGATCATGTAGATTCAATGAATTTTAGTTCCTATTCAAATTAGATATGAACCTGAATGATAACCGTGTTTTGTGTGTCAAATTTAATAGTCAGTGCCAAATATGCTGGAACTACATGAACTAAGAATTCTTAAAAAGATACCTCAAGTACCTTGAAGTATTTACCTTGTCACAATCATGACAGCATTTTCACTTGGGATATAATACTGTTTTACAGTGGTGGCTGCACTTATTTGGCTTGAGATAAAGTTGAAGAGGTGTTATTTATAGTAACTCCTTCCATTAAACTTGAAGCTTGTACCACAGATGAGCATCCAGCAGTCTACATAGTTCAGATTACTCTGACTGTTCAGACACCAGTCTGGGCTTCATCCCATAATCAATAATCATCCATCCTTCATTTTTATTGCTACCTAAGCACAACTACTAAATAGATGTGGTGGGAGATGTATACCACTATCACCATTAAAATATCTTTGTTCAACATCCTGTCCATGACACAGCAACACTCTCTCTTTTTGTTTTCTTATCCTTTAAAAAAGTTTTTGGAAAGATTTGCTGTATTGATGAAGTGGATTTACCCTTGAAAGCCTGAAAACTGTGTTGGGAAACCTCATGCAGCTGTTTTACAGAATGTTTTTTCTCTTGGTTATTTTCTAATTGCATATAAATCACAGCCAAAAACTTGGTAGATCTGCACACATAGAGCCTCTGGAAGATGTGATCTGAACTCAAGATTGAATCAGATTGTGGGTTTTGCAGAGGTTTTTTGTTTTCATACCACAAAACTCTGAAGGCCTAGAATTTGCAATCTATTGCAAAGACTCTGTTGGTATTGATATTTTAATTATTCTATATATAGGATTAATTGTTCAGTAATTAAGTACATGTTGTTCAAATTATTAGCTTTTGCCTTCTGTTGTTCATTTGTTTGCATACCTGTGCCAGCTGGGGTTCTATAACTGGTTATAAGGATTGCTTAGAATTAAATTTCTTCATTTGGGTTGCTTGATGCTTTTAAACCAGGAAAATTATAAACAAAGTGCTTTTGGTTTTGAATTTTATGATACACAGTTCTTTGAACTGAAATTTGTAATACTCTAGGGGTTCTGTGAATACTTAAAAACCAATATGTACTTATGAATAGTTGGGGTAGTAAATAACACAATCCTATAATAACCCTTAATCCAAGATACAAGGAATTTATTTTCTTAATTGTGCCAATCTTTCATGGAAAACTAAATGGAATTTTGATAGCATGGCTAATTTCTAGTTAGTAACCAATAATTGGAATCCCTAATTATTCAAGATTGGTATTTTCTAAATTCTGGATGTTTATTAAGAGTTCACTGCTTATTAAAGAGTTGTGCAGGAAAATTTTCTTGTTCTCAGAATAAGTAGTATAAGTAATATTTAATCTCTCAAATACAGTTGAGAATTCTGAAGGCATTAGCTTCTCCAAGATGAATCCATGCAGAAGTATGAACTTGATTGCATATGAATAAGGTTGAGGCCAAAGCTTGACCTCAAATTTTTATTTTGTTCAAAACCAAAAGTCAGATGAGAACACTAGATTTTGTAGCACTCTGTCAAAAATGAACAGTATTGAGAAATATAAGTTACTCAGGTGCACTTGAGAAGTTCACAGTGCAGTCAAGGAAGATAATGTAGTTTTCAGGTCTATAGGTTTGAACCCAGGCAATTTAAAAGCAAGTTGATTCAACTGATCATCTTCCAAGGAAATATGCTCAGTAGCTTCTCCAAAATGAACATTCAGCTGTCTTATCGGATTTTCTACTAGACACTTATCTACAGACCAAGAAGTAAAGTTCTTTTCTCAGTTGACAATTTACACAAATACAATGCATTTGCAGTAAGGAAGGATTGAAAGTCTTGTGCTTTGGTTGAATTGGAGATGGTCTTCTGTTCACAATAGGCCCGGGTTTCAGCAGTTCCCATGTTATTAAAAACTGTAATCACAGCTGGTTGCATTGAAGTTGTCCAAAGTATCAAAGAGTTTATGTCTCTAAACCTCATGTCACAACTACGTCTTGATAGAATTTGGCATTGTAAAATCTTGGCATTTAAAAGTAATTGATGAAGCGAAATAACTAGAACGTGCTAGGGAGATCAGGATTTTAAATAATTCACTTCATTAGGATTAATTCTCTAGCACTGTACAGATTGGGAAACATGGATTATTATTCCACAGTTATTTTTTGAATATGGTCTGAATAGTATCTGAATTCCCACAGTGAACTCCTGAGTCAGGTCTGTGGGTTTGATCAGATTAAAATCACATCTCTCTCTCATATATTGACTGGGTGCATTAAGCATTCAATTTTCAGGCAATCAAACACATTACAGCACTTACAGATCATTTCAGATATGACAGAAAAAACATCAGCTCTTGGGTAACCAAAACTTGTCCCAGACAGGTACCTCTTCCTTCCAGGCTCAGTGTATCATGTTTCTGTGTAAAAGGGAACATCCTGCCTGGAATGCTCCCCCTTAGGGAGAACAGCAAGAGGAAAAAACGGGGAGCTTGCCTGTGAGACAGTGGTATGCCTTTGATTCATTGATCCTAAGGACAATGCTGAGACATCCTCAAGAATTTGATGGCTTTAGAATCTGAGTTCCAGCTTGCCAGTGGTTTTGCTATGCTAAAAACATATAAAGTTGTCGGAGCTTTTTTACTTAGGGGTTTTTTTGTTTGTTTTGGGTTTTCCTTCTTTTTTATTTTCTGGAAGTGAAAATGCTGCTTTAATGTTTTTCATTTTGTTGGGAAGAAGAGGAATTTGTCCTTATATCAACAGTCTTATATTCACCTACAATATACCAGCATGAAGTCAGTAAATGATGTTGGTATTAAAAACTGAATCCTTTTCTTTTCCTCTATTTGGATCATCTGTGGATTATATCGTTGCAGCTGTTCTGAGCCCCCAAAAGTCCATAAAGTTGCACTTAGTGTTTCCATATGTAGTCTGATTGTAGGGGCACATTACAGACAAAAATATTAAAAAGAAGCTTTCAAGAGCAGGTCTGACACTTTTCCTCTAAGTTTGGAATATAATCATATCCTTCTTCAGTTACTCCAGCTGTACTGATACAACTTACATTTATTTTAATCTCAGTATAAAGTCTATCTTTGAAACTTCACTTATTTATGAGCAATGTCATAAAGCAAGTAGTATTTACCCTGGAATGTCTTTAAACTTGTTGAAACTGTAAAATCCTATTCAAACTGTCTCTTCTTTACTTCAGTCCATTCAAAAGCCAGTGTCTAAGATTTCCAAATACTGACAGAAGTGTTTGTTAGCTTCACAGAAAACATCCAAACAGTTCATGGAATTTATGCCTTGGGGAATCATTTGTTTTTCTTGTTTGGTCAATTAAACACTGCCTTTCTCAAAAGAGGGTGTATTGTAACATCAGGCATGATAATAAGCAGAAATACCAACGGGTTGCTGCAAAAAGTTTGGGTCGAAGTCCGAGTTTAAGTTATGCATTTCGAGAACTCAGGCACTCAGAGAGGGGAAATGCAAACTGAGGAGTCTTCTGCATAATTTTCCTTGAGATTATTCATAGTGAAGAACTCCAAGCAGATAAAAAGCAGCTTTCTTATGAAGCCCATGGTTCTCTAATGCAAGGAGTGAAAAAAAATCAAGCTACGTGATCATTTTTTCAATGTAAGTAAAAGGAATTTTAAGCACAAATGCCATAAAGAAGTTATCAAGATGCCATCAAAAAATTGGGAAAGCTTTTTTAATGAAAAGGAATAGATGTAAAGAGCATACAAATTCTTGAGCTGGATGGAGACTTAGAAAGTGCTGATTCAACACAAACTGATAAATTTGACAGAACACAATGATTTTATCAACATCTTTAGGAGGAATTTTGCTTTATTTCAATACAATTAAGATGCATGGTGTTTTCTTTCTGTTTTGTTTTTAGGCTTAGCATTTAGATTTAACTTTTTTGTTACACTGTAATAGAAAGGTCAAAATTATATGAAGCTACAGTGAAGCATTTTTGTCTGAAGTGAACCATTGATTTTAGATTATGTCAACTGCACACAAAATCAAGGATTACAGATTTTGAAGCCTTGGACTTTCCCATGAGGTGGGTCTCAGTTTGGAAATCATCTCTGTGCCAGAAAATTTTTAAACATACACTTAAATCCCTGTCTAGGAATGGGAGAGTCTGAGCATGTATTTCAGTGCTGTGCTAATGTGAAGAACTCAGAAAGGTGTGTAAAAGGAGTTGTGAAAGAAGCTCAGCTCCTGAGAAAAGCTGAATGGATCCATCTCAGGCTACTCTGGGCACCTGCAGTGCAGCTGCCTGGGGTTCCTGTGGGCAAGGAGAGGACGGTTCACTTGGCTGAAACCTCTGCCATAGAACGAGATAAATTGTACCTGGGAGATTCCCAGTCATTTTCTGAATTTCACACACCCCCCAAAAAATCCATCCATCAGGGAAATCTGGCAAGCAGTACACAATCTACTTACAAAAACAGGTCTTAAAAGTCTTACAGATGTGTAATTGCAGACGGTGTGTTTCCTTTCTTTAGTACAGATACTGTCTTCACAGACACGTAAAATCAATCCAGCACTTGGTCTTTTCAAGAGGGCTGGTTGTAGAATTGGGTATAAGAAGATCTGCCCTGTTCCTCTGTCTTTATGTGGTGGTATAACTGCTGGTGAGCTTCCTGCTTTGAGTTTGTACCTGCCTTCTTGTCCTGAACTGATTGTGCTAAGGATGACACTGGAATAAAATAGCCCTGTGCGTGCTCCCTCCCTCTCTCCACTGGGCTGGTGAGCACATATAGAAACCCTGGACTGCAGTCTCTAACAGGCTCGTAGCACGCCACAAGTAAGTAGGACATGGCAACTGTGATTCCCTCACAAAGTCCTTATTAGGCTAAACCAGCCAATCTTACTCTCCTTCTTTCTCCAGGTTGCTGTGGGAGTGTAACTGATGCACTTCATTAGGGTTTGAAATTGTGTGAGTAATCCTATTGATTCTATCATTCTGTGTAAAGTGTATATAATCACCCTGCTTCCTCATGATGGTATGAGTAACCTCTTTTTATGACAGGCTTTTTCCATATTCCCTATTTTTTGCTCTTTAACTTGCAATTCTACTTCTGTAGCTTTGGATTGATTTGGGTGAGGGAGGAGGCTGAGAGGTGGGAAGAAGGAGGGGTGCAAAGGGAGAACAAAAACTCTTTTCGTCTCCTCATGTGTAACCCTTATGGTTCAGTATGACTGTAGGCTAGAGACCAGATGATAAGCTGGAGGAAATCACACAGACAAAACTCTTGAGGCCCAGACCATGTTGCTACAGAAAGCAATGGTTCACTGCTGCTGCAATGACAGTGCTGGGGTTTGCCTTCTGCTGGGAGCCTTGGCTGCACGCGTCCAGGATGAAGTGTAGTAAATTAACCTTTTAAAGGGTATACAAATGCAGCCACCAGCTGAGCATTATTGCTGGGTCCTGGCTAATTCCAATGTAAGTGATGATTTTCTGTCTGAGCCCTTTCCTTGTCCGCAGCTACTGGACAAAGCTTCTCTGTTCAGTCCAGCATCTTCTATCCTTCACTATGAAGATATTTTTCTTTTGAAGTTCTTTTGAGAACTCCATGGGGACGGTCTGTAAACCAAATTCTTGGACTGGTTTTGGGCACAAGGATAATATTGCCCTTTACTCATGTCTAGCAGTTACCTGAAAGTACTGAATGTATAACTTGGCTTAAATACTTCAGGTGATATGTTTGTTTTCCTCTCGCTGCATATATCCTGTTCTTGCTGCTACTCAGTATTCAGAAATGCCAGCACATCCATCACTTTGTAATGCTTTTCCAAGTGTGTTCCTGTGTTCAGCTCCTCCAGACAGTCATACTGGGTTCTACACTCACACGTATTTTGCAGTATTCCTCTGCCGCTCATTCCCATCAGTATTCTCTGTCTCTGTTGCAATGTTTTGCTGCAGGAGACAGACAGCGTTGTTCAGAACATTTCCCAAATCTCAGTAAGACTTTCTGTTTCTGCAGTTTAAGGTTTGTTGCACCTCCTGGGAATGAGACAGTTCGCAGTTTCTTGGAAGAGCAGGAGAAGCAAGTCTAAGGAAGAAAGGTTAAATATCACCCACTGGATTGATGGATTTCTTTGTTTTACTTCCTTCATAATATATGGATATAAACCATGACATTTTTGGCAAACGTAAAATACGCCTCAACAAAAAAACGATAGCACATACCAAGAATCAGTCCAACAAACCCAACTTTTTTTTTTACTTTGCTGCTATAAAACCCTAATCCCCGTATTGTTAAAACATTTTCCTCTCTTCTTTATTCCATACATGCCCAGGCCACTTGGAAGATAGTTCCTTTCTTTTTAGAATCTACTATCTTTGTGGTAACATTTTAATTTGCAGGATGAAAGGGTAGGAAGCCCACTGGTGACTTTCCACTGCTACATATTTTATGCAAAATTTCCTCAGATGATGTAATAATGGGTATCTGGACATCTTTTCTTCTGCAGTGTCCAGCATGGAGGGGGTCTTGATCCTTGTTACCCATAATTAGCATTAGCAACATATCAGTGCTTAGTTGTTCTTAAATGATTGTTGTTGCCACTGGCTGGATAACAGAATAAATGGCAGGGAAGGCATACCTTGGGCAAGTATTGATTGCTGTTTCAAGATATTGCCAGAAATGAGATCCATAGAAACTACACTAAAACATTGCAGTGCAGGTTGGTGAGACACCGTGTTCTGAATTGCTTTCAACTTTCTCGAGAACATTATTGATCTTCTATATCCAAGTGGGCTTGGTTTCCTAAGTGTTTTCATTACAACTTTTGGCTCACCTACAAGCACACTAAACCCAGAATACTTTGCCTGGGGAGCAAAGTGGCCTCTGGTCTGCCTTGCCCTTGAATTGTAATCTGCCTTCTAAGAGACTATCTCAGCCCAGATGTCGTCAGCAGAGCACAGTGTTGTGTTGGAACATGAGGGAAATATTAGATCATGGAAATTAACTAAGTGAAAGGACTTAATCTAATTCCTTCATTCTTAGGTTGTTGTTTTTTCAAAATCATAACAAATTAGGAGGACTATCTAGAGCATGGGGAGAAAAGAAAACCACCTTACCTAAACCAAAAGTCTAGGAAAAAACCCCAGCAGTTCCAGGCTGATGATGCCTTTGCCTTATTTTCTGATGTGTCCCTGATATTGTGCATGTATTTTTCAGAATATGCTCTCCACTGTGTTGCATGGAGGTGGAGGTTACTGATGGGTTGTGGTAGAAAACAGTTTCAAAATTTCTGGTAAAAAAGGATTGTGCTGGATATTGCTATAGGCTGATGAGATGATCCAAAAGTGGTGCTGATAGTCTGTGTTTTCATTATTTTGGAAATATATATCCTAGGAGTGGGGCTGATCGAAACAGCTGTAAAAAATAGGGCTTTTATTTTAATTGTTGATAAGAGGTGACACAAAGCATTTGTTGCAAACTCAGGCTTCTAAGCATGTTGGTCATGTAAAATTTCTGATACCCTGGCAGTGGCTGCAGCATTAGAGAATCCCTGAACCTGAGAACTTATTGGGGCAGTTTCCCAGCTGCCCTCAGACAGATGGAGGAATGGATGGATGCCAGACTTCTCTGCATTTTCTCTGCAGGTTTTATGTGACCCAGCAGAGCATTTCTGAAACAGCAGGTCCTGTACCACTCATGTAGTAAAAGCTAATGGGTTTGTTGCTGAAATTTTTAGGTTTTCTGTGCGCACTTGTAAGCACCCCATTTATCTAACAGCTGTGCTATTGTTGTTTATGGCCGCTGACTTGAATGAGTTACCAGGAGCTGTTCAGAAGGGACTCTTTGCCACCTGTGGCTGTTTTTATCCATGCTCTTGTGTCCCTCAAAAAGAATTGGGCTTTAAAAAGGTGTGACTCAGCACAGTTGTGTCATGTCATTTGTTATTATTTCTCGAGGAGAGCCTCGGGCATTACCTCAACATAATTATCAAACAGGGCTCTATGATGGTTAGACCTGTACACAAATAAGATGAAGGAGAGTCCTGCTACGAATTGAACAATGAGAAACACCAGCTAGAGACACTAGAATGAGTACAGAAAAACAAGATAATATTGTAGCCATCCAAGTTGTGTTAGTCTGCAACTGCCTCAGCTGAAAACACAGGACTTCTAGCTTGTAAAAAGCTTCTTAAAAAAAACAAACATAAATTTTACACTGTATTTGTGAGCCAAACAGAAGCAAAAGGTTTGAAGTTGTGAAACAACTGAAAAAAAAAAGGTTGCGGAGTGATTGAAATAGGGTACTAGCAAACCTAGACTTGCATCTCCTGATAATTGGTGTTGATAAATAGGTGTTTCTGTGGCTGGTGGTTGTGCTCTCAGTCCCGTCCTCTGACATCACACTTCTAGAAATGGCAGGACTGAGAGTTTGCTGGGCCTTAGACTAGATGCCTCAAACATGTCCAGTGTTCTGGAGAGGATTTCCAGAATCCAGCCTTGCTCCCATGGGAAAGCACATGATCACCCAAAGAGACCCCAGTAAACTAAAAGTTCCAGAAATTTCCAATCTCTCTGCTGCAGAGCTTGAGCTCAGTTAGTTCAAGACTTCAGGACTTTCAGTTTGGCTCCACGGACGACTATCTCCAAGCAACTTGTCGTGAAAGACTGAAAAAACACATCGGATCCTATGAGCACAGGAGTCTCTGGGCATATGCCAAGAGTCCAGTTAGAGTCCTTTTAAACTGTGTCTTCAGTCTCCCAGTGTTCACTGAATATACACTCTCTGGGTGCCTGGTTCATCTCTCACTGATGATGGAGTTTTTCTCTGAAAAAATTCTGATGAGTTGTGGTGGGTTGACCCTGGCTGAATGCCAGATGCCCACCAAAGCCATTCTGTGACTCCCCTGCTCATCTGGACAGGGGAAAAAAAATATAACATAAGGGTCATGGGTTGAGATAAGGACAAGGAGAGATCACTCAGCCATTACTGTCATGGGCAGAACAGACTTTATGTGGGTAAATTAGCTTAATTTATTACCAATCAAAGCAAAGCAGCATAATGAGAAACAAAAAACAAACCTCAAAATATCTTCCACCCTCCACTCTTCTCAGGCTCAACTTCATTCCTTATTTCTCTACCTCCTCCCACTCAGTGGCATAAGGGGATAGGGGCTGCAGTCAATTCATCACTTGTCTCTGCTCCTCCTTCCTCCCTAGGGGATGGTCTCCTCACACTCTTCCCCTGTTCCAGTGTGGGCTCTCTCCCACGTGAGACAGTCCTCCATGAACTTCTCCAACGTGAGTCTTTCACATGGGCTGCAATTCTTCACTAACTGCTCCAGTGTCAGTCCCTTCCATGGGATGCAGTCCTTCAGGAACAGGCTACTCCAGCGTGGGTCCACCAGGGGGTCACAAGTCCTGTCAGCAAACCTGCTCCAGCCTGGATTTTTCCCTCCATGGACCCACAAATCTTCATGGGAGACTATTCCAGTGTGGGCTTCCCACAGGCTCACAGCCTCCTTCAGGTATCCACCTGCTTCAGCATGTGGCTCTTCCAAGGGCTGCAGGTGGATCTCTGCTCCAGTATGGACATTCAGAGTCTGCAGGGACACAGCTGCCTCACCATGGTCTGTACCACAGGCTGCAGGGGAATCTCTGGTGTATCTCCTCCCCCTTCATCTTCAGTGACCTTGGTGTCTGCAGGGTTGTTTTTCTCACTTCGTATCACTCTTCTCTCCATCTGCAATTGCTGTTGTGCAGCAACTTTTGCCCTTCTTAAATACATTATCCCAGAGGCACTACCATTATTGCTGATGGGCTCAGCCTTGGCCAGTGTTGGGTCCATCTTGCAGCCACCTGGCATTGGCATCGTCAGACACAGGGGAAGCTTCTAGCAGCTTCTTACAGAAGCCACTCTGTAGCCCCCTGCTACCAAAACCTTGCTACACAAACCCAATACAAAGAACATAGAACGGTTGAAAGAGACCTTAAATCATCTAACTCAGCTTCCCTAACATGGACAGGGACATCCTCCATCTCTAATCATAATATTCAAGTGTCTGACTCCTACCAGGTGTCTGATAGGTCTTGTGGCTGCAAAATGCATTTGATTTTAGGGAAGTGTTGAAAGGGCAGCAGTGATCCTGCTTTGTATAATCTCATGAGAGCTCCATTAAGGCTTGGGACACACCATGGTGGCTGAAGGGAAATTTCATTGTTGGGAAAGAAGATAGGCTCATGTGACCATCAGAAGCTGGATGTTGTAGACATCCTGAGTACCCTTTTCAAGATCCTGCCATTCATTTTATGATGTATGACCTGCTATACAGATGGAATTTGTTCATTTTCACTGGGAAGGAAATAATTAAAACTCTAAGTATTAATGTCAACTGACAGGTTTCCATTAGCTACCATGGCCTTTGAGTCCACTCTTGTTTGAAAAGTATGGACATCTCTCTGAAAGAAGGTGGTGGATATACAGGAGCGACTATATTGTCCCTCTTGTGATTGCTTGCTCTAGCAAGGTAGAGGTTTTTAATTCCCAAGTAATCCCTGAAGAAAAAAAAATTATTAAAAAATAACCATTTATGCATTCCTGCAAATGTAAGGGAAGAATTTCTATGATTTTATTGTTTTGTTGCAATTAGTATTTACATCGTGAGATCACTGGAAGTTGAGGAGATATAGGACTTCATAAAGCAAAGCATAATGTTTTTTGAATCTCCAGATTTATAGGATACTACTTAGCAAATAAGTACCACGTGCTACATCAAGTATACATGTAGAAGATGATATTTCAATGAGATTGAGAAAAAATTGTATCTCAGGGGCAAGGAAAAGAAAAAGAATGCTGATAATGGAGGAAAAAAAAAACAAAAGCAAAATGGCAACTCCTCTTCTCTCCTGAAACTTCCCTCTTCTCCACTCAACCTTATTGAAAAGGTTGGGTGTGAATAGGAAAGGTGTGTTTAGGCTAAGTGGGCACTGAAGAGGCATTTTGATAAAACAGTTCAGAGTAAGACATTAACAAGTCAAGGTACCATAATCTATGCAGTGATCTACATATGGAAAACCTCTCAGTGAAACAGGTTTCTCATAACAAGATGATTTGAGCCATGGAAAAGAGCACAGGAGTGTCCCTGAGGAGATGTGAAACCCTGAATCGAGTATTTTTCCTAGTCCTTTTCTGTTTTAGTTAGTCTTGTGAGGCACAGGCAAGAGGGAGGTTGTCAACAAGAGGTCAGGACACAGCAGCAGGGTAGAAGAGCTCACAGCCACCCCAGGCACCTGGATCCCTCTCTGGGCACGAGCAACTGCTGTGACCAGCAGCTTCTTTTGCACCTGCTTTCTTCTACTGGTTCACTCTCCTGGCAGGTTGCTGAGCTGAGCTACCCTTCCCAAAGGCCTCACGAGGTTCAACAGCCAACACAAGAAAAGTTGCAGCTGCCACGATTAGGAATGGAAGCAGGAGCACCTTTTTCAAGCTGTAAAGCAAATTTTACCATTAAATGGCTGCTGGGAAACAACTTGGCCTTTGAATGCATCTAATCCAAACAATAAAATCTGAGCAGACCTCAGAAAGAGAAGGGGACTTGAAATACAATAATAACTGTGGTGGAAGGAACAGAAGAAACAGAAGAAGACAGGAGAATTGCCTGATCAGTCTCATGACTTGTTTTGAATATCCACGGGGTCATGAAAACCTCCTAACAAAGTCTGCTTTCTGTAGAAGAGAATTGGTGACATTTATTATTGGTAATATCTGGGTTGGGGGGGTTCTGTGTTGAGAGAATGGCAGGAGCTGCTGATGTCAGTGGCACTTGAAACTGGGTGAAGCTTGGCATACTGCCAAGAGCCATTTGTGAGAAACAGAAATAATGTGAGGGTTTTGGTTAGTAGGCAAAAGGAGGTGTTCAAGGATGCATTTTTACATCTCTGCATAGTGTAACATTGATTACATTGATCCAATAACACACAGAACTTCCCAGTAAACATTTTTTGCCCTATCTCCTTTACAGTCCTCCTTTCACCTCCATTCAGGTGTTGAAGAGACTGGACCACAAGTCTGTGAGGCCATGCCAAGTGACCACAACTGAGTTATCTGTCTGGACTGGTTTTTTTCCTCTGATTAACAACCCAGACAAATTCTTCTCATTATAGTCCCTTGCATAGTTCCTTGGAAGCAAAGAGACCTTTCTGTGTGTGCAAGCCAGGCAAGCAGAAACTTGGCCAAGACTGCCCTGCTCCTGTGTCTGGGAGATGGCTGCCACAGTAGTAGGCTCCACAAAAAAAATATAAAATATCCTGCTGCTTTGTAATTGCAATGCCTTTAAAGAGAGCACCAGGACCAATCTTATGACAAACCAACCTTGCAAACCCTTTAGAAAATCATAGACCTCTTTTTTTTGTGTTCTTTTTACTCGAGTAAAATGCCAAAGACAATTCTTGCTCTTCTAGTGTTGGGATCTGCACAGGCTGGAAGCAAGGCTAAAGGTGGATGAGGAAGCTTTGCTGCCACATGCCTGCAGCTTGGCCAGGGACACATTTGGGATTATTTGGGAACATCTGGCTCAATGGGCCTGTGGTTCCCTTCCCCACCTCCAGCTTCCACATTTTTTGTGGAAATTCTGTCACTCTACTTCTGCTATTTATGGCATGTCCTTATGAGCAAGACCTGATTAGCCAAGGCACCACACTTTTCCCAATCCTTTCTATTCCCTACTCTATGCTTTAGAAGACTGAGCGTAACCTGGTGCCTACAAACATACTTTTTGTTGTAGTTTGTTCCTTCCGTGTTCCAGCTGGAAAAGCTGTAGAAACAGACTCTTTCTCTTCATTAGAATGAGTTCACACATTTGTTTAGGAATTGATTCAGTGATATGTAGGAGTTAATTCCCCAAAGTGCCATAATCAAGTATATGTACCAGCACATCAGTTCCTCATGAGCAATTTGGAGTGACACAGAACTGCTCTATGGTACATTCAGCTGGAGATGCTGCAGAGTGAAGATGTAATTTAGCAGCTCCTTCTGAACTGGCATTATTTTTTTCTTGAAAAAAAGAGGAAAAGTTTTGTTATCACTCAGCGAAGTATGAGCTGGTGCCCGCCCTGCTGGGAACAGCTTCTGACCCACAGCAGGTCAGTGGTTTCCAGGCCAAGTGAAGTTTGCAGGATGGAGTCAACCTCCACTAGTCCATGTAGGAGCTCTAAGCATGCTGTTATTATTTATTTTCCCAGATAGTGAAGTGACCCAAGCATGCAACAAATTTTATATGGTCACCTGTGCAGCCTCAGATAGAGTATTTAATCTGATAGGAAAAAAAGGACATAAAAAGATAATGTGTGTGTGTTTGGAGGGAGGCAACTTTGAAGCCAAGAAATATGGTGTTTGGAAATAACTGTTTCATTCACATAACTTTCTACAGCTGAAGGAAGGATGTGTGTTTTTTGGGTCAAGGAAAGTCTGCAATTTTGGGGAGCCATTCTGATAGTAAAAAATGACATGATTAGTGTGAGGATTCTCTAACTGCCTATCCATGAGACTAAAGCTTTTTTTTTTCTTTTTCTACTTGTCCACACACACGTTCTCATGCTGAATGGCTGCTTTTGGGAACCTGATGATGCCAAGGGTATAGGCTAGCTATCCTTTTCTCTCTGCTTCATACATCTGGAGCACTCCAGTCAAGAAGCATATTGTGAAAAACATAGCATTTTAAAATCAGGCTAATCACTAAGACCATATAATTCATGTCATGACAAAAAAGAGTTTCAAGTAATCTAGCAGGTGGCATCTGTGTTGTAGTCATCTGCAACTGGATCTTGTCTTTCTCTCAGTTGAGGACTATCAATTGATACTGTCATTGAAATAGCTTATACTCAGTTCCAGGTATCTTAGCTTTCTGCCCTTCTGTTTTCTGCTTATTTTAATGCTGGCTGACTCTCCTGGACTCCCTACTCTCCTTATTAATTATACATTGAAAAGATAACAAAATATTACGAAGCACTGCCATGTCTGTGGAACCCAGCATATTGGATTTTTTGCCTGGAGTGTCAAGCGAGATTAATTATTCCGATAATAACAGGATTAATCCATTCATCACATACAGTAAAAAGGCGCTGTTAGCATTCGGACGGAGCTATTCTTGGTCTTGAGAGCTGCAAATAGCAGAACTGGCATTTAGAGGGCATTCGTGCCTCTAAAAAGCCCCATTCCCCTCTTACCTTCTCCTGCTCCTTTGGCTAGATTCTTGCTGCAGGGCTGGCTGTTACCATGGGGGCAGGAGGCAGCCCTGTGGAGGGCTGTGTAGGTACGAATGCTTGGCAGGACCCAAAACCCTTGGACATTAGGTAGATGGTATAATTTTTCAGTCAGTTACTACCAAAAACAAGAAAAGGAAAAAAAAAGGAAATTATTTTGTTTTTCTCTGATTGCCTTAGTTCCTGCTTTCCTACAGTGAGATTGTCAAGAACGGTTGCGTGGCTTTTGGAAGCTAATTTGAGGTCAGACATTGAGTCAAAATCGATTCTTGATTTTTGTCAAGTGTGAGCTGCAGCCGAAGGGTCTGATTTGGGAAGAGGGTGAAGAGCAGCCACGCTGGTGTGCTGCTCTCACTGGCAGTTCCAGCTGCCAGCATCCTCTGTACCGGTCTCCACATTTCTGCATTGCCCATGAACAGACAAAACTCAGAGGCAGGATCTTTTCATCTTAAACCCCTTATGTTCAAAAATTTCTTCTCTTTTGGTGTAGGGAGAAGAACAGAAAGTTGGATCTCTGGAATGTGCCCTCATTAAAAGGAGGCTGGTAACTGGCTGGCTGCACGACCGGGGCCTGTCTCAACTCATGCATTTGTAACTGAAACACCTCAACTTTCCAGAAGTCTCTAAATGGATTGCTTTCAGTCGGAACAGTACACAGACATTATAAAACCTGCAATTACTTTTACTGTAGGGCCATAAAATATAGATCTGTTACAGTCTGGGTGCAGAACACACGGACATCCTACAGTTCCGACCAGCACAGATGAAAGTCTATTATAGATGATGAAAACAAGGTACTAGAAAATCCATTAGAGCTATTTGTTCCTACTTGCAATGATAGTCCCTGTAACCACATTAAAACAAAACATCTCTGGGACTTCATTACAAATTTCTTTTATCGATACCATACGCTGATATAAATAACTGTAACAAAATCAGGGAGAAGAAATTACATTGCTTTGTATGATTTAAGGATCTGCAATCAATTATTTAGCATTTACATCAGAGATGCACTTAATTGGAGTTTTCATTGGAGTGGGATCCTGTAGTGCTAGGGACCATGTACATATTGAGTGGACAGAAATCACTGGCCCAGAGTGCTTTGATCATTTAAATTGGGTTAAGGATATAAGAGTGTAAAATGAGAGAGCAAAAATGATTAAATTCCTCTCTAGATGCCACCGCTCTGGGATTGAAACTGTACTCATATCCAGAAAGAGAATGGAAAGACACATTTGCTTTTGAACTCTAGGAAACAGTAGAAACAGAGACCAAGAGAAACCTGCGGTCACTGTGTGTAACAGCTCCTTCTCTGTGCTCTTCAAAGCCACTCCTTTTCTCATTCACCATCAACAAGCAGAAACAAGACTGGATGATGTCTCTTCTGGAAATAACCAGGTTGGCCAAGAATGGTTTCCAAAGAGAAGAAAGAACAGCACGTTTTTGTGGTAAAAAATAGAATAAGACTTTTTAAAAGGGAATAGGATAAAGGATAATGGCTTTACATTGAAACAGGGTAGATTTAGATTAGCTATCAGAAAGAAATTTTTTTACTATGAGGGTGGTGATACACTGAAACAGGTTGCCCAGAGAAGCTGTGGATTCCCCATCCTCAGATGTGTTCAAGGCCAAGCTGGATCGGTCTTTGAGCAACCTGGTCTAGTGAAAGGTGTCCCTGCCCATGGCAGGGGGCTTGGAATCTTTAAGGTCCCTTCCAACACGAGCCATTCTAAGATTCTATGATTAAGGTGGTAGTTGTGCTTTAGGCAGGAGTCTGGAGGGAAAACCAGCCTTGTTCTTCCTGACCTATCAGGGGAGTTGTATTTGAGTTTATAGGCTCTATGAGCTCAAAACATAAAAAGGAGATATGAATCAAACAAGCCAATAGGGTTCAGAGAAAGTAACATGAACCTGAAACAATGATTTCCCACATGCACACAGCTCTCTTTGCAGTATGTAATTATCACGAGCTGGTTGGCAGTCCTGCAATAACTAGGCACAGCAACATGAGTTAGGAATGTATCATCAATCTTAGCTTGCAATTTCTTTGCTTTTGTTGGTTTATACTAACCTCATGATACTTAAATAGTGGTATGCATCTCTGTGAAAAATGGTCAAAATGAAAAATTCACCTTGAAATAAACTAGAGTAAATCCATCAATTTCTAGCCTAAATATATAATTTGCCTTTTAGAGATCTCAGACTAATACAACCCCAAATTATGAGAACTGTGACTTGTTGATATAGATGAGCAGATATGTCTGTGCTATAAGTCACTAGTTTCAAAATAATTTTAAACAATAAATCTGAAACTCAAACTTGTACAATGCTACATTTGCAGGGACTGTCCATGTGGGTACAGTGCACATAATGAGGGCAAAGGCTCTAACTACCTAAGGGATGTGAAAATCCAGTTTTTACTCAAGGCTTTGCAAATCTCAGCCTGTTTATTTAACATTATCCCCTACATGCATTTCTCCCTGTGAAACAGATGTGTCAGGGAAACATGTTCCTGTCCTGAAGGATGATTCTGCCATATCATCAGATTTCCAGGAGTTTTCTTTTAGGATGCATGTAGGGAAGAATGGAGTGATGCTCTGGTCTTCTATAGACCTTGAAAGGCAGAGAAGTCTTTGTCTCCCTCTAAGGCTAAAGCCCTGGAGGTCTTCCCCAAGTCTGGGCAGCTGGAGTTGATGCCATTTCAGCATGTCTTCCTGTGCAGGAGCAAACTCTCAGCACAGGCAGGAATGCTTCTTCCTGATCCAGGCCTTGTCAGTCATGTGGGCTGGTTGGCCCCAAGACAAACTGTGGCAAAATGATCCTCTACCCTTCTTTGGGCCTGAACGTCTGGATTTGTTGTATCATCCTTATTCTTTAAAAGCAAGAGTGGAGGTGAGTATCCTAACCAAAAAGCAACTTTGGGGCAGTTGCTATTCCTAATTTTATCTTTCATTAGTCCAGTCATGGAAAGCAGATAAATGTGATGTGTCTGTATTACTGATATATATACAGGAAACAGGAGACCCTACAAGTGGGTGTTACAGCATAATATCAGTAATGCCTCTTTTTTTCTTCCACTTCGCTGTGGAATGGTACAAGAAAGATGGATTTATCAATTTTGCACCAAAAAGCTACAGAAAAACACACAGCCTGCCTGCTCCCACGAGCCCATCACTATGGTCTCTCTGAGCAGCTTGACTGAATGCCATGTAGCAAAGCCAGAAGGCAGGAAAGCTTCCTGTTCTCCCAGTGGCGGCATAATACAATGTCCTTGTCTGTCCCTGCTTCTTGAGAAGAAAAATTTTGAGATTTAGCTGAAACTCCTGGAAAAATCCTTGAACATGGCTTTTGAGCACATCAAAGTTATGCCTTTTGTGTGCATCTGTATACATAAGTATGTATATATAAATATTTTAAAAAGTTAAAAGTCCCACTCAATTAGGTATGTCAGCAAAAGCTTTGCTAAGGACTTCCAGTGCTCAGCTGATGTGGAGGGCAGCATCTAACCTGGACACTATAGGATGTTAACCTCTCTCAAGAACCCTGTCCAGCAGCCAACCATCTGCAAAACACGTAGAATAATCATAATAATTCCCTTGGCAGGGAAAGGGAAAAGAATTTCTTTCAGGCAGGAAAGGGAAAAGAATTAGTAGAAAAATAAAAAGGAAGTCCATTTCAGTTAGTATTGAAGTACTCCTGTGATTCTTGCCCTCACATTTTTCAGTTTGGGGCTATATATTAGAACATTTCTACTCTCAACACCAAATGTTGTAACAAGGTCCTCAGGGCTAAAACAAAACAGAAAACTTGTTATACTAGTTTTGTATTCTCCTCGATTGACAAAGTTAGATCTTGATCCTTAGGAGGAAATATGTTTTAAGGGTAGTTAGCATTATTTATTAGATGCCACAAATAGCTTTCATATCTCATAGTAGGGATGACCAACCTCCCTGGCCCCACGAGCAATACACCAAAATGTTCGTATACCTGGCAGTTTGTTATCCCAGAATTTATAAAAAGAAGAAAGTTTGGGGTTTTTTTGGGTTTGGGTTGGTGGGTTGGTTGTTCTTTTTCCAGAGCACTGCTATATGCAACACACTGATATTACTACACCTGACGCACTGAACTCATTCATTCCTCTTGATGCACCAGCAATGGCAGGTGTTGCTTTGCTGGATGGCTACCTCTGGTAGGCAAACTGCAGCATTACAGGCAAAAATTGTTTTCCATGGAAGGCCTGTTTACACTGGAGAGGTCAGAAGGTGGTACTCTCCCCATATGGAGGTGAGCCTGTGAGAGTTCATGAATCTGACTTTAAAATAAAGGCACACTTTAGCAGGTTCAGTTCTGAAATTTGTTGATGTACAAATGGAAGAACAGAGAGTAAACTGAGAATATTTTTCATGTACCATGCATAATGACCCTTTAAATACTTTGTGAGCCCTCTAGTGGTGTTCTTCATGCCCTGGAAACCTCCAGGCTGGCGCCAGGTAGCCCTTTAGTCCTTCATGTTATTACCAACACTGCACTTCAGGGTTCCGTGTGTGCATCTCATTATTTCAAGTTACCTTTTAAACCACAGAAAGGAGAGCTTTATTTCTGCTTCCCATGATAAAACATTCTTCAAAACATAAGGGACAACTCACTGAAACCTATTTCCCTCTTTAGTCCTCCCTGTTCAAGTTCAGTTTGTCTGCAAGAGACGTTTCTCCCCCTTAGTGGGTGTCCTGGAGCTCCCCAGGTCCCACCTCACAGCTGTCACCACAATCCCATGGCATCATTCCAACCTGTAGGTGCACACGCTGTGCTCATGCAGAGATGACATTTTAATGAGCATTATAATGCTGCTTTCTCCATGGGGTGGAAGCTGTGCCTGCCTTGGGTGAGGTGCTGCTGCTGGCTGGCTCATGAACCCAGCCCATGCGAGGGCTCTGCTCTCACTAAGGTGTGTGCCTCCTACATCCCCAGCAGTCGTGGTAAACAATTAAGACAACATCATGCCTACCATGGCTGCTACAGGTCTGGTTTTCAGCATGCCATGCTCTCTAGGATTAAGCAGCATAGTAAGGGTACAGTGCTGCATGCAAGAGTTCACCAGAGAGGGATAATTTGGCTGGAAAATCCTAAACTCATTTCTAAAAGAGCTCAGCTATGGGATTTCTGTGCAGTGAAAAGCATCACTCTGCTTTTATTCTAAACACAGTTTGGAGTGCTCCTTTATTTTTTAGAATTGACTCATAAAGACTACAGGAGGGCACCAATTAGTGAAATAAACCTCTAATCCTCAGTGCAGTGCCTGCTATAGGACTGCTGTTTAACAGCCTTCTTGCTAATCAATTCTCTTCAGTCGGCTAAATGCCTTAGATGCTATGTAAATAAATGCAAGTTTAAGAGTGTTCTTCACTGAGCGGTAAAAGCTCTGTTCCTTCTACTCCACCATAAAATCAGCAGGCATGCTAACAGATATCTACTCCACCTTGCACAAATGACTTCCCTTGTTCGTTTGATTGCTGCAGCTTGGGAAAAACAGAAGCAGGGAAGAGCAATAAACTGCCTGTTCTTCTTGGGCAACATTTTAAACATCTGATACCTTGATGGCAAGCAAGGCATAGAACAAAGATGTGTGTTTTAGACTCAAAATAATGTCCACAGTTTAGGTTGTTATTATACTCTTGTTACAAATTTAAAGCCAGACGGTCACACTTCAGCTTTCTGAATAAAATGGCTGTTCCTTTCCACCTTTTTCATGCAGAATATTCATCCAGAGGAGATCTTTTTCCTTACAAGTCTAGATATTAGTGAAATATGTAATAAGTGTAATTTGAGATGAGGCAGTGTGCAAAATCCTATCAAAGACAAAGGAAACCCAAAACTATGAAGAATGACAGTAAAAGCCACATTGTCTTTAATGGAACTAGAATTCAACCCCTAGTGTTTGGTGTGTCAGCGAGCTACACCTTTTAACTAACAAAACTATTTTCTTAAGCAGGGTCAAAAAATCTGGACAACTGTCCAAATACTGTATGTATTTTTCATTTCTCTTCTGTGCTGTCCTCAGGCAAGAGCAGTGATGCCCAGGAAGAGAAAATCAAATAGTATTTCCAATACCACATCCCGGCATCCTTCAACACAGAGATCAATCAGTGTGAGAAAATGAAGACACAAAGGAGGTGAAATTACTTACCCTGAATTATCCATCAGAACATTAAATAAAGCACAGGTCTTGTGTGTTCATTGCATTGAGCTGACATTTAAAGCAAAGTAAATGAGATAACGCTGTGTACTGCAAGTTTTACTGAGATGCTTACATAACATTCTTGTCAGTCTTCGTAGTTTTGTTGAATAACAAACCTCGAACAAACAAAACATTTTGTTTAAGTGTCTAGCATTGAAGAATTTTCAAATGCTCCAAAGTTCTGATATCTTGCCTGTGTAGGGAAATGTATCCCTTCCTCTTTTTCCTTTTTTTTCATTGTAGATTTTTTTTTTAATCATTTCTTATAATATTGTGATATATATCATGGGAAACTTCAAACACTCACTCCTTCTACAGATAAATGATCCTAATTATACAAATTCCTTCTGCATAGTGGGGACTTATTAATATAGCAATGTCATATTCATTAATAGTAACTAATTTCCACATCTATTATTTATCAATATTTTAGCACATAGGATAGGTGATGAGCTTTTCACTGATTAAAACAGTGAGTCAACTGAGGTAAACTATACTGACAAACTATGCACCATATGCATGATTGCTGAAACCTAAGAATTTCATAAAGCAGAAACAAACATACCATATTTTTTGGCCAATTGTGGAGCTCGTTTCTTCCTATGCACACAGACATACAAAATTTTCAGCACCTTTTTTAAGTGTATTTATTAAGTATAGAGAATTGAACCAATTGACACATGCAAAGCAAACCTGAATTGCTTAGTTTAATTAATAGGCAGATATATTATTTCAGAATATGTTTATAACAGGCAAAATTGCTTAAAAAGGAACAGAAAAAGGTGGTAGCAGACCCTGTAAACTTAGCCCAGTGCAAACTAGAGGAAAAAAGGCCGGTTATCCAAAAAATGAGTATTGAAAAAAACTCAGGGAGTTCTGGTGAAATTCCATGATAGCAAAATATAGCAATTTCTTTGGAGATCATTTGAAAATTTTGTTTCTTTAACTTCATTTCAGTTTTAATTGTAGTATGAGAGGCTTGGAAATTTTGGATTTGCTTTTCTTAAATTATCAAGACCCTTTCCATTTAGGAAAAACATTGAGGCTTTCTCTCTACCTTACATTAGACTGAAAATATACTTCTTTAGAATAAAATAGGTAGCATAAGTTCCTGCCAAAGAACTGTGTCTGCTGTTACTAGGGCTGCTGGTTTGTCATAATAAACCATAAAAGTCACCACAGGGAAAATGAAAGGTGAGCATCATAAACGTGTAGTAAAAAACATGGATTGTTTTATTTTAAAATAGATATTCTTTCTTTCTAAATATACATATTGAAAGGAAAAAACCCACGACAATTTTGTTAGCTCTTTAATTCAGCTGTAGCAATAGTGCATTATTGCCCCTCTTCATTTCTCCTGCCTTGGCTGTGTAAAGGGAATTGAGTGTGTAGTTTTGAGGGGCTGGGGGGTTATGCCTGTAGTTCACAGACTCCTGACCAAACAGATGGCAAGGCTATGGGCAGTGGGTCATCCTATCAGCCTTCAGCCCTCCAACTGAAAACTGTAGGGCTGTAATGGGATTTTCATAAAACCACCTTGGCCCTAGAGGATGTAATCACAGAATTGTCAAGGTTGGAAAAGACTTCAAGATCATCTAGTCCAAACATGAACTCAGCATTACCTTAGTCATCTAAACCATATCCCCAGGTGCCATATCCAGATGGCTCTTGAACACTTCCAGAGATGGTGGCTCCACCACCTTCCTGGGAGACTTATTCCAATGCCTAACACCACTCTTCCAGTGATTTTTTTTTTCTAATATCTAATCTGAATCTCATCTGGTGTAACTTAAGGCCATTCCCTCTTCTCCTTCCACTTGAGGCACAGAAAAAGAGAGCAATCCCCACCTCAAAACAGCCTCCTTTCAGGAAGATGTAGATGTCTCTGGGCTCCTTCCATGATCACAGCTGAGATAAGGGTACCCTCAGTCACTTGCCCAGAGAAGTATATCTCCCTCCACTAATCAGGAAATCAACCCTGGCAGATGAACCTCCAGGTTCACCTTCCTCTACAATTTTTGCCCCTTGTTAAGCCCCCCTTCCACCCAAACCACTGATGTCACGGAACTAGAAGGGGTGCCTTCATACTAAAAGCAGCTCTGTCAACTCAGTTGCCCACTTTCCACTGAAAAGAAAGGTTCTGCTCCCTCTTCCCTGTCCTTTTCCCCCAGCTGCAGGTACTCTCCTCCCTCCTCTTACTGTTTTTGGAAATTGCGTGGCCTTAGGGCGAGCCAACTCACTTGACAGGTTGACACATGCGGTAGTAAACTGTTCTTATATTTGCATTTTTATTTATATGCAGTGTTAGATTTCCATGGGTCAATTATCTGAATTGATTTGCCCCAGGGCTATCTGATCACCAGAGCCATACCAAGGGGAATGGGGCAGGATTGTGTAGCTGGGGGAGGAGAGAGGATGAGGAGCAGGATCTCCTTCATCTTCCTTAGCAGGACTCAGCAAGATGTGAAACCATAACCAGAAAATGAAGCTCAGCAGTAGTTTAATCTCCTGCCTGCTCCTGTCATTTGCTCCTGTCCTGTCCCTGCATCAGCTCCAGGAGCTGACTTTGCATAAAGTCTGGTGTTTGCTTGCAGTCCTTGTTTTCCAGCTGCACATGCAGAAATGCATTTCACTACTTGCTGTGTGGGTGGGCAAGAGCCCGTCTAACCTGGTGGGAGGACATGGCAGGAACATGGGACCACAGCAGACAGAGAGAACACAGATGGCTTGAGATACTTCGGAAGTGCCTTTCAAATTTCTAGAGGAAATCACGAGCCCTAGTTGCAAGATTCATCCTTGAGAGCAGCTCTGAGTGTGTTCAGTGTCCCTCTTCCCACATCATTCTTCACATCCTTCTCCTCTTAAGTAACAAATGTCTCCTTATGGCAAGAGCTGTGGATTGATTCTAAAACACTAGAAGCCAGCTGAAAACAGAATGTATGTGACAGCTATCACGAAAGTGCAGCTTTATCAGTGATGGCTGCCTGGATGTCGAAACAGTGCTGAAAAAAGTGCGACACACTGCTGTGGCAGTCGTCAAACCCTGACATGACGGGAGGTATCCTTTCTGTTCATACACAGGCATCCCAGAAGCCAGAGCTGTCTTTCTGCATCTGGCTTATAAAAACTTACTTCTCGTGCTGTACATATCAATTCAGTCTTGTTTCCTCCTGCATGATGCACAATTGTGAACATTTGTGTTTAGCAAGCTACAGCTGTGAGATACCTCTGACAGGGAATCTGCAAACCCAAACCCCCCAGTCTGATGAATATTCTCAAAACTAAGCACATTCAGGCTTCTGTGCACTGGATATCACATGGGCTTTCACAAGATATGAGGGATTGGCAAAACAGAACAGTGAGCTTAATTATGAGACAAAAATCAACTATGAGAGCAAATATGCAGTAGCTAAGGGTACCTAAAACCCCTGAGATTAACTCTGCTTTTTGAGATATGAAGGACTGGCTGTACAGGCCTGGTTTATCACAGTCTTATACCAATTTTACGTTGGTGTAAAAACAAGATGATAGAGGTGTGCGAATAGCCCTAAGTATGCATATGTTCTGTTCTGTCATATACTCTCACAGGCATAAAACCAGCTAATAATTGAGAAAATAAAAAAAAATCTCCTAAAAATGAAATGGTAGAAATGTCAGGTGTGGAGGAAGAAAATCATTATACTCCTTGATCAATGGACTTTCACTGCAATGATCCAGCCTGGTGGGCAACAGAAATTTATTGAAAAGCTAATTTTCAGCAAAATAAAGAACTTTTTCAAAGCAGAATTAAAATGTCTCTGATAAGTAATTAAACTAGGTTGGAAGATTCTTAAACACTCCAGAGTTAAACATACACCTTGCATATTTGACCATCTCCATCTTATCAAATTGTTTAATGCTTGTAGCTCTTTGAACCCTGTTCTGTTCTAATTGAGCTTGTTCTACAGCACTTTATTGTTTTAAGAGGCATTTTGATTCACAGTGACTTACTCACAGCTCAATATTCTATTCAAAAGAAACAAGTGTGTGGCCCTCTTTATAACAACAGCACATTCTGAGTGAATATTGTGCCACACATTGCAAAATCTGTATTCTTCACAAAGCATGTGTTCACGCCATGAGAATTCATTTCTTCTGTAAAATTACAAGAGTCTTTCTCAAGTGTAAAGGACATTAGGAAATGCACTTGAAAACATGCTGAAGTTCAGGAAATGCCACGGAACTTCATTTCTAAACTTGTTTGTTTGCACAGAAACATCAATATACAGAACAACTGCTGGGCCAGAACAGTGCAGCCAAAGAACTTGCAGAGAGAGGACCAGCGTGGCTTGAGTGAGCATTGTGAAAACCATACACCTTGCATGGTAGCAGGTCAAATAATGCCTTCATTTAATTCCATCTATGATCAGTTAATCCTAGCTATTTAAAATATTGCAAATGTATTCCTCATGAGATTGTGTCAAAGAAATATTTGGCTTGCATTAAGTCAGCAATAATCAGTGGCAATGTTACTTTTACAGTAAATGTACATGAAGTTTATGAGCGACTACACAGCGGGACATAAAGATATCTATTTGTAATTTCCAAGTTTTATGAGTTTTCTCCAGAAAAAAACCCACCAAACTTCTGAGAAGCCTATTTACCCAAGTGGATATCTATATACACTCATTTACTATAAGCAAAAACAGACTAGTGCCATCTGTATGTTTACTTTGATAAACTATAGATTGTTTGCCCTTTGATTGCTGCTAATGTTCTATAGAACCATTTGTTTTCCTGCAGAGTTAATGGTATTAAAGGAGGAGGTATCACCTCATTCTTTTTAGACGAATTAATTTTAAAAGCATTTTTGTTTAAAAGAGGTAAAAACCCATAAAAAAACAAAACAAAGAAACAG
The DNA here is from genome assembly GCA_013399895.1 of Serilophus lunatus. Lineage (NCBI taxonomy): Eukaryota > Metazoa > Chordata > Aves > Passeriformes > Eurylaimidae > Serilophus > Serilophus lunatus. The sequence continues at coordinate 427,386 of VXBA01004406.1, read as the reverse complement.
ATTTCCTAGTCCCTTACCTGTTGTCTTCAGGAATGTGCATGAACACAAACACCTGAGCCATGGACTTTATTAAGGAATAGGGGAAAATATTTTTGTGAGGAGTGCTCTGCTAAATTATTGGCAACAAATCATTTGTCCTTCAGGACACCCAGCACTTGTATTTCTGTTGGTAAAACCTGGAGGAAACCTGTTCTAAGTTTACCTACTATTTATCCTGAAAGGTTTTAATAAAGATTTAATTGCAAAAGGGTTTTACAAGTAATGACTTGTGGATGGTGAATGTATCCCAATCCAGAGAAAAGAATGGTTCTGCTGCATATTTCAAAATCTTTGGGATTAAGAACGTGGCCGGCGGAATTTATGAGAAGTAGTGCAAATAAATACATCTAGATGTGATCGTTTGGAGGTTGTTTCTCATAATTCTTCTTTTGCCTTATTTATTCCTTCCTGTTGCACAGCCTTGACTCCTTCCTTTTGCAAAAGCTGGACAGGCTGGGCGCTGGTGCAGAGACCTGGGTTGGGATGGGCTATTTCCTCCTCTATATACTTAAAAGGCTTCAGCATTCCTGGAGAACCCTCCAAACATGCCCTCTCAGAAGAAATCAAAAACCAAAGGCTCTGGGTTTTATTGTCATTGTTAAGAGAAATGCTGTACCTGTTGCAGCTCACCTTACCACACTGTTCTGGTGGTGATCTTCCTTTGCCTTCTGTGGGGGAGTTTGTTGACAAGAGACTTTTTGTCCACCTGAAAAATGGATGCAGCTTTGCTGTTCATCTCTCCTACTGGACGTTTTCAATGGTGGGTGTGCTGCAGAAGCACTGGGGAGCTTGAGGAGTCCACTGCTCTCATACCACAGAGATGAAGAAAGGCACATGGGCTTGAAGAGCCTTTTGAGAGACTCTCGAGCCTGAACTCTGTGCCTGCTGTGAATGAAAGCAAAGAGCAAATCGGTCATAAAGGCAACTTAAATCCTAAGCATGTTTTGCTTCAAGGCTACACAGACATCTCCATTTGGTCACTGGTCTATCTTCTTATTCCAGCACTGTTTTAGGAATGTAAATTAGGACCAACAAGGAACAAAATGGTTTCCTTTCCTAAGTAGATGCTCAAGTTATGGAGATCTGATGTAAGTTTTAATTATCATTGAGATAATTGAGTAGTAACATGTTTTTTCTTTTGTTTGAATCTGTAATTATCTCATTTTACACCATTTTGGTCACTGCTAGTTTCCATGGGCTGATTTTGTGCAGTCCTTCATGCTGAGTTAAAAATCTGAAATTACTTGTACCATAATTAGGACTGAAACTAGGAACAGTTCTCCCTAATAACTACAGATATGATGAGTAACTGTAATTTATGTTGGCTTTTTATCACCACGAGTTTGACAAAAAGCAAGCAAACAAAAACATGTCAACATCCCCATACTTCCTTTTTGCCAAACCTGGTTTCTGAGAGCCACATTGTCGCCACTCAATGGGAAAGCTGTGGCCTGAGCATGTCTGTCTATCAGGTGTTGCTGCATCACTCCAGAGTGTACCATGGAGATGAACCACACTGTAGCTCATACACCTTACCCCCTCCTCCCTCTGTGCATCCTCAAGCAGTGTCCTGATAGCAGATCCCAAGGGTCAAATAACTGACCTGACAAAGTCAGAGGACTCAGTGCATAGGAACCCACTACACTGAGGGTGTTATGAAGCTACAAGAAGCCAACACAGAGATGTTTGGCCCCAAATCCTCTTACCAGGAATGACTGCTGGGCAAAGGTCCATTGCAATCCCTCTCATTTCATGATATTGCAGAAGTACTTCAAGCAACTAAAAAATGATGACATTTTAAAAAAAAAAAAAAGTGCGAATTGCAAGCTTGCTTTTTTAGAGGTAATTGTATAAAACTCCAGGTATTTCACGTTTAAATCACTTACCATGAATGGTGAGATCTGGTGCTGCTGTCAGACAGGTCCTAAGGTTTAGAGACTTGGCACCATCTGATAGAACATCCACATATTGTCACCCTGTCATTTTAGCGATGATTCAGACATGAAAAAAGTCTCACTTCTGTGATTCGTCTTTCAATTTGTTTTGCATTTATATTAACATACAAATAAATCCCTGAAAGTTATTAGATGTATGAAGGTATCATTAATACCAGTGTTGAATGACTAAGATAAGAATGGTTTTTCTCCTCCCTTGCATTTTCATGGAATAAGAAACTGCCTGAAAACACTCCTTTAAAATGTTGCTTCACAGACACTGACTAGAAAGATCCCAACATTTCCTGAAATAATTTGGCTTGCACAAGGTCACAGTGGAGATCAAATGGAAGAATTGCAGCATGTCACAATTGAGATATGTGAGTCTTTGGGCCACTGAATTTTCTCTTTCGTAATTTTGAATAATTCCTTCAAAAGAACATAATCAAGATGCCCACACATATTTTATTGTGCATATATCCACATACATACCTGCACATAGAGCAAGCACAAAGGCTTTGATTGTTTCAGATGCATTGAAAACCATACAGCCACAATGTGTTGTCTGGCTTACAGTGCATCCAAAGTTCATCTGGAAGTTGAAAGGGGCTGCAGGAAGATATCTAATACACCTATGAGATAACAATGTAAATCAGGTTTTGTGGTAATTAAGGTATGTGTGGTGAAAACAGAGGCAGATGCATGTTTAGATTAGTGAGTTATGTTAGATATGATAGGTGCTGAAACTTCAAGAATTGATTGCCAAATTTGTTGCTATTCCCATCGTCGGCAGATATTTTGGAGTAAGAGGAGAGTCATTAGCAGCACTTCTCTCAACATGTAGGAGTGTAATGATTAGTAAAACATGCTGTTCAGCCCTCTGTACAACTGGCTGCTGACATGGCCCAATAATTTTGTCATATATTTTGTCTTTTTTTTCTCCTAAAATTATATTTTACTCCCTTTTTTTTTTCCCTAACTCCTGATGTTGAAGATTAAAATGAAATATATGGTGCAGCCTTCACTTCTATGGGTCAGTAGGAATATTCACTTGCTGAAGAGTTAATTACACATCAAAGAGGAATTTTGAATGGTCATTTTAGCCCTGCAACACTCTGACATATACCAAAGAAAACTGTATTGAGAAGGATCAGTGTTATTCACAATGTTATCTTCCCAGCTTTGTTTATGGAATAAACCTATGCTTTTAATTTATCAGAGCTCATTTCTGAAGTCTGGTGTTGTCATGTAAAGCCTAACAGAGCAGGAGTTGTTATGACGATGATTATTAACATTATTATTGATGTTGTTTATAAATTAAAGCCCATTTAGGGGAGCAGTTTCATGCCTGCTTTAGTCCCGTGGAACTGAAAAGACCACTGAGTTCCCCACTCTTGTTTGAAGGCTGCTTTAAATAGGGATGAACGTGAACATACATTTAAGTGCCTCACTGAACTGGAGCCTACAAAAATCCATACAAGAAATATAGAAGCTCTTGTTTTCTTCATGGGAAAAACCTTTGTTCATTCCAGCTAGACCATGCAGGCATAAATCATGCTGAACAGCCAACGAAGTATCTCCCTGCATAAATTCCCGGATTGCTCAAACTTAACACCTAATTACAGAGCTGGTGAACCCATATACACTGAAGGTGGTTTGAAAGGCTGCCTGAAACATCATGGATTGAGATGCCTTTGTCGAGAGCATTGTGCTGTGATGTGTAACGTGGGTAGATTCCTGTGGGATGTTGACAGTTTGTGGGAAATGCATGTAGGAGGAACTGGGTTATGAAGACCAGGGGCTTTAATTTTTTTTTTTCCTCTCTCTCATTGTACTGTGTGTGGGCTTGGAGATTTTTGGGGGTTTGGTTTGTTTTGTTCACTTTTTAAGGTATGAGGAAGGAAGAGCTTCTGGTTTTGGACAAATCTGGCCGCTACAATGCAGCACGTCATGAGTCACTTGTTCCTGAAGGTCCAATCTTTCTTTGGTCCTACCCTCCAAAAAGGATGCTGGTTGATGCTCCTGAAAGCTCTAATGTTCCCTTTTTTTGCTCATGGAATTTATGTTGAGTGATAATCACTTGAAAAACTATGGATTTATGTAATAAATCAATTAGCTTTGCAACGTTTCCTCCACTTTCTGCCTGCCAGTCTGTCTCTGTTGGGACTTGTTCAGTTTTTTCCAAGCAGTTACAAATAGCTCTCAGTATTATTATTATTGTTTGTTTTTAAATAATTTATCAGGAAAATATTTTTTCCCTTTTCACACCAGAAGTGGATTTTTTCCTCTCTGTTATTTTGGCCTGAGGCACAGGGCAGGCATGATTCGGGTCTGTATTGGCAGTGGGTTTTCCACATGCAAACATACAGAGTTCAGACTTTACTGACTTAGAGCAATGCAAGGAAGAGGCCAGAAGCTTTGCCATCAGAAAAGGATGAATCTTACCCTCATGAACAACTTGTGACTAGTATCAACAGGGCATGAGATATATCCAAAGTAGTAATGTCATTAGTTACAGAAAAACAATTTTTGTGCCATCTCCCTCCCATACTTTCTCTTTCCACCCCTGAATGTGTGCTGGAATTGGTGTACGCTATCAGAACAGCATCTCTTTAATCTAAAGGTAGTATATACAACTTCTTGAAAAATATTTCTTGTACTTAATGAATTTTCATATTCTAATTTTCTTTTTAAGTGTTTAGTCCATTTTAATCCTGGTAGAACAAAGAGTTCCAGAGAATAATTTTGTATTTGTGTTGTGAGAAAAAATGCAGTCTTTTATCACTCCTTATGGATTTTTATCATGTAATGTTTCCACTTTTTGAATAAGAGAAACATTGAATAGGAACACAGGATATTTCATTTGTATTAGAGTCATCATATTGCAACTTCTAATATATTCCTTCTTATTTTGTCTTTAAATTAAATGGGCCAAATCCTTTTTATCTTTTCACATAGAAAATTCTTCATTCCTCTACTTATTTTAATTATTTTTTTATCTGAATCCCCTCTGTTACTGTATTATCTTCTCTAGAAGCACTGACCAAAGCTGAGCACAGTGTCCCAGTTGGCAGTGTATTATTCATTTACCTATCACATTATACTGTTTATAATGTTTCCCACCCTGTGTCTTATGCCTTATGATACATAATTTGTCTTTTTTCCCCTACAGATTACATATTTTACAGAAGCTTTCCTGCAGAGCTGTCATCAAGAATGAACCAGCTCTTTTCCAAAGTGTCACATTTTATAAGTCAATAAAGTGTCTGTGGCTTTCCAAACTCTTCTTACTAATTGTCACTACTATTTATCTATCAGCACGCACAGAGGCTGCCATTTACCTGCTCTTGTCAGGATTCTTGCCATGTTTTTCCTCAATTTTGACCAATACTTTTCTCTGATCGGTTTTTGGCCCCTCACTACAAGAATGACATTGAGGTGCTGGAATGTGTCCAGAGAAGGGCAGCAGAGCTGGTGAAGGGGCTGGAGCAGAAGTCTAATGAGGAGTAGCTGAAGGAGCTGGGGGTGCTTAAACTGGAGAAAATGAGGCTCAGAGGGAGACCTTGTTCTCTCAACAACTGCCTGAAAGGAAGCTGTAGCCAGGTGAGGATTGGTTTCTTCCAAATAAAAAGAGATAAGGCAAGAGGAAATGGGGAGGATGAGATTGGATATTCGGAAAAAATGCTCCACAGACAGAATTTTCAAGCGCTACCCCTGCTACCCCAGGGAAGTGGTGGAGTCACCAACCCTGGAGGCATTTAAAAGAAAAATAATTGGTCTTCTATATAATAAATTATTATATATTGAAGTGTAAATACAGCAGTTAGGGACATGGTTTATTGGTGGACTTTGGAGTGTCGGGTTAACAATAGAACTCGATGATCTTAGATGTCTTTTCCAGCTCAAATGACTATGATTCTGTGTATATGTGTGTGTTCTGCAGATGCTCCTACATAAACACACAGCCCTTTCTTGTGTTCATCCAGTGCCCAACTAGAAGATATGAGACACCCTGCCTCAGTTTCTGCCAGGCCATCAGGTTGTTTGTTCTGACTCTTTGTTTCACGCCTCTGTGCTGTGCTCCAGCTGCTGCAGAGCTGTTACCAGAGCTCCTGCAGGCACATCTGAGCTGCCTTTGAACTTGCTAGCTCAGGTGAAGCTGGCAGCAGAAGGCAGTGTGGGAGGCTGTGAGCCCTCCTGGCTTGCACAGCCTCTGTTAGGTAGCTGCGATGATCTCTGTGCTGATACACCTACCCTCCTGCAGTGCGTGAACTACTGGCAAAAAGTGGCTCATGTGAGGCTCCTCGACCTCCAGCTGCACCTCGGAGTGCAACTTGTTATTGGCCTTCATGTCTCAGCCAAAAGGAGGGCTTCTCCAGCCATTCCAGAAAGAAAAAAAACCCGCAAACATTTTATCAGAGGCTTTTGGATAGTTTGAGTGCATAATAGCCAGAGACTCCACTGATTCCAGGTTCATTTAGAGCTGCTACATCTAGCAAAACTCATAATCAGTCCCTTACTGTTAAGCTTCTGCCGGTGGGATTTCTCCTGTGCTCAAATGCAAATGCACGTTCCTATGCTGGACTCAGTGTTGCCACTCTGTTTAGGTACTTGGCTGAAGTAATAAGTTATTTTATGGGATGCAATCCTGCACTTTAGTGTCCAGTGGGTCGTTTCTGTAGCATGCAGAGCAGGTACAGCTTCTGTGGCTCCATTCTATGAAGGCTACTTACTGATAGCTGGAAATGTTGGCTGCACTACCTTTATAATGTCAGGCCAAAAGAGCATCCAGATTAAGCAATAATTTAAGTAACATTAAGAGGAATGGAGAGAGCACATGGCCAGTTAGTCACCAGAGGTACATACGTACACAGAGAGTAAATCCCCAACCTGTTATAGTAATGCACTTAGTTACTGGAAATGTAATACGAGCTGACTTAGATGAGCAAGGATGAAAGAACTTGTTTAACCTTTGTACTGCATTTCCCACCCCCACACACAAGTGACATCAGACGCTTCATATACGCACAAAACAAGTCAGCATTTGGGAGACTCCTGAACAAGAGACAGAGATAACCCTTCACCTCCGAGCCTGCACGTTTAACTTGCAACATGCTTATGGTGGATCACTTGAAACTCATTTCTGGATCTTAGTGGCTGTGACACAAATGGAAAACCCTCCAGCCCTGTGCGTAAAGCACTGGATGTAAAGCACTTACTGGAAGGCATTTTATGTTTGTGCATGCAGTAAATTGGGGTATATTTTACTTTCTGATATACTGCAGATCAAATCATTGGCACTGAAGAGAGTTTTTCAGAAGGTCAGTCATTGGCTGGCCTTCAAATTAAGAGCATAAAGCCTTGGAATGGGAGATTAAATGAGTGTCACTGGGACAGCCAAGCAAGACATGGGCTGGAAGCATCTAGTTCTGTGCAGCACCTGGGTGGGTTTCAGTCCCCTTCGGTGTCCTGCAAGATTTCTGAAGTTCAAAGTTTCTAAACTTTTCAGAGCAACTCCATGCTAACATTCTGTGTTGCTTTCAAAACACATTGGGGCTTAGTTCCTGTGTGTCCCACCATGCAACAAGAAAAGATTTGGTTTTAATCTACTTACGTGAACAATCTGATTCTTCTTTCCTCCCTCTTGCTCGCCTCCCACCCCTCAAAAACGTTTGATAAATAAACTTTGAAGTCCTGGGAGAAGTAGCATGTGTTGGTGAAGGGAGAAGGTGGGGGTGGCAGAGGTGGTGGAAGGAGCTCAGTTTGTCAACACAACAGCCAGGAAGCAAGTTATTTATAAGGCTTGTGGTGGAGAGGGGGCCAGCCCACACATTTTTAAAAAAGATCTTAACTAATTGCACGGTACAGCTAATTCTGTCATTTGTGAATACGTTTACCTTGCAGTCTTAGAGGACAGAAGGAAAGCTAAAAGAGGATCATAGTACAGGGCATGACAAGTCTACCTCAGGGCCTCTGTGCCTGGGTGCTGCCCCACGGAGGTGCCCAGCTTTCTCTGCACTTCAGTGATGCTCCTGAAAAGGACTTTGCTGTCCCTAGAGAAAGAATGAATGGAAGTACGTGGGAACTGATGCTTTCTCAGAATTCAAAAATCCTTTATTTAAATCAGGGCTCTGACAATGTTCAGCCTAAATTTTGAAGAGTTGTTAAACCACAGAATGTCTTGTTTTTAGCTTGGTTTCATGACTGTAGCAAAGAGGAAGTTGACTGTGAGAAGCATATGACCATGAGACTATACTTGGCTGGACTGACATCAAAAGAAGTGAATTTCGGACATGGAAAGATTTTTAAATTCACTGATTCAGTACAGTTACATTCAGATTTATTTTTTTTTTTCTGTAGAGCATATAGTGAGCTATTCTTATGGTCTGAATGACACTCCAAGTCCCATGATGTATGCATGACACAGACTTGATACTGCTGCTACATTCCTTCAGTTCAACAGTCGTGTGAAGGTTGTATCATCCTCAGCTAAAAAAGGTCAAAAAAAACAGCTTTATCTCAGGAGAGATAGCCTGTAATTTAACACTTGGTCATGCAAAGTCAATATACATATGTATATGTAAATATATATATATATATGCATAGATACAAACATGTACATGTGTATATATATATATATATATATATCTATCTATGTACACACACACGTTATTAAATACAGTTATATTTTAATTTCATTTTCTTATAATAAAAAAACAAACCACACAAGTCCATCTGCTTTTTTTCCTTAAAGAATAGTAAAAGATGTAAACATATGACATAGCAGATTAAATCTTGGGGGATATGCAAGTATATGTATTTTATTTTTATGCTTGGAAAAGTAGATTAAAAACTCAAGCATTTTCAATCATAATAATAAAGGATAAAATCCATGTTTATGTCTACCTTGTTAAAGAAAAGGAAAGAAGAAGGACATTGCAATAGGTACTGCTGTAGAAACCCCTCTGAGTTATGTGCATTTACTGGTTAGAAAACTAAAATCACTTAAGGGCATGCCCTGCCCTTTGTCCTCTGGGCTTCATCCCACTGGGATCCTGCAGAGCTCTGGCAGAGCAGCAGTCAGAGCTCCAGCTGGGGACATGCCATCACCCCAGTGCAGAAACTTCACAGGTAGCCTGGAGTGAAATTTCTGGGTGAAATTCTGGCCCTAATGACGTTGGCAGGTGTTTTGCAACTGGCTGCAATGGAGACAGAATTTAATCCTTATTGTCAGGAAGAGAAGCTAAGAACCAAAATTAATACACAGGTACAAAACTGCAGTAATTTTATCTTTTTCAGTATCAGAGAACCTGCTCTTGGCCTGGAAGATCACAAGATAAACCAGGAAAGGAAGTAAGAGAACACAAATCAGTGGTGATTTCACTGATTTCCTGGTGTTCCAGAGAGGTAGGAAATTAGAATCAGTAATAACTTATATTTACCTTGATGGCAAGATTTATCAGAACCTTCCCACACCTGAGATTGAGAGAATGTATTTGACAACCTTTCCTTTTATTAAAATAAAACAAAATACATCCAAGAGCAAACTTGAAAAGCTACATTTTGAAAACGAAAAGTCTCAAATGAAATAAACCTTTGGAAAAGGTCTTTTAGAAGACAAACACTTTGGTACCCTAAGATGCAGGACACCCTGTGCTCTTCCAATATTGCATACAATGATGGAAGTGCTGCACCCTCAGCATTGTCCTGAAGTGTGTTAGTTCACAGCCAGCTGAACATGGCACTGGTATGACACTAAAAGGAGCACTTACTTAAAAATTACGATTTCTACCCAGTCTGTGAAGTTTTACAAAAAGGGAAGATTAAATGGAATTCCTATTATATTAATATGCATATGAAACTAGATGTTCTAGAACGCAACTCTGTTTCACTTCTAAGGCCAATTAGAGCAGAAACATATTTAAGGATACATAGAGAAATAATATTTCCATTTTAGTAATAATAATGGGCAATAAAAACTTCCATTGGTTTTAATTTTATTCTAATATTTATACTCCTGTATAGAGATAATGTATCAGAAAAAGCTGTCCTGACCCTACAAAATACAAAGACTGTCTCTAGTAATTTGCAAAGGTGAGCCCAACATTCCTTACCAGACAATTTGTTCAGTGTAACATCATGCAGCTCCTCCCAGAGGATCATAAATAATGTTTTCTGTGGGAATTAGATGAGGTTTCTTGACTTTAATGCTCTCCAACATTTATATCAGGATCATCTCTATGCTAAGCCCTCGTGTTACCTAAAAAAAAGTGAAAACAATCAACATCTGAGTCTCCCAACTATGATTTCTGGCTGATATTTTCCCCAGGAATAAATTCAGGTGGTCAAATCCCATCACTCTCCTCCAGTTCAGTTCAGTGAAAATAATACAATTTTATTCTCTCAATGTTGAATTGCAATTTCTTGTGATTTTACCTATGTTTTGAACCATGGTCCACAAATGATGAATTGATCTCATCTGCATATATCATCAAACATAAGCTATTTTATAATAGCTTTGGTTCACCATTTGATTGCAAACAATTCTAGAACTTTTTTTTCTGTAAATTTATTACTAAATGATACATAATTAAATTGGGAAAAGTGTTTAAATTGGCAAGTAGACTAAATGAGACAAATGTCTCAAAACCATGATCTCTTGTCTGGGAGAGGAAATGCTACAGTAAGAATGGCAGTGGATGAAATTATAAGATTTGTAGAACATATTTATACAGAGAATCTGTAATATCTTTAATGGCATGATACTCACTCTTTTCAATATTTGCAAACAATTCTAGAACTAGTGCGGATCCAAACCAGAAATCTGTTCTTCCCGTGTTTCAGAAATGTCTGATTTTAAAATTCTGTTTCTCTATGCATTTTATGGACCTTGAGTAGAACTGGATCAAAAATTCCATTGAGAGCAGTTTCAGCAGCAATGATCCACACACGAAGCTGTGTGCTAGCATTGATCAGGCTGTGTTGCAAGCATTGTGAAATTGCAGTATTTGTTTTGAAAAGGCACAGATCCTGCAGCTTGAAAGTCTCAGCCACTTTTTTTGATTAACAAATTATTTCTAGTACTAAAGCACTAATTTACTATTTTTGTAAAAAAACCCCAACATAGACTCGGTTTATTGATGGAAAATAATTACTGGACTCAATTTTTTGTTTTCTCATTTAGATATTTGTAGGGCAGAGGTGGCATTTAACCAGGAAAGAGTCCAGAGTTTTTCATTCTCAACCTACCAAGCTGTGGTGCTGCCCTACAGAAATCTCATGTCTCCCATGTACCAGGCAGCAGCAAAGGAGCCCATGAGGTAGCTCTTCCTGCTCAGATGACCAGCTGGGTAACAGTTAATCCTATTTTAAGTAGAACTGACAATTCAACAATGGTTGCTACAGCTGGGAGAGAGTCCATTATGCCAAGGGACTGCATCCACAATGCACAATGGCAGTGGATGTGGGGAGGATTTGAACAAAAAGGAGCTAAGCTGTTCGGAGGGACAACGTAGAAGATCAAATGCAGGCAGGAGCACGAAGGCTGCCTTTGTGTAAATATAAATGTATGAAAAGAGATTGTGGATGGAAATGAATTTCGCCAGGGAGGTGAAATCACCATCCACACTCTCAGTGGGCTAAGTTTTCCTATCAGACTTGGATTTTGCCAAAGTGAGAACAGAGTGAGGAAGTTACAGGCAAAACTGTGGTACAGAGAAGCAGCTCAGGAGGCCAAATAAACCAGTCAGATATAAAAAGACATTATTGAACACCTAGAAAGTGCACGTTATAATTCTTCTTTATTTAATGAAGCCTAGAAGACAAACTCTCTTGTTCAAGATAACTGCCACAGTAGATTTCAATCACACTGTATTGGCATCCTCAGAAAGTCCTTGCCTAGATGTTGGTTGATTATTAGTGTTGAAGAAAGGTGGGCACACACAGTAGTGGGCTACAGGACACAGGTTAAAAAGTATAATTGCAAACTATATAAAAATATACATTAGGTTGTTGGGTGTGCTGTGCAGCACCCTAGTGTTGCATTACCCAGCCCAATGGGAGGTGTATGCAAAGAAACTCACATGTAGAGTCCTTAGAAGGCAAAGAGCACATTAAACCACATCAAGGCCCCTGTGAGCTACATCTAAAACGTTAACAAGCAGTTCCCTTAAAGAGTGGTGGCAATGATAAGAGAGACAGAGATAGAGAATGTAAATGGCTAAAAATAATTTTACTGACAGAATGCTCTTTTGAACTACTTACTATAGCTTCCCAGCAAGGTATTTGTAATTTCAGGCTGTGTTTAGCAAAGTTTCATTTGGAACAAACAAAAAAATGTGCAGCTATAATCCTGTATATCTGCTAAGGGAACAGTACTAGCTGACAAGCGGAAAAAATGACTTGGCCAGTAATGTTACCAACTCTTGATCTTTTGGAAAACCTTTGAAAAGAGAGGGAGTATGTGAAAAAGTGTCTGATGGGGTGCTACTGAAGAGGGTGGGAAGTGAGTGGGTCGTGGTAGTTGTTGTTTTTAAATTGTATTAATGAAATTTTTTCAAGAATGACTTGTGCGCCAGTGATATCCTACCTGAGCTAAAAGGAAGAAGGCGAGACAGCCTCATGCAGCCCGTCAGCTCCCATCACAGCTTTGGGTAAGTGGGATGCAGGATTGTAGTCCCAGGTGAGATGCTGAGGATGAGACTTGAAGAAATCACAGCGACCTGGTTTCAAAGCAGGCAGTAAGGTGCAGCATCTCACTGTGCCAGAGCTGTGCTTGCAACAGGCATCTCCTAAAGGGCATGGACCTCCCTGAGCTGAAAGGGACCCCCAGGAGATGGCAGGGATGTGCTGCTGGTGAGTGGCTCTTCAGTGCAGCTCTAGCCCTGGAATTGCTTCACTCCTCTGGCACACAGGTTGCTCTCTCAAAGTGGGAAGGAAGAATCATAGAATGTTTTGTGTTGGAAGAGACCTTAAAGATCATCCAGTTCCAACCTCCCTGTCATGGGCAGGGATCAGATGGCCACGGTGCCCTGTGGCTCTGGTGAAATACTTTTAAAAATAATTTTCTCGGAAATAATTTTGTATCAGGCAGGACTATCTTTTAATTAGACACAGTAGTATTGTTTGAAAAACCTGAAAACACACTGGCCATGGCTGATATTAAGAGAAACTGGAGAATTATGATACAGGCACTCACATGTGGCTTTTCTCATTTTTCCCCATGCAATCTAGAGCCTTCAGAGAGTAGCTGTGCTGTTTGTTTATTATTGTTATTAGCTTTTATTAGATTCAATGTAACCTACCTCAGAGTCCTCCTGTTTTTCAGTTTCTCATTTGACACCGTTATTTGTACTGAGGAAAATTTCAATATATTGTAGAAATCACTATAAGGTATTATAGGATAAATTATTAAAATTTCTTATATAATATTTTAATAAATAATGACCAATTGTTGAAAACATTAAATGCAGATACTTTTGCAGCTAGCTGAGGGGGTAACAAACAATTTTAGCAGCTATGAAATGTTTATATTTGTGGTATCTATAGGAAAACTGAGAAATATTTTTTTATGCAAACTGTGATTCAGACACAGTTTTGAGTTGGAGATCTGTAGCAGTCCTAGCAATTGGTTGGCACTAGATCTACCTACTATGGTAGCTGAAATACTTGCATTTTATAAATGTAAAAAAGCTGTAGAACTGAATGATATTTGTTTGCTGTGCAATTAAATTGCTGGTGTTGACATTTCAGTTATCATCATCAGCCCTCAGCCTTGAACACCCCACTGAGACAGATGGAATCAGCATGCAGCCACACAGAGCCCTTGCTTCAGGCTCTCTGAAGAACCGGGCATAATTCCCTCTGCTGGACTCCTGTTCATCTAAGGTCTGGAGGGTTGCTTCCACCACCAAATAGGCTGTAAATTATGGTTTAGTTCCCAGTCCAGTCCCAGTTTTTCCCACTGCAAGCCAAATTCAAAAATTTCAGGAGCTGAAAGCTGTGATGACCGCTTGCATTAACTGCATTTTTTCCAATGAGACCCGTGTCACCCTGTTGTCAACTTCTTCCCCGTTCTCACTTAGAAACTTTCTTCTCTGTGCCCTGTATCCTCTGTTCCAAAGTTTTTGCTTCCACGTGTTGCTGCACATCTGCCACACCAGAGCCCTGTGAGAAGGCCAGTTGCCAGTGGTGATACAGGACCTGGTGTGTCTTGCTGAGCGGAGCAAGGGTACGACAGACACACAGCCAGGAATTTTGGTCTCCTGAAGAGTGCTTACCTGGGCCCTGCACGACAGCCTGCTCCATGCTACAGTGTGATATATTCCCATGATCATGTCCCTTAGTTGAGCAAAGGCACCAGTGGTACAGATGATACTGAAGGTGGGGGAAGAACAGCCAACTGAGAAAGGGGAAGGTGTCACATTCAAAGCAGAGTTGGCACTTTTGTAAAGCTGATGCCAGCAATGTAAATGTCTGGACTGATTACCCAATACATCCCAAATGTTTCGTCAGTAGAAGGCAAGAAACTCTGGTTTCAAGAATGGAAAATTTAGAGCAGTTCTGTCTTGTATGGTGAGATAGCTCAGCCTGGAAAGTGGATTCTTGTAGGGTACCTCACATTCCTGCATCATATCTGAAGCTAATCCTTGGCTCACATGGACTCCAAGTGCTCTTCCAGTTACGGAGGTGCTGTCCATGTTGGAGTTGGAAGGTGGATGGATGCCCTGAAATCTGCCAGAGCCTGCAGTCAGACCTGTGCAGGGGTCTCAGTGAGGCTGCAAGCCCTCCTCAGTCAGGATGTCTGGCACTATTCCCTTTCTTTCTCTGTAGCACTGGGTTGTTTTTTTTTTGCAGTTCCCCTTCTGCAAGGGTGGGATGTGAATAGGCTGCCTGTACTTTGTGTGCATTTTAACAGTGCTGGACTGGCCATTTGTGAGATTTTACAACGTTCTCATTGCAGACAGCTCTCTGTTAGGTAAGGTGAGCAATCCAGGTTGCCTATAGCAGGATGAAGAGACGCCCAGCATGAACCCCTTGGGTTCTAGGTAGCATCCTTGCTCCAGCTCAAAGCCAACTATGGATGAATAGAGTGGGTGTCTCCTCACTGTGCTTCTCACACTTGCATGACCTCAGCCCCTGATTCCAGAGAAGGGAGAATTGATTTTAGCTCAGGATTACACTACAAGCATTACATTGGCAAGCCTGCCAGTGTGGAATATCGAATTAAAAGTGACAATAGCATTTTTTTTCTTTCTCTCTCTTTACTTTATGAGCATTTTTTGCATTTTTCAGTCCGGCAAAACTGATGCAGAGATAGTTCAGGTGACTTATACACTGTCACTCATCCAGAGAGTATCAGTTAAAATACAGACTAAGCTGCCTGAATCCCTTTATAAGCAGCTTTTATTTCATATTTTGGCCTGACTTAGCATCATCTCACCTCCCAAGGACTTTTAACTGTATACTGTCTTCAGCAGTGCATGACAGTGACTGCATGACATTTGCCAGACTCCTGAAAACTTAATGCAGAAAATCTAGTAGTGATTTTGATGTGCTTTTATGTGCACATCAATTCAAATCTCACCTTAGTACACAATTAAACGACTAAGTCAGCTTTGTTTCCATTGTAATTCTGTTGGCTTTAATGAAGTGGCACCAGAAACTAGATTTGGCTATGAAATGTAAAAGTAAGTTGCAGAAACAGGCTTTTCAGCCCATGTGCAACTATTTTTTACAGTGGAAAGAGTACACCATTCAGCCAGTGAATGAAGGAGAAGCACCAACGGTTTTGAGTGTAATACTGAAGAAAGTAGTTTTTCTTCATCTATTCTCTTCATGTGTTGAAGGCAGTGAACTGGCTGTGTTTAAAAATACGGCCAAGCACATCTGATGAGTAATCAAGCAACACAAAAAATGACTCAAGAGAAAAAAGCAGGACATTTTTAGCATTGCTGGCAACCATGCTTTCAGACCAGAATTCACACTAAATCCAGGTGGTGGGACTTTTTTTGGTACGACAGTTTTTAAAAAATTTGAATCCAACTCAGGTTTATCAGAACATGACAGAAAAAACCCTGTCCACAGCAGTTTTCCCTGTGGTCGACGTCACAATGGCAGAAATTTCACAAGGGCAAATGGCATCATGCTGTCCACAGTATTTTTCCCAGTGGGGAAGGTCATGATGGCAGAAATTTCACAAGGACAACTGGCACCAGCAGATTTCCACCTTTCAATTGGTTTGGGGCCAAAATAGTAATTGATTTTTCACTTTCTGCTGAAGACTGTAAACAGTTAGTGTCTTTTTTTTTTTTCTGCAAGTTTTTTTCACAAGTGTGATACTGATTAGCTACAACATAACTATTTCTGATGAATTTTTAATTTTTTCATCTTCTCTTTAAATGTAGCTATGTCTATATTTTGCACATTCAGTGATATTTGAACTCAGATAATCTATCCTTAGAGAAATATTAAATAAATGCCAAAGACGAATGGAGGATTTTTTGTGCACTATTATGAGTAGTAACACCAAAGCAAATTGATAAATGAGTACTCAATTTCTCTGTTTAAATACCTATAGAAAATAAGGTAAACAAATATTTATTTGACAGTAAATTTGTCCAGTGGGAACATTTCCTTGTGTTTTACTTTATAGTAGCTAAACATTAAGTCAAGCCTTTAACTTGAATTTAATGTATTAAAGCAATAACAATCAAGGCACGAGGTATTTCCTGGGAATTAATGACTGACTGGGAGAGTTGATGGGCCAACGTGAAGCTGAGGGCCATTAACCTCAGCTAGTCATTAATTTCCCTGAAAATTCCCTGTGCTGAAGTTGTTGGTGCTTTTTATAATCTTCTTATCTATTAAGTGTAAATACATTTTTCATCATATCCAAACGATTTTTAAAAAGAATCCAGAGGATGGAGTGACTGACAGCAATGTGCCTCCAGAGGTCCCTTCCAACCCCAACCACTCTGTGACTGGGAAATCCAAGAGTTTTGACCACAGAGAAGTTTATTTCTCTGGGCTCCTCAGGAAATCCTTATAAGTAAATGCCCAATTGCCAACATTTTCTTAAAGACCTGTATGGCAACAGGTTTGTGGAATCAGATCCTAAGCTGTCACATTGTGTATAAAACCAAAAAAAGGACAGTTGTGATCCTTCATTCTGATATTTTGTTCCTATATATATCTACTTATCAGGTAATCTTTGTGCATTATTAGTTGTTATTAATAAAATTCATTGCACTAATATCTCAGGACCCATGGGCAATGATATCCTTTTGAATTGAGGAAGTAGAAACTAGACATTCCTAGAGCATTCACAATCTTATTTTTCCTACACTGCTTGAAACAATAAATAGATGATCCACAGCAGCTCTAAGGAACAGAAATGGTGATGGCATTCTTTGTCTGGCTTTCATTTTTTTGTCCTTGATGGTATTGATTTAACCTTTATGGAAATTAATCTCAGGGGATGAACAGAGCCTGAGGATTGTACTTTTAAGACTTGCAATTTCCAAGAGCAATTTTAAGTTCTTGCTTTTCTTGTTTTGTTGGGTTTGGGGGTTTTTTTGTTTGGTTTCTTTTGTTTGGTTTTTTTTTGTTTGGTTGGGGGTTTTTTGAGGAATTTTTGGTTGTGCTCTGTCTGGGGTTTTTTTTTTTTTTTTTTTTTTTCTCATTCATCTTATAATTGAAAATAGCCTGTTTCATCTTATACTGTAGCTTGTTTAGAAATCAGCCATTGCTAACAACAAATGAAAACTCAGCGTGTGGAAGTGTTGAAAAAGGATGTTGAACCCCATATAGGGAATTTTATCCATCCTGATATTTTTGTGCACCTGTGAAGTAATTGGGACGTGTGAGTCCATGATTAAATGTAGGTGGTAATTTCAACCCTGTATTAGACCTAGTGATGAAATTACTCACTTCACATGAGAAACAACCTCTGTAATAATATATTTAAGATACAACTCTTCAGCATGGAGAACTAAAGGAAAAAAATCCATGATTAGGAAAAAGCTACTCAAATCTGAAGGTCAGCATCTGTTTAGATATCATTACTATGTTATTTTATGTAGCTCTGCTTATTTTCATCGTGGATGCAGCTCTCACATGCAAGCAAAGGAGTGGAATGCAACCCTGACTACACCTGCCCAGAAGCAAAATAGGAGATACCACCTCTCTCTTTGCCCTGTCCAGACTCTGAATGGGATAAAGGAAGTCTAAAGAGGATCCCAAACCTAAAGCACTTTTTCAGCAGACTCTGGGGAAACTGTGATCCACGTCACAATTTTAACTTTGCAGCTGATGCTTCCCTCTTGAGCAGGCTACATTAAAATCTAAAACCCTGCAAATGAGAGTGAATTGACAGAGGGGAAGAGACAATTCAGACATAATATTGTGTTGCCTCAAACAATGGCAAATTCTCCAGGGTGGAATTATAGAAAGCTGTATCTGTGCCTTTTCTTTTTGGCAAACCCCCATATATTTGACAAAACTGCTTCCACTGAAACACTTGCTACTGAGGAGGCTGTATTTTATCATTTGAAGTGCTACTCCAGCTGTAAGAGTTGTATTAGACTCTCTTGGTTCAATGTTTGATATTTATTCTTATAATTTGGGAGCATGAGATACTTATATCTTGGAAGGTGTCTATTGAACAAGTGTTTGGTACTCACACAAGTGATACCACACTGGAGTTAACTCAGTTTCACAACCTGCAAGTTCAGAGCATTATCACAGAGAGATCTGGGAGTTTATTTATATCAAACTGCCCCATAATAAGGTTTGGCAGTTGCTTATATAAAATTTATGATTTCTGGAGTGCGTTCTCTCCAAGATGTTCTGCAATTCTTCCTTAGGCAGTTAGTCATGTGGTTATCCTATTCATTGCTGCTATAAAACTTTATATATTTATATATTGCATGGATAGTTGGAGACAGAGTCTCTAGAAGTAAATTTTAAGAAAATATTCTAAAGAGATTCAAACTACCGGAAGATGAGTAGTCCACATGTTGCAGTGTTATGGGCTGTAATAGCTGCAGGGAACAGAAAGAGAGGCTGTGTAACTTTTCCTCCTGAGAAGTTGTGGTCAAAGGAGTGCAACCAGGCAGAAAGAGATGTTCAGAGAGAATTGCAGTGACTTACTGGCATGCCAGCTATTTGGTTAACCAATCAAGACATTATTTTCATTTACACAGCAGATTTTAGAAATACATTATTGTCACTGCTTTTAATAACCAGTACCTCTAACTAGGTCTGGTCTAAGGAAACAGTTGCATTAGAAAACAGATTAATAAATGACTTCAACTTTTAATGTGGACAAAAATGGGTATATTTCCAAGGGAGTCATGTAGTCATAGACATCTAATTTGTAGACCCATATTAGCTACAATTGGCTAAAGGTAGATAAAAGAATTGTAATGATCTTCTTGTTAGAACTGAGATGTTCTATTTTAGTTTTTTGAAATCCTGTATTGGAATCTATATGTAAACTTACTGCTTTTTGGCTTCCTCTTGAAGAATGTTTAAGCAAACCCGTGTATTCTTCTGTGAGGAAAAGAAAAAAAAAATTACTTGAAATCTACTGAAATCCACTCAGGGAATAGTGTGGAAAGGGCCTGAGCAGACCTATGCTGAAGCCCATTCTAAGAAATGAGATGGATTGTCCTACATGTGTTTAGTTTACAAGCAGCACTGATCATGAACCTGTTACATAGACTGCAAAGGAAATATTTTAAAGCACAGTTGATGAAGTAGAAGTGTTTTACTAAGTGATTGTGTTTCCATGGAATTGACACTCTAGCCTTACTTTGCTCAAGCTGGGTGGTTGCTAGCATGATCATATTCATTGAAAAGAGACCAGAAATAGTCAGTAATGAAGAAACTGATATGAAGGGAAATCTCTTTTTCTTCACCTGATAATTGGAGCGTTTGTACCTCTGAACCAATGAGTTTGGAAAGATTACAACACCATCAAATTGAAAGAGCCTGTTTCACTACAGCTTAGTGACTTAAAATGTTGTCCAGGTTTTTTTAACATATTATGACTGAACATAACTCTCAGATATTCGTTTCCAAAGAAGGAGAAAAAGGCTTTTGATGGTCCTATTAATAGGAGTATGATAATTTAACCTGGGAGAAAAGATGTAATGTGAGGATATTGGTTGTTGTTATAGGCAACTGTTACTCATTCCCAGAGACTTCAGATAAAGCAGACTCTTGGAGAGAGAACCTGTTCTAGGAGACCTGATTAGCTGCTGCCTCCTAGGTTTTCCAGCCTAAGTGGAGACACAGTCTTTGTAATGTCACTTGCTTAGCTGTAACATACAGGATAATAGCATTTTCTTACCCTTGCAGAGGTCTGGACACACTTCTTCCACTACCACCAAGAACAGTTCCTTCCCATTGCTAGCTTATTTCCTTTGCTTTTCTGAATCCCATGTAAGGGAACTACATCTCCAATTCTCCAATTCTCCACTTCTCTGATGTAAATTTTGGTGCTTATGGACCAATGAATATCTCTAAGCAGATGTTAATAGTAAATTAATAGTTTTAACTAGAACAGCATTTTTACTCTTGACTGCCATCATAGCTCTGCCTTTTTTNTTGTCTTTGATGTCCATTTGAGAATGTTATAGAGCATTGACAGAGGTTGAAGAGATTCAGGTACCCTCAATGCACTGCATTGTTGTCCACTGTACACAGCAAATTGAGGCAAGAGGACTCCCTGAAATTAGGATACCTTTCCAGCTGCTTGCACTACATTTCACAATGCATAGTTCATAAGGGCTGCTTAACACAGATTTTTCATTAGCACAGAATTCTTCCACGTTAAATGTTTTACAGGGCATTTTTTGCAAAAAATAAAATGATTTTCTGAAAGAAAACAGTTTATTGATAAATATGCTTATGAAACTCCTCACTACTACTCAGAGTAGTAAGTTAGTAAGTTTTAACTCCTTACTACTACTCAGAAACATCATGTGCTATCCTAATTCTGTCTTTGTGTGTGTTGATCTGTGAACATGAAAGAGCCCACACTGTTATTCTTCCTTAACCAGCTGTTGCTTATATTATGCCAAATTCTGGATTCTGTAGAATAGAATGAAGTAATTCTTTTGATTATGAATGGATCAAAATTTGCTTCGTCACCTCTCTGACTCTTTTAAGGGATTTTGTATGTAGGGAAAATGCCATGCTTTTCCCAGAAGCAGTTTCTACAAACTACCTTGATACAAAGTGAAAGGGCTCTGTGCCCACAGTTTTGATTTCCTAGACAAAAAACAGGGGTATTGTCCAGGCTGGACAGTGGAGAAAGCAGCTTTTAAGGTGATGACCTGCTTGTTCTCAGAGCTGTAAGACGCTTGGGTAGCAACTGAAACAAGGAGCTGGACTAGAAAAATGCTGGAGTAGAAAAGCTTTTACCTGTTCTGGTCTCAGATGGACAAGGTGGGTTATGGTGTAGTAGCTCAGACCTGCAGACGCATGATGATGTTTAAAGTTCTGGCGGAAGGAAAGTGAGAGATGATTTACCACCACATAAAGTAAATGGATGGTGCATGGAGGTACATCAGTAGGAGTACTGAGTCACAGCTCATCATCTGGAAAACTGGAAATTTTCAGGACTACAGCAACGCAGTAGCTGGGAGCATGGGGACAGTGACAAGTAATGCTTTTTGGAGCAGATTATAAGAAAAGTGGGTTTTATCTTCTGGGTGTTTCTATCCTATAAGTTTTCCTGTCAGATTTGAGAGAACAATATATTACTTGGCTTTCCATTTTTCTCTGAATCATTGTTACAATAGAATTTATTCTTCCAAACCTGAATCGCTGAAAAAAAAGGGCAGAGCTGTTTGGGAGGTGGGTGGGAAAGAGGAGAGGAGGGGAAAGTGTCTGTGCATGACTGATCTCATTTTCTGCATCTCACACACTCACGGCAAATATGATAACGTCTAATTAACAGTCCTTATTAAGTGACCAAATGCTTGTTTTCTTAATTTGAAAATCAGAATTAAGAGAGCATTTCTCCTGGGATGAGCTAGATTTAAGAGCAGCATCGTGTAAGACCTGAAAGGAGTGATGACTCTTTTTGTAAAGGGAACAGCATGTGCAGTGGACATGCTTCAGTGGAAAAGACATGAACTTTCTGCTAGAATTTAATACATTTGTAACAGTTATAGGAAAGACACCTGTAGACAAAACAATACATTTATGGAGGGTTTAGTGGAAAATGAATTCTTCTAGTCTAGACTGGAGGCATGTCAGTGGTTTCTATTGCCAATGTCCTGTTTGAGGAGACACAGTCAGACAAGCCAGTCTTTGAAGTCATTGGCAGACCTCACTGTAGGTAACTATGGAATTTCAGTGTGATATTTACTGGTCGGTAACTCTCGAAATCTGCTAGTTAGATTTAATCAAAATTTAGTTGAGGAGGTAAACCTGAAAACACTAACATTTTTGAATACATCTCATGTACTATAAGCTCAAAGAGAAAGAGGATAAACATTCAATCTAGAGATAAAATATTCATTACTTACCAGCTGTAAAACTTGTTCAGTATGTTTAACAAATGCCTTTATAAGCAGAGCTAAGGCACACAAATTTTCATTGTTCTCATTGTCTCCTGAATTACTGGACCAGTGTGCCACTAGGTTGTTAGGTTTTGAAGTGAAAGATCAGAACCATTTTCTTGGTTGGAGTCAAAAAGCTTTTTCTAAATGCTTGTATCAATTTTTATCTTCATCTCTCTGGGTTCATTGATACTTTTATTTTGTGTAAGCTTTGTTTAATTTTGATATTTTTACATTATGCATAGCTGCAGATGTGTTTATAGATAATTGCTGTTTATTAATTGTGTGAAATTAAATTGTTCAAACTTCTTTCAGACAAGTACCTGTCCATGTTGCTACTAAAAAAGTCAGTGTTATACTTGCTACTTTAATAGATTTCTGGTTTACTACTCATTAAATATTCAGGTAGTCTGGTGTCTTGCTTATGAAATACAAGAAGAGGAACTGAAAATAGCCCTAATTCTGTGGAAGACTAAACAAAGACAAGCTATTTTATTTTTGTAGCTTACTTCTTACTATGACTAGACTACAGTGTGATATCATAGTTTGCAACATGACTGTATGGATTTCTGGTTTACCTTCAAAAGACTGATTTCCAAAATACAGAAATCAAATAAAACATTTGGGAGAGTTGAAGATTGTCTTTAACAAAGTGCAACCTATTGCTGTGAAAGGAATGAATGTAATATATTTTTATTATACAAATTCGAAAATGGTATCAATTGGTGTGACGCTGCATCACTACACTCAACTCCTCCCGAATCTCTTTCAACTTGGTTGGACTACTGGGTTGTGTTAGTTCATACTTTTAATGCCAGTATCATCCATGTGAACAAAAAAGATACAAGCTCAGTAATTTAAATATGTGTTTTCAAGATGTAAATACATCAGGCGACATCAGGCAAAAGACAGAGAACGAGATAAGTATTCATAAGGGATGAGCTGTTCCTCCATCGGTGTGACAGCTAGGACAGCATGTACACAACCTCAAGTTTAGCTGCAGTCTTAGTTACAACACAGGCATTTTCGTAACACCTCTTGTGTATTTACCCGCCGCTTTTCTCAAAATTCTTAAGCACCGCAAAACAAATTTTCAAGAGCCGACTGCCTCCGGCTAGGACATCTCTCGCCGCCAGCTGCCAGAAGACTCATCAACAACTGGGCTTCCAGCACGTTCCTGAACACGTAAATTATTCGTAGCGGCCAAGACTCCTCGTTTCCTTGGGCGTCAGAGCAGGGCAGGCACCCGGAGCTCCTCAAAGTGCCCGGCAGACACCTCCCCTCCGGAGGGGCGGCCAACACCGCGGGGCTGCGGGCACGGGCGGGACACCCCCAGCGCGGGGGCACCGCCGCCTCCTCCCTTCCCCGGGCGAGCCCCAACCCGCGCCCGCCGGCGGTTCCCGCGGGCCCCGCGCTGCCGGAGGCGGCCGCGAAGAGCGGGGCCGGGGCGTGG
>VXBA01004406.1:347729-396465 GCA_013399895.1 Serilophus lunatus | reverse complement strand
TTTTTTTTTTTTTTTTTTTTTTTGGAAGATTAGAAAGCTCAGTCCCTGGAGGCTGTAGAAGGATCCTGAAGTGCATCCCTGCATGCTTTTCTTGGCTTAGTGCTCTCAGCCTTTGCTAAAGACAGTATGGGGATGTATCTCTGATGTGACTGAATAGGGCTGTTAGTACATACAACAAAGACAAATTCCAGTCCCCTGAAGAAAGTGCTGACCATATGCCACTCCAGATGCATAACAGTAACATAGGTGAAGAAAATGTATTGAGAAGGCCAGACTTTTTTTTTTTCTTGGACCTAATAGCTTCTCAAAGAAGAAAAAGGATCAGTTTTCTTTGAAGACTCTACCAAATCTTGTTGTACCATTTTTAATGCTGCGGTTTAGTTGATATGGTGATGATTGAAGTTGATCTTGGAGATCTTTTCCAACCTTCAAGATTCTATGATATGTGAAGTTTAGAGCCTATACAAGGGAGATCAGATTCTTTGTTCTTTATTCAGCTTTAATTCCGTCCTTGTGCAAAGTAAGTTGGGCGTTTGTGTGTCTCTTTATCTTCAGGTGGACTGAATTAAAAACCTACTTGCAAAAATACACTGGAAAAGCTGAGGACAGCCTTACCCATAGAGATGAAATGCTTACCTATATGATAAAATGAAAAATACTGTTCTTGAGTCATGAACATGGAAGGTGAAATCTCTTTTCCTATAAGCAGTGTGAGATTAAACCTAGATTCATTCCTTATTCAAATGTACAAGGACTAAAGCTACATTGGACTTGAACTGAATAAGGAGTTGGAGAAAATAGGTTAAGGATAAAGGATGACTTGATGGTTAGACATGAAAATGCCATTTAAATATTAAAAGTATGTACAAGTTATGAAACAAGGATTAATTTCTTCTCCTGCCCAATAACAAATGAAACGAAAGAAGAGTCTCCCAGTGGTAAATCTTACGAACTTGTGTGAACACAAACATGAGGTACAAAATCAGCACAAACACAGTGCTAAGCAGTTACAGGAATGGATGTTGCAGTGAATAAAGGTTAACTCTAACCCAGGAAAATTAGTCTCCTTGGGTTCCCGTGGCCAGTACGATAAATCAGCTTCCTCAGTGGGTGATAAGGAGCACTCCAATCTGTTTTTTGCTCTGAATTACCCTCTAGAGGAGGTTTTGTCTGTCTGCACTGCCTACAGACTGACAAGGGAGACAAAGAAGGCTGTCCTCCCTCAGTCAAAGCTGGCCTTTGAATATACCTCTTCTGCATGTTACTGTCAGATGTGATTTTTCTAGAGGTTTTAGTAGGTCACTTTCTCCCCAGTCATGCAAAGATAAAAATACATAGGGAGACAATAGTAGCTAAACCCATTTGTAAAGGTTTCATGAAGAGGTGCCTGTTTCATATCACTTAAAGTTCAGATTGTCCCACACAGTTTTCCATAGTTGCCTGACAAAGCTAAGAGCTGTATTAAAAACATGAGACTAAAATATTTTTCTGTTGAAGGAAAATAAAAAGTCAAATCAGATATTTTTCTGAAATAAAAATAAGAATCACACAAAAAGAGGTCTCATGGATTTTTTAAATTCCAAAGTTAGGCAATAGAGCCTGTTTGAAAGAAGAGGTTAATTATGTACTCCACCAAACACCCTCCAAGACAGTTCTCTTTCTCAAGAATGAGCTCATTAGCTCAGTTATTTTGCTGATTTCACTGAATACTCTTCAGCTTTCCTATTTGTTTGACAATAGCAAAACAGATTTCTAAGAGTAATTTCTTCATTTTAATTTTCTGTAATGGGCTATTATACTAGAGGAAAAAAAGCGTAGGAAAAATCTTGGGTTTGTCTTTATTTGGTAGTTAATGCAGTGAGATAATGAAGGTGAACCACTGACGGTCTGACATTAAAGGAGATTTGGGTCAAGTTTACTTTTTTTCTAAAAGTAATTTCTTACCAGACACTGTGGAACTGAATTTCACTAGAAGCACAGAGGGTTATAGACTTTCACATCTATTTAAACTCACACTTTAAACCATAGTACAGGGTCTAAACTAGATGAGAGGATCCACCAGCCATAGCACACTACTCAGGCAATATTTATTCCAGTGTTCTCTCAGAAAGTGGATGCTGCTTTGTATTTTTTTAATTGAATTAAATCAGTTCTTTGGGAACTACTCCAGTTATACCTTTCTAATGCAAAATCATCTGAGAAGACAGGTTGTGTGTTTCAGTATTATGAAGCTCCTACATATGTACCTTTTTTCCCCTCTTTAATATCAACTGGACTTGGTGTATTTTTGCTTTGGGAAGGGTGGCAGACTGTAGTTATTCTCTGATACTTTAAAAATAGTTGATTGTACTTTTTAGTTTTCATCTGTATGGTTCTTGGTGTTCCTGATGTTTGAGATGGTTGTGTGCTCTATAATGAAAATAATAATAATTCTGAAGTCAAAATGAAAGTCACATGCTGCCCTTGACTTGGATTGTATGAAGTTTGTGTTGCTCACAAAGTTGTAAGTTCTTACAAAACATTTGATAAAGTGGGAGCCAGAACCCCAGGCAAACCAGAAAACTGCTTATCAGGTCTCTGTTGAGCCCAGTGGTGAGGGACAGATGCATTTTTGACATCACCTCCTACAGCCTTGCATCCTGCTGGCTCCTGAGAACGCAAAGAAATTGCAATTCCTCTAATTTCGGAGACTGAAACTGTTGTCAGCTTCCTTTTTCTCATTTTAGATATAGCTTCTTTTATTATTTTGTTTTTCTGTTGTTTTTTTCTTTACTTGTCAGCAGTTTTACCTTTAATCATCAAATCATCACCCAATGACACAAATTTTACAGAGTTTTTTTGTAAATTTTGATTTATGCTGGTGTTTCCTGAAGCTTAAAAAATAGTCTCCCTGGTTCCTTGGCTCCATGCACAAATAATTTCCAATTAAAATGAGTACTTAACAGCATATTAAACATGTAGACATAACAGTGCCATCTCCATTGACCAAGATCTTTATGGCATTTAAAGAAGTTTTTGTTCTACTTATTCAGAACAAGCTGGGCTACCCCAAGTGACAGTGTGCTGTCAGTTTTCTGATGGGAAATGCCTTGTGAGCATTATTCAGTTTAACGTAATTTACCACACCAGATAAACATCCGTATGATCCATTACAGAGACCAAGCCAGTACTGCCAACTTCTTAAACTATGTTTTCTCAAATGCTTTGCCTGTCAAATTTGGAATCTATAAAGGTGTAAGTTTTGCTGACTGTGGTGAAGATGCTTTTGAATTGGGGGAGCTCTGTTGAATGGCTTGTGATTTCTAAGACTGCAGCATAAGTAGCTCATAAACTCTGTTGTGTGCTTGGTCTAAAGTGTTCATGGTAAGGTGGTTATTGGAAAAATGTGAAGGCTGAGACATGAGAATCTTCTGCTTTCTCCACGTTAGTGCCAGTCATGGTTCCACTCGCTCTCGATTTCTGTGGTCCAGCTCTTCACAGGGAGCGAAAGACACAACTGCTCACCCCACCTTGCTGCTGGACTGCAGGTTAGTTTGGCCTCTTTGGAGGTGAGGGGCTGGACTGGCTGTCCTGTACTCACAAGGCTGTCCTGCCAGAGAAGTGCCTGAGCTGCTCACCCGTCCTTCCCATCAGGCCATTTGTAAGGAGTGCCACTCATCTGCTGAAGGAATGGGCACAGGGCCTGACCCTGGGAGGTGGCTGAAAGTTCTGGAGGGCAGAAGGAACAGGTTAAGGCAGGACTAAAGGTTGGTGTCCACACTTGGTTAGGTCTGGGGTTTTTTCCAGCTTTTACCGGGTAATCTGGTTTGTCTTTCTGAAACCTGATTATTCCCATTGCCTAGAAGAGGAGCTCACTTCTGTACTGCAGGGTTCTGGCTTTGCTTTGGGGACCAGTCTGATATATCAGGTAAGGGGACTGGAGACTTTTATTTTATCTGGTATTTGGACCAGTGTCAGCAAGGGGGAATTCCAAGGAGCTGCAGCATCTGGACACAGTAGGTGCTCCTCATTCTTCTTCATCAACCTTATGCTTCTTAACTCCAAAAGCAAAGGGGGCTCAGGGGTGACCCTGTTGCTCTCTAAAACTGCCTGAAAGAGGCCAGGTGGGATTTGGTCTGATTTCCCAGGTGACAAGAAATACAACAAGAGGAAATCACCTCAAGTTACACCAAGGGAGGTCTGTACTAAATATTAGGAAAACAATTTCATGGAAAGAGTGATTCAGTCGTTGGAACAGGCTGCCCTGAGAAGTGGTAGAGTCATCATCCCTGGAGATAGTTAAAAGATACGTGGTCGTGCCACTCAGGGATGTGGTTTGGTGGTGGACTTGGGCAGTGTTGGGTTAACGCCTGGACTTGTCGAACTTAAAGGTCTTTCCAAGTCAAAATGATTCTGTAATTCTGTGAAATTCTTGCAGAACATCTTGTGAATCATTTATTTCACAGCCTGTGGAAGGTAACATTCCTCCTTCCCTCCCCCCCACCTCTATAGACAGACCTAGAAAATTTCAATCTAAACAAGAGTTGTTTTGCATTCCTGAGGCTGGGGCCTGGGGGAGAGTGGTAATTGTGCTTGTAATGGGTTTTGAAACCTTCAGAAGGTGGCAGTCCTTCCAAGATGTCTGATATAGGCCCTTGGATTCAGCAAAACTTAGAAAGCTCTTAAGAATTTGAAGCCAGATGGATTACTTATTTAAATACTTCTCTGATTTATGACTGGTTCAACAATTACTTTGAGTTTTATTTGATTTCAGTGATTCGAGTTGGAAGGAAGTTTTGTCCCACAGAAGTTTCCTTTTGTTTTACTTCTCATTAGTTAAATAATATCTTGGAACACAGCAGGGAGCTGATCAAACCTATGGATGGTATGAAGCTGGGAAAATGGAAAATTCTTAGGTAGTTAGAATTAAGTCAAACTTAGATGAGAGGCTTTGAGGAGCAGTATGTTGTAAAGAATGAAATTTTAGCAAGAAAAACATGTTGCTGTTAGCAAAAGCACAGGCATCAAGTAACCTGGTGAGCAGTGGCACTCGGGAAGGAATTCTGTAGCTAGAATTAGAGGCTAAGATGTTCAGTGGGAAAGAAGGGTGTGTGCCTAGATTTCATGTCCATCAGGTTCTTTACATTTGCTGTGTTTGAAGGTTATGACAAATTTATCAAAAGGTTTAGGGAATAGAAAACAAAAAGGCCAGGCAAAAGACATAATGGCTGAATAACTAAATGGATATTATTAAAAAGGTCCATTCAACAATCACTTTCTCAAATATATCTTGTTACACATGATTCCAGTTTTGCATCTGAATTTTGACTGCTGCCTGCTTGCTGAGGGTGTTTTTCCTATTATTCTTCAGTACTCATGCTCTGTCAAATATACTCATCCAGTTATCAGCATTTTAACTGGGAAATACTTTACTGAGAAAATGTTATGGATCTCCAACTCTCAAATTTGATATTTTGTGCAGAATTGTATCAGAATTGATAAAAAGTTTTGTGTCTCAGGCCAAATGTGTTTGAAATGGCACAGGACTTCCCTTGAGTGGCAGCTGTGTGTTTCCTTGGCTCTGTGAGGATATAAATACTGCTGTCTTGTTAGTAAAGTTCAAAGATGTTTCTGTTGCCTGCTTTAGTTGTCTCAAAGGTTCTTTTACTTCTTCTGACTCCAGCCTGTTTTAGTCTAAGACCCTTATGAAGAAGCTTCTGTTCTCTTATTTTAGAAGCTGATTGCAGTTACCATTTAGTCACCTAGGTTTTCCACCAGCTCTGCTGATAAAGACATGTGGCCTGCATGGCACCTTGAAAATCTAGCACGTTTTTTCCCAAGGCAGTCACTTTACTGTGATTTTTTTATTTTTTTTTTTACACTGAATGTTAATATCTCTCAAGCTGGTTTTTCTGAAATGTTAGTTATTATCACCCTTTTCCTCCCACTCTGAAGAATCCATTTTATGCTCCCACTTTGTCAGGCAAGACTCCCCCCACATCTTTTAGGCAGCATTATTTTCTGCTGGAGTGTTAGTTGAAGGGCATTACCTTTGATGACTTTGGTGGAACATTCACAAAGACTGTCTCTAGTCTAGTGGGATCGCTGACTGTGTTTCCTCCCTGGCTAATGGAAAATAATTGGGGTTTCCAGGGCAATTCTGAGTTTCCAAGTTAGGCTTTTTTTTCTGAATTGTCCTCCAGAGAGAGCCACTGGCTCCTGTGGCTGCAGCAAGGGTCAATTTGATGGTCACTGGTGAAGAGCTGGATCTCCCTGCCCGTGGCAGCTGAGTGAATTGGGAAATGGGAAGTAAGATGAATGATTGAGAACAACACCTTTTTGTTAGAATACAGGACCTGGGTATTTATGTTGGCTTAGAGTACATACGCTTGATAGAAAATGTACCCCACAAGTGTTTCAGTGCTTGAGTTATGTTTCCATTTTCAGTGGCTGTTGGAAAGTAAAGAATCCAAACAGTTGAGCTGGGATTTTCTCAGAGTGCCTGTCATATGGTTGGGCTGCAAATACTTGGTGGCTGGTGTGACTGGTTTTATAATATAGTCATTAATTTTCGTCATAGTTCTAAAAAACCTGTCCTCTTTTGCCAAGTAGAAAACTGTAATTTTATCTTGCCTCAACTGAAGAGATTTTTGAAGCTGGTACATGGTTAAAATATTATGTGGTGCTGTTACAAAGCTGTCACTAATGAATTCATTTCAACTCAATAATTTTAGTTCTTGTAGTACGTCCCCATGCTTTGTTCTTGTTCTGGAAAAAGCTAAGACTTTAATGGAGAAAAAATTAATTCATTATCTTCTCTTTCCCATCATACTCACTACCTAATCTCATTCAAGAAGTTTGCCTCGAATGTATGTACTTGTGTATTTTATGGCTAAATTACCAACTCATATTTGTAATATTTATTTGTATTTTATGTAATTTGAGTAGAAACCCATTGCTGAATCCTGAATTAACTTTATTGCGTTTCTCAGTTTTTGATGTGAGTGGGTTTAAAATTTGCACTTCTTGACCTTGCTATTCTTTTACATATTTTTTTCCCTGCTACCACTTCTACATGTATATTCATTTTCTTTTTTTTGTGTTTTCTACACATACTGGGAGGGGATTGAGAGTGGCAGAAATATGCCAAGATGTGCAGAGAACCACAGCCTTGTAAGGCATAGAATTAAATTGTTTATTTGGTGTTAATATTTTGCTTATATGCTGTACCTAAAATGTGAGTTTGGAAGAAGAATGTGGGGAATTCCTTTAAAAAGTGACACAAAAGCAGGAAAGAAAGTTAGCAGACAATGATTAATTACTTTATTGTAAAAAGGGAGCTTTCTGTGTCTCCTCTTAGTTTGAAATGAGTTGCCATATGTCAAGAAGGTAGAGACTGGCAGAAGACTTTCCTGTCTTACTAAGCTGTGACATCAGGAAATAACTAAATTTGCCATGGGGAGTTTACCTAACTAACCACAACCTTTTACTAATATGTTAACTTTGTCCTCACATACAAATTTTGAAATAAAAATGCCAGTACTTGGTGTGTCACTGATGGGAAGTAAAAGGCAATATTTTGGTCATAATTGGTAGGAGGCAAGACTGACATTCACATGAATTTTCCCCAATTAGAGAAGGAGCAACAAATATTTCATAGAAATTATTTCTTAAAATTTCTGTCATGGTAACCTGGCATTTGGAAATGCCTGAGCTTAATGCTTGGTCTTTAAAAGTCATTTCCTTTAAGTAGAAAACTTACTATTTGTTTAAAATGTTAAATATTTTCTTTTGATTTTAGTCTTCAAGATTGAGGGCTGTTCTAAACTGTTTACAAGACCAGAAATATCCTCATGCTCTCTTGTAAACCCTCCTGCATGCCAAAGTGCACAGCAATGTGCTCAGCAGTGATTCTGCCATGTCCAGTGTCTCGCAAAAACGGGATGATGGAGAATCTATCACTTAGCCTGGTACTCTTTTCAAACAAATTATTCTCTCTCATAATTTGTACAGACTTAAGGATTTAAGTGCCACTTGAGGACATTTTGGCTTTATCCCTTAAGTCACCTGGGGCTTTTTCTGTTTCTTCCCCACTTTGTTTAGCACCTTCTGCGTTCAATTCCAATGTCTGTGTGTTCCAGTATTGATCTCACCATACATAAAAAAATCAAGATTAGCAATCTTATTTCTGTTTCTTGTCTAGGGATTGCCCTAATACTGCTTTTTCTTAACACAAGGTGCACGTGAAGTGATTTCTTTGGTGATCTAACACCTCCATGAGAGCAGCTGCTGTCCAGGATGTGGTCCCAGGTTTCAGATATGCACCAACTTTTTGTGTTCTTAGAGGAGTATGGCCTTGCCTTTGCGTTGCAGTTTGCCTTCACTATGTGTTACTTGTGTCTTCAGTTGGGATTTTGGGGAAATACCAAGTCTGACTGGAGACAAGTCTGCTTACAAAAGGTGTCTGAGTCCTTTAGAATGGATTCTACTGTGTGAGCCTTGAGAGGAAGAAAACAGTCCTAAACTGTGTCTTCTCTAACTCCTTGCATTTTGTAGTTATTTAAAAATGAGTCATGTAAATGTATGCTTGCTTATCATTGTTTTTCAATTAAGTCAAACTGTACTTTCCTCTTACGCAGGGAAAAAACTAGAAAAATTTTACTTTTTTTTTTTTCTACAAACTTTAAAACCTCTTGGGAACTCCCCTGTTCCCAGCTTGCCTTTCTGCAATCTGTTTCTATATTTCTGTTAAGATAGGGGTTTTATTTCTTCATTCATACAGGCAGTTGCTGCTTTCTTCTGTGATCCTGACCACCTGCAGTCCCATATCCAGAGTCTGGGTGTGGGTACTAGCCTGGCTGATTGTCTGCAAGGACAGGTTTATCTGGAGGCTGTGAAGGATGAGAGCTGCATTGCTTGGCATTCAGGCCTCATTTTGCCTCGTGGCTTGCAGTCATTGAGAGGGGAAGGAGTTAAAATGCCTGTTTGACATTTCATGCCTTCTGTTCCTGTCTGGTACATAAACTGTGTCTTGGGATGCTGTCTTATGAAATAACTCCATGGTGTCCAGAACCTTGTACTAAACCAGGGTTGTGTATGTATTTATAGAACAACATTCTGGACCCTTTCAAAAGCTTCTCAGAGCTCCTTACAGGTGAAATAACGCTCTTGTAAAGTTCTGGTTTGTGGAAGTGACTGAGGAAATGGAATGTCATCTCAAATTAAAGCAGGAGTTCATCTCTTCCACAGGTCCTTCACCTCCTGGTTGATCTTGGCAGATCTTTCTGAAAGCCCATGTCTGGTAGTTTGTAATGAAATATGGGCAGACTAAACCAGGCTTTCCAAAGCTCCTTCTCTTGCATATGTAGTCTAGACTGTTCCCCTGACTCTGTGGCATGGATGGTGGCAATTGTAGGTAAATAGGTATTAGAGACACTTAAATGTGAAATGTCCTTGATGTCTTAGCAGAGCTGCCTGAGGAATTTGGGAGGAGAAGCAAGCAGCATTTCCTTCCTGACAATATGAAATGAAATGCTGTTTTTTCCACAAAATAAAGTTGGAACTATTGATCTGTTTTGTACAATGGACAAGTCAGGATGATCACAGAGCTGTTCAGCTTCCTTCACACGTACACTTCCTGTCCACTTAAACCCCTTCATTCAGCCTCTTGCATGTTGCAGTAATGATCATCTTTGTCAGACTCTCAGTATTCCTGGTGTGTGGTGGTTCCCTGTAGCATGGTGTGTTACCAGAAAAGGCACTGTAGAGCTTCAGCCTGAAGACATTTTCATACAAAAAAGTATTCCTCCAATACTTCTGTCCAGTGTAAACTAGACTTGGGCTGCTCAGCTGCTGGGGTCTATGTGTGGCTATTCATGTGACCCTCTTTCCCAAAGGCAGACTATGGACTTTGAGATAGCACCCTGTTAACTGCTGCTGTTTTCCCTGAAGCCCCTCTGTCAGTTTGTTTTGCTCCTCAGGAAACACTGGGTTGCACATAAATTGTCACCACCAGCTTAATTCAGTTTGTGTGGGTCCCTTATCCATCTGTGAGTTGTTGCTGGGCATAACTACAAGTGGTGTGAATTATCCATGCAGTTAATTGCCCATTCCTGGCCATTGGCTTCCCATCCCAGAGGGTTGATGAGAATACAGTGCCGTGTGTCATATGTTCAGAAATTCTGACGCTTTGAGGGAAGATCCAGGATTTGCACAACTTGTGTTCTCATGTGAATCTGTGCTGCTAAGATGTGCAGGGTCCTTATGTGCAAATGAAGGGCGATGCTGTTGTACATCTCACAAGGTGTGCATAAGGCTGAGGAAGGAGATAAAATGTCATGGTGTTTGCCCTCTGTTGGAGTGTGGAGCTTTGAGAAGCTGGAGGTGTTTTGCCTGTGCTCCTCAGCTAGTCCAGTTTGTTAGGTGGCCACCAATTCTGGTTCTTGAGAAACTGTTGGAACTTGAAGAATCGAACTACGTTAAGAACTGTGACTCCCATGTCTGTCCCCACGGGATATTGAGCTGCTTACCTTAGCAAACCACTTTTTGGATGGGCAGGGGAGTTCAGAACCCACTCACAGGCTGAATTTGTGCTTTGTTTTCACCCTTTGGAATAAGGGAGCGAAGTTGCAAAGCAAGAAACTGATCTTGTCATTGGGAGCTGGGGAGGGACAAAGACAAATGCACAGCAGAGCTCCATCATGCTGGTCCTGTTCAGGTGAGATGACCCAGAGTCACACTAAGCAGGGCACAAGGTAGTCTGCCATGGCTGGGCACCACAGCAGTACTGTCATGGTGTAGTGAGTCTTCCTCTTACTGTCTAGTTTATCTCTGTGTATACAGAAGGGCAGGTCACAGGAAGAGAAAAGCAGAAGTTACCTTTCTCAGCAGCTGAAGAATGTGTAGGTTGCCCAGCTATAGATAAATGCAGTTTCTAGAGGAGAAGGCAGTGGAAAAGAATGATAACAAAACAAGGGAGTGAGCATATATGATCAGCTCCCACAGTGTTAAATTGACTTTAAAATAAGCATTTTGTTGCATTGAGTTTTTGGGACTTAAGTGTGCAGCATACCAGAACTCAAAATTAAAAATGGAGCTGGAGGTATGAAAGGTCCAACATGGTTACGACTAGGGTGAGGTCCATCTACAGATAATTGAGGCCTCTGAAGGCAAAGAGCAGCTGAAGAGAGCTGTGAATGTGTTGCTTTAGGTAAAATTCATTAGAATACATTTAAAAATAGTGAACATGTTTGTTTTTGTTTTTTTTTTTTTGTTTTTTTTTCAAAATAAAAAGCTTGATTTGGAGCTAAGTGTTCAAATTCTCAACGAGTTCAAGGAGTCACACTATTGTAAACGTCATCAGAAATAGAGGAACAATGAAGATCTGGACTGTTATTCCCAACTGTTTTTCCTTTTTTTGTGTTCCTTGGTACATGCTAAAAATATTTTCAATATCTTAACATCTGCATTGTTATGAAATATGGCATGTCTTTGTTTTGTTTTCAGCTGTGTCATTCTTGCATTACATTTTGTTCCATCTGCTGTCTTCAGTTGGGATGTGAAGTCCATTTTCTTTTGTCAGTTTTAGGCCTAATTGCCTTGACTCCAGAACTGCACTATGCACCACTTGGAAGAAGTTATTTCTTTTGTTCTGCCTCAAAAAACACCCCCAGCCTGTATGTTGAAGAATATGGAGTTATTTGGTTGTGAAATTGTCTTCTGATTGGCAGAGAGGGGCAGAAAATAGGGTAAAAATAAAGGCAGCTAAGTCTCATTAAAGGTAGAAAACATGTGGTTGAAGGACTGGTGTTTTGCATACTACTGTGTATTAGCGCATCTTCTCTTAAATGCACCATTCCATTGATTTTAACTGTAGGATGTGATGCATGGATAGAGTAGACCCTCTTGTAATTGTTCATACCCCTGGCAGTCTCCTCATGTAGCAGAGGAAGATGCTGAATGAAGGTGGGCTGCAGTTTTGGATTCACATGTCCAGTGCAAGCAGCAAAACGGGCAAGAAATAGGACCAGACTTGCTGTATACACAGGAAAAGGAAACATTAAGTCAGAGTGGTAATGAGGACAAGGTGGCAGAAGGTGAGGGACACCCTTGGGGAGGTTGGGCGTTGCTGCTTCCCAGCTCACTGCCTGAAACATAAGATTTTTGGGTCTTTCTCTCCTAGCCTGGGACACTGCAGAAGATACTCGGACACTTGTTTTGGTTTCTTGGTTGACTCAAGCAACAGAACTGAATCTTAATGCTCTTACTCTGTCTTTCAGATGTGCAATTGTTGATAGGTTGCTGCAAAAAAAGGGAAATTTGTGTCTGCATGGTTTGGTTACTTTTGTCTTCCCCCGAAGCAGAGGAAACTTTGCATGTACACAATGCACTGTAAAAGACACGTTAAGGTGGCAAAGCCAGGCTGCCAGAACTGGGAAACACTGACATTGAGCTTGCATGTGTTATTTTAATTCTGTTTTCTTGGCTGTATGTGTTGGTGCAAAATCTAATAAATGGTAAGTATTTGGGGTTTTTCAGATTTTTGTTGAGGGGTTTTCTGGAAGAAACACACCTGTGATGAAACGATGGTGTTTATAGGATGAGTTGAGGATATGCATTTAATGAGATGTTCAGAGAGATGATTCACTGAGATGGTTTGCTGCCACAAAGCTGTAACGGACATTAGTCTGCCCTAGGTAACCTCCTTTTTCCAGGGGTTCCCGCCACTGTGCACTACTCCCTTCTTTTGGGCAACAGCAGCCTCTGGGACTTAAAATATGTTTGGTGCCCTCCTTTAGAAAATCCCTGGGAGCAGGGGTTCCCTGTTTTGTACCTTTTCAATGAGCCAGCAGTGTGGCAGCTGTTCCTGTCTCCATACAAGTTTCCTGCACTGCAAGGAGGTGCCTGAGCTCTGTGGGCAGCCTTCACTTATCATTTGGAAGTAGCCAGAATCCCACTAATGGTGCCTGTGCTGTGCTTTGAGAACATCTCCTCTCTAAATCTGTCCTTGTCACTAGAGTGGGAGAGTGTGATTGACAAGGCATTGGACAAGGACAGAGAAGGGTCTCATGGCTGAGGCATCAGGTGGTGTGAGAAGGAGAGAGCTGAGTTCTGGCAGTGCTGCCTGTACCACAGAGTTCCTGCCCCAGGCTCTCATTTTGTGGCCAGCTGCTCAAACACTGGTACGTGTCTTGTTTTCTGGATTTCCAAATCAACTCCAGGAGCCACATGGTCATTCAAAGCCAGTTTTAGATGATTTGCTCTGAGGAATTCAATAAAAGGCACAACCGCTATTAAGGAGTAATAGAGAGTGAGACTTAACTATTTGAATAGATTATGTGAGACTGGAAGGATCAGACAGCCTGAGGTCTGGAATGGTCTAGTGTTCGAATTTTTTAATTTTCAATTCCAGGTCAAACAGAACTTGCTGAGATTCCACTCCCCCTCCCCTCCCTCTCCCCCAGTTTTTGTGTTCCCCAGAGAGCAGTGCACTTAAATAGAAGTGATTGAAACAAAAAAGGCAATAGATGTGTCAGTTAATCTATAGCTCTATTCTATATTAAGTTAGTTTTAAATAGCATTAAAGGCTCAGTTTAGTGAAGCACTTAGTAAGGCATCTAACTGCATATTTGAATTGAGGCCAGGATTGATAAACTTGGATCCTGTGTGATGGTACATTCTAATGGGAACTCTGCATCCACAGTGGTTCATGTGTATGTCCCACACAGGGCTGTGTCTCCCTTCTGCTGAGACTGAGGGGTGTAAGTTTCAAAGCTGGTTTATTTGTGGATGTGGTTCACACTTTCCAGTAAGAATGGGATACAGACAATTTTTTTTTAAGTGATAGAGTTATGATTAAAAATGTTCTTTAATTTTCCTAAAATACTTGGTGTCTGTCACAGACCTCACTCTTGCTTGGATTCCTTCAGCACTTCTTTATTTTTTCAGTGGTTATTGGATCATTTGCTGTCCCTGCATGAGATCCAGTTACAGCAGGTTTTCTGGAAGAGGGGTCTGAGACTACAGAAAACTAGAAAGGAAAATCATTCTTTAAATAGACCAGCACTGAAACAATACTCGTTCTTAATTTATGGAAAAGCATGTAAATTGTGTCTGGAAGGTCACTGAAATGAAGCCTTTGCAATTAAGAGTAAGACACTATTTGCTGGTTTCTTAAAAGAAGGGATAAATATTAATAGTCTCCAGAACACAACAAGAACAGAAAACTTCTCTCAAGAAATAAAGAATGTAATTAAGGGCATATCTATAGAAGAAGCACAAGGTATACCTAAAATATTAAGTAAATTTAAGTCTTGCTGAAGTCTTGTCATCCTGAACTATCATAAACAGAAACAAAATTAAAAGCTATGTTGTTTTCACCTCGCATTTCATTGGAAAAATATTGATTTAATTTTGTATTTAATTCCTGCAAAAGTTTTCAAAGTTACTTCTTGTGGCTGGGGCAAGAGCACTGTGACAAGATGTTGTTATCTAAAAATATTGTAAATATTTCTTAATAGGAAATATGAACCGATTTTTAAAAAAAAGTGCATTTTCCTTAGCCCTGTGGATTCAGTTATAATTTTAAATTAATCTTGATGACTCAATTTCCTTTTGGTCTCTTTAAATCAAATGCACATCAGAATGCCACACTTGTAAATGAGGATGATGACTACTAGAAAATAGTGTCTTTAAGATATGAGAAGTTAACAAAAATGTGTATATTTCAAACAAAATAGCTTTTATAGCAATGAAGAGTATATTTGATTATTTTAGAATAAAATGTAATTGCACTTGTTCTTAAGAGACCACTGAAGTGGATACATTCAGAAAATCCCTGATTGGAGAGAATGCCATTTCCCATTGTACCCTCATAAAATTAAATGAAGCAAGTAATATTTGGTCTTTATGATACATTTGATTAACATGTTAAAAAAATTATTTGAATTAAAAATTAATAAATGTAATACCAGCTTCATTTTAGGAAAAAGAAAATTGTATCTCCATTTTTCCTTATTTATGATCCACAGTTGAAGGTTTCTGTCTCAAAATTCTCTCACAGATTGGTCATAACAGCTGATAAAGTACAAAGTAGTATTTTACTGTACAGTGATAGGGCACTTTGCTCTTCTAGTTTTAACAGTCTTAATTTGGGGGTGTGCTGGCAACAGGATTACCTTTTATTTTCTGTATTTCTTCTACTTTTTTAGTGAACACAGCTAAATCATAGGAAACACTAATTTCAAATTTTCACCTTTGTCTTTAAAAAAAAAAATTAAGTAAATTTTATGGGGATTACTCCTAAATATGTGTCTCTACTGGGCAAAGTACCAGAATAACAAAATGTAACTTTGTTTTGTCCTTTTCAGTAGATGTTATAGTTAAAGCAGTTGGATGCCTTTATTTCCTTTATATTTTCAAATCTGGACTCTGTATGCATAAAAACCTAGCTCTGTTTTATACAAAACAAACCCAAAAAAGTCCACAGGCAACAACAATGTAAAGTTTTTTTTTTCATCAGGAACTTGTTCCTATATTGCCCCACCTGTCTAGGGCAGATTCTTCTGCTCTGTAGCCCCAACTGGCTCAGAGTTATAGAGGAATTGCTTGTGTTCATAAATTAGAATATAAATAAGACTCTGCTTCAACCCAACAACATTTAAACCAGTAGGGTAATTGTATATTTCCCTCTCCTTCCTGTTCCATAAAAATGATTTTTCACCATTGTTTTCTTTTGTAGCATTTGAGCCTAAAATAAAAGTAAAGCTAGGTGGCTGATACTACTGGCTGAGTGAGTGACCTTTCATTTTATTTTTCACAAATGTATCAGGTCATTTGATTACTTGTTTGATACGTTTTATTTGCATATATATTTGTATGTGTGTATATATGTAAATATGGGGTGTCTGTGTATATACACATACATGGAGAATATGTATATCTATATAAACATCTTTGGGAAGTGTGTGTATGCACATATATATAAAATACCTGTCCAACTTTCTCTGGTTACTTCTGTCGTTGTGACTAAAACAAAATAGTTTTCTCTTCAATGATGATCCTTCTCTCAGTAGGTGATTTGTAATTGTAGTTGTTCTGTGTATCTTAATTCCTGTTCTGGAACCCTCCCTACAGAGAACACATGAGGGGAATATATCTCTGGGTGATTCATTTGAACAAATAATGAGTAGGGGTGTAAAATTTTGACCCAGAAGCCAGTGGCAGAAGCCCTGTCGACTCCAGTGGGATGAGAGGATGCACAGTAACACACGAGTGTATTAAATTCCTGTTGCCCCCAAATGCAGTTTGTGATGCTTCACCACAATTCACTGACTGTGCCTTACTATTCACCTTATGAAAACTAACTCAGTTAGTAGCAAAATTCAGCTTAATCTCAAAATACACTGGTGTATTATTGACTATTTGTTGTCATTATTATGCAACAAGTTAAAAAATTAAACGATGTTGAAAAAATTGACCTTGGTTAAATGGGGGGGTTTGGCACTTTATTATGTCATATGCTTTTCCTTCTGTAGAGGAAAGAATTATTTCTCTCCAGTTATAGATTCAACAGTACAGTTGTGATCAAGAAAAGCATTGATAGTTAACTCAGACTTGAAGAGATTAATGGCATTACATGATGAGTAGTGAAATAATAGAAGGTATTTGGGGTTGTTTGACTTGGAATTGCTGTACTTGTGATGCACATCCTTCTGCAAACACCTACATGTGTAAATCACTCTAGCATGGCTTATTGTGTAGTGTCAAAGATTTATGCACATGACTGAGATCCACCCTCTGTTCAGTGACTTCTGTAAACTCAGTCCTTGGGTGTCAAATTTAAAGCAAAGCTCTCAGGAGCTTTGAATTTTACCAGTTCTTGTAGAATTGGTGCTGTATTTGTGAACCAGCTCCCAGCTGGTGGGGTGTAGATGGTAAAGCTGGGGTTCCTTTATGTCACTTCAGATAAAAGAGGGGAAGATTCAAAGCATGAACCTCATGTTTTGATGTGAGTGGTCACAAAGCTGCGTATTGCTTCTTGTCAGAGGAGATATTGATGCATTGATCTGCAGAAGATGATAAATGTAGAAGACAGCGTCTCAAATACAAACATCTCAAGTTTGTGGTATTAGAAATACCATGCACACTAGTGTTGTGATTTTAAATAGTTTATTAAGGTATTAATCTTGTTTTGAAAATGTAAAGGCAGATATTTGGTAGTTTACAGATGCACCAGTTTTTTTCTAGGAGTTGCCAAGAAGAAGTTGACAGTTTGGGCTGAGGATTGCTGTGGTTGCTATGTGCAAAAGCCTAGAACAAACCAGTGGGAAATAATACCAGGGTGGGAAAGTATTGCTATGGTTACAGAGTATTTTCTTTAAAGGAGAGGTGGATAACGCAGCAAGAATCACTGAAACTTAGGTAATAGTGTATTATCCAAAAGGGAAAAAGATTGAAAGATAATAATTGTCTTCTGATCTTAATGGCATTTTGTTAGTTTCCAGCAAAGAGGGATTTAATTAAAGCAGGAATAATTTGTGAAAGCTTTGTCAGAAAAATATCCTTAGCTTTCATTGTTTTAAAAGCGGAATGCCAGTGCAATATCTTGCATATTTTGGCTTTGTCTCTTTTGTTTTTTTAAAACAAAAAAGATATTTTTTTTGTCAAGTAGATTAAGAGTTCTTTTAAAAATAATAAAAGTGTAATTATACACAAATAATTTGGTTCATACAAACTTTTAAGACAGGCTTTCAGAACATTAAAAGCTGTAAAATAGCTGCATTTTGCAAAAATATATGTAATATAAAATGACTATGGAATACAATAGAAGTTGTAATAAGTAACAAATTTAAAATTAATGTAGGAAACATCCTATTTCATGTATAGAGACCTTACAGGATTTAGTTGTGATCACCTCTGTTGGTTTGCCCCTGAAAATCAGGAACTAGAGGACCACTGTACAGCTCTGAGTTGTGTCTAGATGGTGTGGTCTGGACCTCACCCTTCCCCACCAGCTGTTCCCAAGTGCTCTGCTGGGAAAGCTGGGGCTGGGGATTGTGGTGGTTCGACCTGGGCTGGATGCCAGGTGCCCTTAAAAGCCTCATTCCCCTCCTCAAATGGACAGGGGAAGGAAATTATAATGAAAGGCTCATGGGTTGAGATAAGGACAGGGGGAAATCACTCACCAGTCACTGCCATGGGCAGTCTGGTGGGAGGGACAGACAGATCTGTGCTCTATGACCAGGAAAAGGGAAACAATTAGAAGTGGACTTCTTTTGTTTCCTGTGGCTGGTGTACTGTGTTTATCCATCACTCTAACATTCCCTGCCTTGGAATGCCGTGTTGTTCAGCTGTGCTTTGAGGCCACCACTGCAATCCCCTGGAAGGTGGTGGATGGAAC
This sequence comes from Serilophus lunatus, assembly GCA_013399895.1. Taxonomy (NCBI): domain Eukaryota; kingdom Metazoa; phylum Chordata; class Aves; order Passeriformes; family Eurylaimidae; genus Serilophus; species Serilophus lunatus. Next base: position 378,086 of record VXBA01004406.1, on the reverse strand, counting down.
CAGATGCAGCTCCTGAGCTGCATAACTGTACTGAAGGTCTACACCTGACCCTGGGTAATGTGTCAGCTTCATGCCTTGAAGGGGATGAAGGGGGATTGGGGAGTAAAGGATGGAAAACAGACATAAACAGAAAATCTCTCTGTTCACAAGAGCCCACTGTCCTTTAGAGCATGACTCTGCCATACCACATCAGTTGTTCATGTCACATCTCTGCCTTGGGCAAATTTTGTTGAAGGTAAGGAGGAGGAGGATTAAATTGTCAACTGGAATATGTTCAGCTATTTGTGACTGTTTTCTGTAGTTCTAGTGCTGTTTTGCCTGTGCTTTAAGATAGGGATTTGAAACTTGGGGATGAGGCAACATCCTTTTACTTTGCTCTTGATTAGTGTATTTAAACATGGAAATAACCTGCTGTACCTAGTAGTGCAGACCCTGGCTATTACAGCTGTGATTGAAGACCCTCTTTAATGTAATCTTGCAGCTTTTCCAGCAAAATCCTGACTTTTTATATGGACATATAAAGATGGATTGTGGGATACAGTGGGGAAGAAATGGTCCCAATGGGAACTGAGGATACAGAGGTTGGACTTCATCTGTATAAGAACACTGAGGCAAGGACCCCAAGGAGAGAAGTCCAGAACAAAATCTGAGATGGGGAATAAACAAGGGAAACAAGATCAGATGAGGAGGTGAGGAGTGGCCATTTTGTCAGGAAAATAGGGAATTTAAAACAGAAGTCCCAGGAATGAGAGGAGAACTGGAATATAAAACCTGATAGAATAGAGACTGGGACAAAATGAGGAACTGGAGGCAGTGGGAGAGCATGATAATGATGAGGGCCAGTGCTTGGAAGCTAAAGAGTGGATGAGAACAACTGTTGTAAGGAAAAAGATGAAGAGTGTAAAAGCAGAAGACATCAGGCTGTATGCAACTCAGGTACACTGCTCCCTGAAGTGAAGAGCCAAAGATTTCTGATCAGATCCTGCCATCTTTTTGTAGATGTTTTTTGTAGCTGACCCTCTGTCAAAACAGTGGCTTACATGGAAGAGAGCATTTACTGCTGTAATTACTCCCTTCATTAGCACAAATGATAGAGGCTGTAGTGTAGATTCAGATGTTCCATGCTGTGCCACTTGCCCATAAGTATTTGTTCTACATTTTTTCTCTATTTAAAAATACACTGAATAAAATTAGAATATTGAATTGAATAATAAGGTTGTAAAATGATAAAATAGGTGCTAAAAATTATCCAAAATTGGAATTAATTTTGTCTGTGCTGTCTTGGCTCACTGTAGTTCCGATTATATAGCTGTGTTAGAGGACCTAGTCACATGTTCACATAATATTTATTCTACAGGACATCCTTCTTCCATTCACTAGTTCAGGTGGATTTGCATGGGGATGCATCGAATTTGACAGCTACAGACTCTGAAAGAATGAGAGAAGTTTAGAAAGAAAGGATGACTTAAGGGAAGGACAGCTCAGTGCTGCCCAGGGACTCTGTTCCTGCCCCTGTCACAGAGATCTGGAAGACAGTCAGTTCTCACACCACTGTTGTAAAGGTGTTTTCCCTTCCCTTTTTGCCATTTTCAGAGCATCCGACTGCTTGATTTTTGCCATTCCTGAGCAGTCTTCTCCTTCAGTGAGGTCGGCGATAGCTTCATTTTGGAGGTCTCTGACTCCTGGTGGGAGACACCTTTCCCAGAGGTGATTGCCCTTAGTCAAGAGCTGTTGGCTCAGTCTGTTAAGATTATCTGCTACCATTTATCATTTTCTTTGCTATAGCTTAAATTGGATGACCACAGACATCCAAGCCTTGCTCTCTTTTCGCCTGAGTGTGAAACTAAGGTAGTTGTTCTCCCTTTATTCATAGGGATGTGGTGCTTGAAGATGTTATGGAAGCCATATCCCCAGTATACATATGGTGGTGATAAGCCCATGAAGAAATTTTCTGTCTCAAAGCTGGAATTAACTAGGATATGGCAGGAAAGTCTGTGGCCATTGGGTGAATGGCAGAGTAAATTGAAATATCGCTTTGCTCATTGAGCAAACATCTAGTGATCTTGTGCACTTAAAGGGATGGACCTGTTCCAGAAAAAAGTTAACCCCCCAATGTTTTGAACAGTAGCTGAGGTCTGTTATCATGGTGTGTACAGATGTAAAGCAAGATGGACTTAGTTGGACAGGGATCCTTCAGTCTGGCACCATCTGCCTTTAGAGTGCTTGACTTCACGTGGCTTAAGAGAATTTTTGTGCATCATATATTTTTAGAAGTACTAATACTTTACAGACCTGCATACCTTTTTACCTGAATGATTCCATAAAAGCATTAAGTAACTGGAAATGCTCATTCAGCAATAAAGTTTTCTTAATGTCAATAGTTAAAAGGAGTTCTGTCCTTTTCTTCCTCTACACCCTTGCTTGAAACATTGTTTGCCAATGTTCCCTCCTTTTGTTTTCCCTTGATTCTCCAAAGAAAAAAGACTTTATTTACTGACATGCTGTAGAAAAAAAAATCTAGCCATGAAAACTATGAACGAGCTATTTGAATTATAATTCATGCCTCACATTTGTACAGGATAAGTGTTTGAAATAAGCTGTTGAAACTTTTCAAGGGAGAAGAAACAATGACAGTTTGTCAAAGAACAGAGAGCTTCAACTCATTTCTTGCCTTTTTGAAATGAAAAAACCCACTCTAAACCTTTTGTGATATTATGTAACCTACTTTAATTTTTTGATGCAGCATGAGGGAAGCAAGAGTAATTATTGTGCAGAATGTCACTGCTTATTAATTATAGCATTGGATGGCTTGGTAGGACAAAATCCAGAGACTAGAGTGCTTGACTACTGACCATCAGTCTGTGTCTATGCTGCTGATTTTTTTATGTCCTGAAAAATCCCAGTGAGGTGTCATTGAAGAAAATCAATAGATAGGAGACTCTGAAATTTTCTTCCTTCCCTTCCACTGGGAATCACTACAGGACTCTTCAGTTCTCCTTTTTGAGTATCATTATGGTGTGAGATGATATAGCAAGATACTAGTATGCTGGAAAATATTGAGCAAATGTTCTTACAGACACATGCAAGACAAATATTATTCCTGATTCTGTATAAATGAAACAAATAGTCACTTGCACAGGAATAGTCCTGTTTGTGTGCCTACATACAACAGAATTAGATTATTCACTGTTATGTCATACAGTAACCATAAAGCACCGAAAGGAGGCTTTTGACTTCATGCTGAAGTCAAAAAATGTGAATATTGTGTATCAAACAGAAGAGGACAACCTCAGAAGCCTGAAACTGCAGCATACCCTGAAAATACTGCAATAGAAATGAGAGTATTTATTGTCTCATGATTGATTTTATTAGCATGTCTAAGGAAGAAGTACACATGCCAGTATACTTAAAATGATGCTCATAATCCCCGAGCAGCCAGTTCAGAGCTGTAATACCCATGCACTTTTCTGAGCTTTCCTTAGACATGTTGGTCTGAGGATGCTTTTCATTGTTTTCAGAAGCATAGTGATATCAAAGTAAAAATATTTTAAGATCCTTTTTTTATTTTCCTAGAAAAATGGTGAATCTGTAAATACTTCAGGGCATAAAACAGGATTTGAGAATATGGAGGGCACTGGAAAAGATGAGAGGAAAATCCAAGCCCTGGCAATATTTTTGTGGGACAGAGTATATGGAATTTCATCAGGAGTATGAGGCGCAGGTTCAGGACCCTGTTATATTTTGGTTGACTTTCTTGTGCTGCCAGTAACTGAAGGGTTCTTGGTGAACTTTGTGCTATAGAAAAAGACAGTAGGACTCCCAGTTTGTTTCCTTTTTTATTCTGTGATAAGATGGTCTAGATTTGCCTCTCCTTTCAGAAGTGTAAGTGATGTCTAACTTAAGACTGAACATAATTGGTCCTGCTTTGGGACAGGCAATGTCCGCACTCGTGTGAATAAAGAGATTTAGGACCTTGGAGACATCTTGCCCAATTCATTTAACCAGGGGCATGAAAGAGAGTCACAATGTAATTTGGAGTGCTTAGCATGGGTTATGGTAGCTTGTGCATCATTATTTGGTGCTCTTTGAGATGCTGCAATGTGTCCGAGGGCTTTGCATGCATGTGCGGGTCTGGGGCAAAGTTTGGAGTTTGGAGAACGGGCTGCAGGATGTCAGGGGAGACATGGCACCGGAGACCTGGGCTGGAGGACTCAATTGCACTCAGAAAATCTGAAGAGAATTTGTGGTTACCATTTTTAGTGTCAGAGAAGCTGTTTTCTTAGTAGCTAGCTAGACCATTTGGCAGTAGATTGTCTGATAATAAGACCCAAAAGAAAACATTTTCTTCTCTCCTTAGCTTCCTATGACAATTTAACACTGCAGTGGCATGCTACTAGTTCATCAGTCAAACTCAGAGAGCACACTCATGCTCCTTTACTTCTGTTTGAAAACACTGTGAGAACATCCTACAAACAAATATCTGAAGGACTTTACTACTTTTAATTATATAAATGTTTTACATAAATTTTTCCTCTTAAGTTCTCTATTCTCTGCCCACTCTCTCAAAATTCTGAGAAACTGTGGAAAAGGCAGAAAATGTCAAGGTAGCAGAAATGAACTGTCACTAAAATCTTAGCTCTTCTACTCTAGGGAATAACTGGCATTTGAGAAAGCAGAAAAGAGTAATAAGGCTTGAGGAATTCCTCATCAAGGTGGGAAGGAAAGCAAAACCTCTTCCATAAAGTCCAGCCTGTAGCTGAAAGTAAGAATTGATGTATTAATGAAAGCAGAGTGCACCCTTGTCCAAGTATGCAACTTGTTCATAACTTCTTGGAAGACCTGTACACCTGAGGGACTCCATTGGGCAAGAACAGACAAGGTAAATTAGGAGGAGTGCTGCCAGCAGGTGAAGGGAGGTGATCCTTCCCCTCTACTCAGCCCTGATGAGGCCACACCTGGAGTGTTGTGTCCACTTTTGGACTCTTCATTAAAAGGGGGTGATATGGAGCTGCTGGAGAGAGTTGAGTGAAGGCCCATGAAGATGATGAGAGGACTGGAGTGTCTGTGAGCAAAGGCTGTGAGAGCTGGGATTGTTCTACCTGGGAAGGAGAAGGCTCTGACAGAACATCACCCATGTGTTTCAATACCTGAAGGGCTTTTGCAAAGGGGACAGAGCCAGGCTCTCTTCAGTGGTGCCCAGTGACAGGAACAGAGACACCTTGATAGGAATTTGTACATGTTGTCTGACAGACTTTTGGCATCCTATGATCAAAAGGGTTATTCTTGAATAGTTCAACAATTCTTTTCTCCCCAAACTCTTTGATTTATTTTTACCATTGCTTTGAGTATTTATATATAGTTCCACATATTCTTTCTTGTGGCTATAATGTAGTTTTGAGACGGTTGTGCATATTGAACACTGTGTGAATCTGATTGTCAGTACTTTACTGAAGTTTCCTCTCTATTCCCATCCAGCTTCCCTGGCTTGTCTAAGCAGCAAAATCTTGCATTTTGTAGACATTAAGACTTTTTTTTTAACCTACCTCCAAGTGGAAGTAGTGGTAATCTTTCTCTTCTGACATTGTTTTCTCTGAAATAATTTTACTGATTCTATTTGTTCTCTGGAACATTTTTGTTTAGGTAGTGACTCAGTAGTCTGGATGCCCTGGTGGAGGTTGCTGGTTTGGTGAACACACTCGTACTGGTTTACATCAACAGAGAATTTCTCCTGTAATATTGATTCAAGATAAATATTTTGAAGAAGATAAACTTGAAGTGCTCATAACATTTCTTCTTTCTTTAACTGCTTTTTTTGGGTGCAATTTTAGAAAAGTGAACCTCTTCTATATTTGGAAGAGTTATCATAAGTATTTTGTGGGTTTTCCTCTTCTTTCTTCCTGCCACAAATTATCAAACCATTAATGGGCATTTGTATTGAAATAGTCTGTTAGTTGCAATAAACCTGCTTGCTGTGGGCTGAGCTATGTTAATTATATATAACAACCAATTGTGGGGTTTTTTTAATATTTTTTTTGTAGTTCTGTTCTCCTCACAGTTCCTTGGAGGCTGCAGACTAAAAATATGTTTAACTGTACAGATTGTTCTAGTTGTGAAAGTGCATTTCCTTATTCCTGTAAGGACTTGCTGTGGGTGCAGCTGAGTTGACTGAAGGACAAATTTTTGTCTGAATGAAAGCCATCCATCTAATACCAGATCAAGAGAGTGTCTTTCTTACATAGATGCTATTAGAATAATTAAAAAAAGGTTTTTTGGGAATTAGAAATTTGAAAGTCACAATCAGAAAAGTGTCTATCAAGGCTCTGCAAAGAAACCGACTGTTTTAAAAACAGAAAGAGCAGGAGCATCAGTAAGTTGCCTAGTGGCACTGTCTGGTCTTGAGAAGTTACACTTAATGTTTTCATTCCATCCATCATGTTCTACCTTGGGCATGGTTTTGTATTTCAGTATTAATAGGCTTGCTACCACATAATTGGTGAACTTGTTGCAGTGAGAGCCTTGGAATAAGAATTGTGTTTGAGTTTATCCCGTAGAAAGAAAGTAGGACCCACCTAAAAGTGACCCGTGTAAGTAAAGACATTTAGGATGGCTTTTGCTCGACATTATAGAACGTGGTCCCTTGGGCAAAATGTCTCAGAGATACAGTTTCTTGAATTTTAAGAACTAGATGTTGAGTCAGATTTGGTCTGAGAAGTTTATTGATGTTAGTGTACCAATTTTTGATGCCTTGAAAAGTTTGAAAGCGTTTATTATAAATAAATCTCTTTCCAGGCACAGTGTGTGTGCCTCCTGCAGAAGTGAAATATGAGCAGATGTACTTTGCTCTTCTAGGCCAAATTCCTCTAAATATGTTATTCAAAACTTAGGCTTTGTAAATTATTCTGCTGTAATGTCGGGTTAGTGGTTTGCATCATTTCTCTATCCTTGCAGAAAATACCTGTGCACCACTGTTCATTTTATTAGCTTAAAACTCACAGAACTGTTGAATCTTGTGATGCTTGTTAGTATAAAGCAAGGAAGTTGCCCTTTTTGTTAGGCACAGGACAGGTAACCACGGGATGAAGCTCTATTTTTGCCTCAGTATCCAAGCCTTCCTGTATGACTTGGAGAAAATTATTTAGTCTTCTGGAGGCCTTATCCTCTGCAGCTATAAACAGAGGAAAAGTTCTGTAAGTACTCAGTTATGAGGCTTTTTAATTCCTGAGTGTTGTCATGATGCCTTGGGATTCTGAAAAGGAAGGTACCAGATAAAAGCCTTTGTTTTTGTATTTGTCAATGTTCTTCCTTTTCAGGGTTTGAAAGCACAATTTGGAAAAGCCTCATGAAGTTTGAAGTCTCGTTTCCTTAATACATCCATCATCAAATATAAACACTTTTTCTGTTTTCATTTTTTCCTCTCTCTGACTCATTTTTCAGCTTTCATTTCTTGCTCCTCATGAAGGTCTCCTACAACTGGTCCATATGTTTCTGTTAATTACTGCTCGGTGCCATTTTAGAAAAATGAAGAATAATCAAGTAGTTAGAGGAACTGGGCAGTAAAAGGGGTAGCTTTTTGGACAATTCATGAAATAGTCGGTGCCTTTTAATGGTAGGGTACTTCCTCTGCTCATGAATTATTCATTTTAATGCTTTTGTTATAATGGCGACAGTGTTCAGCCTCTGAGGCAGTTCTGGACAGCCTTCCTCTGCTGAAATACTGCACAGCAGCAGCAACCATTTGTTTTATAAACCGATGCATCTAAGTCAATAACACAGGGAGTAAATGCATTTTCAAAACTGAGAAAATGAGAAAAGAGGATGAATAACAATATTATAACTAAGGGGACCTGTTTTGCTAAAGGGTTCAGCTTGTTTACTTTTCTGAGAACTATTTAGGGATGTAATTTAAAATAAATATTTTTACAGATTATTGTGTTTAGTATTAGATGCAAATTATATCTATAATGAAAACAGACATTAGTGTCTGTGCTGTGTAATAGCAGCCTGCAATAAAAGGCAGCTCAAAAACACCCGGTGTACATAAACACATCAAGTTTTTCTTAAAACTAATGTTTAAAGGTCCCTTTGAAACAGGATTTTAAGATGAAACATAACATAACCACATAACCCACACAGAAAATGTATCTGAGTCAAGTGCGTACAGAAATAAAAGTTTCTTTGTGGTATCTAGTATCAGTCTGTCATTAAAGCATGGACTTTCCTGAAGAGAAATTCCAGTGCAGAGGGTTAAGGGTTCTCCCCTGTCTTCCCCTCCTCCTGCCTACACTTTTCTGACTCTGACTTAAGCCCCTGCGTGTTGTCGGGTTGTATTAGGGACGGTCCCTGTGCAGAGCGGGGAATTTGGGGCTGGGGACTCCGTGGTGCTGCCCTCAGACAGAAGCGTGTCCTCCAGCACCAGTGCACTCTGCCTATCTCTGGTATGATTTAAAAAGGGGTGTTTTCTCCTCAGCTGTTATACCTACTCCTAAACCGCCTTCAAGCAGCAGATAAGTGCGTGCGGGGGGCGGAAGCAGCGAGCAGATAGATGAGCGATTAGGTCATTTGGATTAGGAACGGAGGGGGTTTTTATGCTGAGCTCTCTTCTCATTTCTTGCTGATTCTGACTCTCCGAGCACACAGAGGTTTGAAAAACTGCGTAAGTAGCGAGAACAAAACTCCATAGATGGATGCAGCAGCAGGACTATAAGGAGCTCCGAAGACGAGCAAAGTTTGAATTGAAAGTATATGTGGTTTCGGGGAATCTGAATCATGCAGTATTACTTTCACTTTTTCTAGGCTTGTATTTCCTATGAACAAACCATCGGGGAGATAGAAGTTCTGATTTAGATAATGTCTTGCAGTCTTTGGAAGAACACATTCTGCTGGAGGGGGAGTCCTCTCGCCAAAGGTCGCGCTCCGTGAGCAGAGGCTTTCCCCGCTGCCCACACTCACATTGTTCCTGCTGGGAATGTCAGCTTGGGGCCTTTTCCTGTGGATTTTTCATATGTTTAGGTGGCTACCCCATGTAAAATGGAAGCACCGATAGGGACCCCTCCTTTCCTTTTTCCTGGAGCTCTGCTCAGACCATTCTCCGTTAGCATGGTAGTGGTACAAAGTGTGTGGTCTTTCAGCTCTGACTAATGCATTTTGTGCTGTGTGACTGAAAATGCCTCGTAGTCTGCCAGGGCTGACTGAGGGTTGTGGAATGTGGTGCCTTTTCTCTGTTTCTCTCTGATTTTTTTATTTTTTTATTTTCAGTAGAAGTGTGTAGGCAGCTTGTTGAGAAACCTCGAGATGCAGGGGAAATGCTTGTGCGTTGTGGAATGCGGCTTCCCCTGGGAGACCCCGGGCGGGCGGGCAGTGAATGAGCAAAGTGGAAGAATGAGAGAAGGGAGGAGGTCGGAGACAGACACAGATAGGAAAGAGTGAGAGAGGAGGAAGGAAGGAGGTGGAAACAGAGGGGCCCGTTTCCCTTTTTCTGAAGCAGTGACAGCTGGTTCTGTCCTGCCTCACATGACAAAGTGCTGTGGAGGGGAGTACTGGAGCTGGAAGCCAGTGAGCAAGGGTGGCCAGCTGATTTTATTTTAATTTTTTTTTCCAGGCTTTAGTCAGGTGATCCCTGATGAGTAGTCAGCACACCAAGAAGGGACTTCAGCACCCAGGTAAGAGAGAAGCCGTAAACTCTTATGTGCAACTGGGGGGGGCCGAGGGAGGAGGTGAACAGCCCTGACATAGCCCAAAGAGTTTAAAAAAATATATTCCTCACTTCCTTGGGTGTGTAACACTGTGATTGTCTCTTTCAATGCTGCTACTTCTACTATTCAGTTTTGTTCTCAATTTTTTTTTAAATCTGTCTTTAATTAGAAGCTTTATTGCAAAAAAAATCAAAAAAAGCCCAATTGTGTGGTGTTAAATATAGCCCTGGGTATTACATGAATGTTGCATTTTGTTGCTTTTCGAATAAAATAACTTTCCATAATGCGAGTGTGTCAAACTCATATTTAGAGGGGAATTCCCAAATACTTAAAGTATGAGTCATAAAAAGTTAAAGGACCAGTACAACAATCCAGGATAAAAACTGCATTCAGCCTTGGGGTACGTGTTGGTAGTGAAATATGTCTTAGAAAAAACCCCAAAGATGTGATAAGCTGAAAGAGTTAAAACTGTGCTGTCCATAACCCAAAACATAGGTAAAAGAGGCAAAACAGATGACTAGGGAAGAGGATTATCCAGTGCTCTCAGTTTGATGCATCTTTTCTTTCATTGTTTGTATCTAAGAACCTGGTGAAAGAATCTTCTTATGTGCTGAGGGTGCTTCAAAAGGCTCTGACTCCTTAATTCCCATTATGTTATGTCTTAGAAAGAAAACAAAACAGAAAACCAGTAGTAAGTAAACTTACTATAAATGAAAAAGTATGAAATAATAATGCCCCGTGAGTGTGACAGATAAAAGGTGGTTTTAGCTGTTTGTATGCCTGGCTATTGTGCCCCACTCCTTCCTCTTTAAGCATAACTACACAAAGTGTTCTTCCTTAGCATTGTTTTTCTTTACTAAAAGATCTCAGATACTCTTTGAAATGTTGAATGACTTATGAGAAAAGATGTATTCAGAGACAGGCAGTTGTTCCCAGCTCCAACCTGTAGCTCTGAACAGCTCCTCATGGTCTAGAATTGAAGAAGACTTTATTTTGAAAAGCTATCATACAATTTTTCGTGTTTTACCGGTAACATTATTCCTGCCTACTACCTTGCAGTATTTAAATAAAAACTGTTTGAAATGTACTTTTTTCCTATTACTGTTTCATAAGATTCTGGTGCTGTACACAAGAGTACGGATGCATGACTTTCTAATTATTTTTAGTTTCATGATGTTTCTCTTTTCTCATTGTTAAAAAGTCTTTACTTGTGACAAGCTGGCTCTGGGATGTTGTTGTGGGGTATTGTCTTATAACAAAGCAAGTTCTTAGATGCTTAGATGTCCTGAGGTTTAATCTGGGGAAAGACCCTGGACTAGGGTAGTGGGATAGGTGGAGAACTGTTTCTGTTGACTTCAGTGGACCTTTATCATGTACAAGCCTGAAGAAACACCCAGGTTTAACTGATGGACTAGGAGGATAATTGCCAGAAACATGGGAAGCATCAAAGAAGTTGATAGTGTAAGTGTATTTACAGGAAGGGATAAGAACTGTGAAGTTGGTTTCTATACTAGATCATGGTGCAGACAGCATTCTTAAGTTTCAAATACTCTTTGGCAATAGTTCTCTACTAAAGGATTTCAAGATGTATTTTTCCTTTTTTATGGGATGGGAGGAGGAGAGATTTCATGAGGAAGCTTGGTGAAGTGAAACGGTGTCAGGAATAATGATTCTGGTTAGCAGAGATTGCTCTGAATCTGTTTGCCATGAGGGCCAACAGTGAAGGTCTTGGTCTTCAGGGCTCCCCTTCCCAATGAGAACTGGGAATTACATAGACTTGGGGCTCTGGAGAAATTAGGCAGTAGCTCTGAAAGTACCCCAAGTTCCTGTAAGCTGTTCCACATTGGTTTCATCTTAAGCAAAGGGATCTTTTTTGAATGGATGCAAATCTTCTTAAGTTTCCCTCAGCTGTCCTTAGGGGAATTCCTGGCAGGTGGGCTTGTCCAGGCTGCTCCCTGCAGAAATGCTGCCCGTGCTCACACAGGATCCAGGCAGTTCATGTCCTTGGTTATGGGTGTTCCTGTGGAATGAGAGGGGACATGTGCAACTGGAATGGTTAAATATAAAACTTTCAGAGAGTACTCATTCATTTTCCTCAGTTTTTTTAGTCCATCAATTTTTGTTGTTGCTGTCATTTTGGTATTTTTTTAATTTATGGGCTTTAACCTATTGATCCTGTATGACCAGTAGCACCTGTAAACTCCTGGACAGGTAACCTGTCTAGTTCAAATATATCACAAAGATAGGAAATATTTTAATTTCAGATAGATTTCTGCCTTTTCATTTGTGTTTTTAAGATGTTTGCAGCTGAAGAGAGAGGTTTCTTTGAAATATTTTAAGTGCCGTTCCTAGATTTCCACTTACTGATATGAGAATATCTCTTTCAAGTAACTCCTGACTTGTGATCACTTTAGGTCATGTTTATTTAACCCCGACATTACCTAATGATCATGATTGCCTTGAAGCTCAGTAGGAAAAAATAAATAACTTGCCCTGCAAATGAGGAACTGATTCTGTCTATATGGCATTACAAAGGATAACATCTGCAGTATTTAATTTTCCTTAGAGAAGTGGAAGAAGAATTAAGGGTTCAACAGCTGTACTGAGTAAACTTGCAAGAATATTGGCTTTTAACACCTTTAAATACAGAGATGCTTACTTTGATAAAATTAGTTTAAGAATGTCAAGAAAGATCTCAAAAAACACTAGTTGATTCACATTAGTTTAATGAAATATTTATTATTATAAAGTGTTTTACTATAGTTTTCTTATAGATTGTTTTTATGAACTTTGGAAGGTGATGGCTACAGATAGTTTTTTTGTTTGTTTCTTATTACTAGATAGAGGGCAGACCCTGCTGTTACTCTTTTAGTAAGATCTCTATGGATGTATTGCAGGCTCAGCTTGACATGAAATGATCATTACTTAAGTGTTACATCCCACTTGTACTTCAGTTGGAGAGCGCTTTAGTTGTTTAAAACCAAAACTCCTCATTCCCCTCTTTCCTATTTATGAGCAGACTTACGAGCACGAAAATCTGAAATAGGATTTTCCACTTCTGTGCAACTGAAAAGCTTTAGACCGTTTTGTTATTATTCCTATGAATCTCTCAAGGCTTCACTTGCGGGCTAAAGTGCAAATAAGCTCGCGGAATTTTAATGTTACCTGGCTAAATCCTACTTGTGTCTTTAGGATCTTCTTAGACGGATTATTTGATAGCTCATTGGGGTGTTTGGGGTGTAAATTAGTGGAAAGTCTTTGTGCTTGAAGCCGTTGTGTTGCTCCAAGTGCCGCGAGTGACGCAGTGATGGGCGCGGGGCTGGCAGAGAGGCCGGAGGAGCTGTCGCCCTCAGGTGGAGGGACATGGTACTGCACCACCCCCGTCCAGCTGCTCCCCCGATTTGGGGGATTTTCGACTGGGTCATGTTTAGAAATACATGACTTCTCTTTTTTTTTTTTTTTTTTTTTTTTTTTTTTCCCTCCGCTAAAAGAATTAAAAAAAGAGGTTGTCAGAGGCAGCTCCACCAAGTTCAATATTTCTCACTCTCTAGTTTCTCACTTTTCTCCAATATGATGGAGAAGGGACTTTTTACAAGGGCATGTAGTGGCAGTACAAGGGGAAATGGCTTCAAACTGAAAGAGAGTACGTTTAGATTAGATATCAGAAAGAAATTCTTTACTGTGAGGCCAGTAAGGCCCTACCGCAGGTTGCCCAGAGAAGCTGTGGCTGCCCCATCCCTGGAAGTGTTCAAGGCCTGGTTGGATGGGGATTTGAGCAACCTTGGGACAGTAGTGGAAGGTGTCCCTGCCCATGGCAAGGGTTGGAACTGGATGATCTTTAAGGTCCTTTCCAACCCAGGCCATTCTCTGATTTTATGTTTGGTTGGTGCATATTACATGATAAAATACACTGCAGACAGTGATTAATGGTGTGCAAAAACATACTAAAAACATGCACCTCAATGAAAACTGATATTATGCTGAAACAATAAAAAAGACTCTTCAGAAAGCTCTATTTACTAAAATGTGATACTAATGTTAGGAAACCAGATTTAGCCTTACTGTAAAAACAGAATAATTTTTAATACAGCTGGATCACTGTGAAATGCTGTTTGTAAACTTTCCAGAATCTGTTGAACTGTAACAAAATGTTAGAAATACCCAAAGATTCCTAAATCAAGTGTATCGCATTAATATTTAACATCCATATACATGAGCTATTTCCCAAGTCAATTTTGCTTTCCCTCTTAACACTTGAAGAAAAAAAAATTCTCTTACTACTATATGCATTGATAGAAATAATAAGCTTCTAAAATAGTCATGAGCTCTGACACTTAATCACTCTTTCTGATGAATGATTATTCGGAAGTGAAAGTCCTGCCACAACACGCATTTCATTTGACAGTTGTCGTATCACCACATGCTCTAAAACCTCAGTTTCATGGACTGCCTATCCAGCCAGTTCTCTGAGGGAAAGGCATAAGCAAGGAACAATACTTGATGTGAAAATGCCTCTGTAGTTTTGAAACATCCTAAGAATAAAGTGGATGCTCTGTAAAATGGAAGAGCAAGGTGTATGGAAGTGCTTCCACGGGATTGGTCACTGGCAGCTTGCCATCTTTTCTTCCCCCTGCCACCGCATGCCACGACTTGGACCAGTGATAGCAGATTGCACTCTGTGGAAGCTGATAAGGATTTTTCTGAGCCTGAGCACAGAGGGTGCCATAACAAGCATCATAAATGCCCCATGTCATAAAATTACTAAAGACGAGGAGTATGAAAGAGTAAATGATGCTAATGATATGTAAAGTTCTTCAGTAAAATCAGGATTTGGTACTTGCTCACAGAAAGCCCAGTATGACTGAAATGAAGAAGGGGAAAAAACCCTGCAATTTAAGTGAAGTAAACTAGATCTCACTAAGTTTTGGGGTTTTAGGGTTGTTTTTTTCACTCATTCATTCAGATCATAGCTAGCTTTATGGTGAATCACCCTTTCTGAGGAATTTATTTCTGTGTGCATTCTTAAAAGTAGTGTCATGATCTGTCATTTATAAGAGGAGAAGATGGATAAGCCCCAAAACAGTGATCTGCAACTGATGTTGGCAATCATTTACATCTTAACAAGAGGAATCAGAAAATCCACATTAGGAGTGCTTCCCAAGTGCTGTACTCCAAGCAGTCTGGTATTACTGTGTATTCTGAAGCTCATGTTTAGTTTGTTATTCAATCAAAATTCCTACCAACAGAAGCAGCATATTGTGACAAGTTAATACGGTCTGAACTGTGCAGTGCCACTGTTCAAGATGTTGTTTTCCTAAGAATTTTTTTCTTTAAAAACAGACCTGTTTTGATTGCACAACTTCTCTGTCATAGCAATAAAAGCTCAAGACCCGCTTTTCCGAATGTTTTCTACTCATTTATGTAATTATTAAATATCCAAGTGTGCACTGCATGGTAGGAAATTTTAATCCTCTAATCTCTACATTTCATCTGAGATATAAATTCATTGCTCTTTTCCAAGACTGCCCACTGCTTCCTCCTGGGTGGGAATTGCTGCTCTTTGGAGCAGGGTATACAGTCCTGTTCTCTCTAAACCTACAGGAAGTTTGCTCAGGAGGAGTTACCAGATCTGGAAGGTTGCAGTAAATCTTGCAAAGATACAGTTATGGGTTTAATTGCATTTTGATCCACGCACGCTCAAATTGTACCTTTGCTTCTGAGCAATGGCTGCATGAGATCTCTTACTGACCACTCCCTGTGAAAAATGTATAGGGCTGTGTATTTTTCCAGACAACATTGAAGAAATTAATTTCTGTAGTTCACTAACTTTAGAAGGTCTTCTGTAAGATGAAATCTTCACTGAGGGCTGTCGTGAGAACTCTGAAGGTGCAGTGAGACTTCCCCATAACTCAACCTGTTCATCATCTCACCAGATTCCTCTTCCTTTCAAGAAAAACGAGCCACAGAGTTACAGCTTTTACACAGAACATTTTGTACTGTGGGTAGCTGAGTTGCAAAGCGTTGTCTGATAAAGGACATAGGTTACATGCTAAAGCTGAAAATTCTTTGTGATTGAACACAAAGCTCTTTTCAGAAGTTCTCATTGGTCTCAAGAGAACGCTTTGTAGATACTGATGTAAATGTTTCCTGAGAACAGGGAGGGAAATCCCCCCAAAATACCTATCCATCTGGAAGTGGAGTTTAGAGCCCAGCAAGTCAGGATGGGGATTTACTGCCTGGGGGTGGTGGTGACTGTAGTGTGCTTTTGGTGTTGGTTTAGGTCTGTTCTGTAAGAGGCTTGAACGCGAGCTTGTGTGCACCGAACGCACGGGGAGGGCGTGGGATGGGATGGGATGGGGCGGTTCCCCGGGGCAGCCGCAGCCCCGGTCCTCCCGCCCGGGCTCCGGGCTGTGCGGGGCGGGTGCGTGGGCAGCGGCGGCGCTGCCACGGCCGTGGGTGGGGATTGCGGTGTCTCAGCTGCGCTTCCTCCGACAACTTTTAAAGACCCAGCCCCGGGCACAGCGCCGCCGGGCTCCGCGTGTAGAGCCCTCGGACCTGGGAAATTAGGGATCGTCCTGGGCAGCCCCTAAAGGTTCCCCGCGTTACCCCGGCAGCCCCCGGCTCCCGTGCAGGAGTGCAGCTCTCCTGTACTCAGATGCTTTTGATTTTTCATTTGCCTCGTATAAATTTACGTTATGCTTTCTGGAAGCAGAGCCTGGTTAGCAGCATCCTGGGGTAAGAGCTGTTCTCTTTAATTTCGGTCGAGGTGGTGAAAGATGTGGTTCTTTACCTTTAGGTTTCCTTAGCTCATCTTCTGGCTTGCTGCAGCTCTGGATGTGTTCTGTGTTCAGTATTCTTGTGAGCATTTGGCACAAAAGTGCTGAACAGCTTGTTGTTACTGGTGCCTGTTTCCCCCTGAAGCACACCACACTTTTTTAATTTAAAGGAATAATAAAAATTTGTCCCTAACTAGTAGAAAGTATTTTTCTATTTAAAGTTTTCCTTTCAGTTATGAAAGTGCAAAATAATGCTAATTGTGTAGTCTTCACTGTTCTTGTTCTGTAAGAAGCTTAGAAGCTATTCCAGATTAAATACTTGTCAATTTATTCAACACTACTTGTGTTTGAGAAAACAGAGGCATAGAGTGGGCTGCTCTATGTACTCAGGTTATTTTGTTTTCCCTTTTTGTGAGCTTTATTTTTCAAGTAACAATGTCTAGTTAGTCAGCTCCTGGGTGGACAAGTTGAATAGATTCCAACTTTATAAATGTTAATGCATATTATGACTAGCCTTGAATAATAATGGATGACAGTATAACATTCAATCAGAGAGGATGCCTGAACCACTCCAGTACAACTCTGTTATTTACTTTTGGGGGGAGGATATGCATTTTTCTCAAGAAAAGGAAAGAATCTAGTAAATGCAGAAAGCTGCTGGGTAATACAGCTGTGTTTTTTCCAAGGAAAACAGCAGGAAAAGTCTTAGAATCATAGAATGGTTTGGGTTGGAAGGGACCCTAATGATCAGCTGGTTCCAAGGCCCCTGCAGTGGGCAGGAACACCTTCCACTAGAACAGGCTGCTCAGAGCCCCGTCCAACCTGTCCTTGAACAATTCCAGGGATGGGGCATCCACATGTTTTCTCAGCAACGTGTGTCAGTGCCTCACGACCCTCACAGTAAAGAATTTTTTTTCTAATTTTGACTCTAAACGTACTCTCAGTTTGAAGGCATTCCCCCCTGTCTTGTCGCCACACGTTCTTGTAAAGACTCTCTCTCCATCTTTCTTTGGGCTCCCTTCAGGTCCTGGAAGGCCACAATTAGTTCACCCCAGAGTCTTCTCTGTTCCAGGCTCAACAATCCCAATTCTCTCAGCCTTTCCTCACAGCAGAGCTGCTCCATCCCTCTGATCACCTTGGTGGCCTCCTCTGGACTCACTGCAACAGGTCCATGCCCTTTATGGAGATGACTTCTCCTCCTAATTAAGTACTTTGATATATGTGATGCCATACCTTCATTTAGGGATTTGGTGGCTTTCTGCCTCTGGATAATCTCACCCTTAGTCCACAGACAGATTGTTACCATTACCTTACTCAAAAACTGAGCACTGCTGTGGTTCTTAAACTAGAAAAGTGAAGCAGTAGTAGGTTGATACTTACAAAACTGAACAAGACAGCCACAATCCTCTGATCTTGTAGCTGTTGAGTTAGCATGAATGATACTTGTCAGATGTCCCTGGAAGTATGAGCTGACACTTGTTTATTCCTTGGTAATTTAAGCACAAGCATTGTCTTGTAAAATTATGTAATCCTTTTTGGAAATATATAGGCACTTTTTCAACCAATGGTGAGAATGAAAATTCATCTGCTCTTTATTTTTTAGTATACTTATTTAACATGTACATCTGACATTTGGAAACTTTAACTAAACTTAGTCTCTTTTAAATATGTTTGTTACTGAGATTTAAATGGATTCCAGTGTATTTGTTTCATGTAGTGGAGGAGGAGGAGGGGAAGTAACATTTGAAAGTTATCACTGCTTGCCTAGAAGCATACAAATGCTACCATATGTCCGGAGGTTTTACATCATTTATTAAGATCAGAAAATAACCTAATCCTTCATACTTTGAATAAGACTAAAAAAATAAATCTCTGAGAGTGGTATTGTGCAGTCCATTCAGTGTCTGAGAGGTAAGAGTGGTCTGTTGTCTCTAGACACAATATTGCAAAATAGCAATAAATCAGGTATTTTTCAGCTACTCTGTGAACAGGAGCATTTTAATGTACCAGCACCACTGGTCTTCCAGACTTGACTGAGCAGACATATTTTAAGATGTTTGTTACAGTGTATTTTTAATCTAACCTGCTTCCGAGAACATTTATTTGTGGAGGCGTCTTAAGTGGTTTGCTGTCCTGGACTGAAAGCAGCACAGTTGGAGCTTGCAGGAAATAAAAAGATTCTTGGGCATGAGGCATATATACCCTTGCCAAACTTTAGTGCATCTGTGTCACAGGAAGACTGCTGTGGGGCAGGAAGGTGGAAACAGAGCTCTGGGTCTACCTGAAGAATGTGCAGCCTTTCCCTGTGTGTAGGTTCTGAATGTGTAGCCAGTGTGCCCTTCTGGCACTGGTACTGTATGTGCAGTCCCCTTGGCTCTGGGAAGAATTTTACTGAAGGATTTTCTTTGTGAAAGGCAGCAGTTTGGGCATTGGAAGAAGGGAGCATTCAGTAACAGAGCTGATGATGTCCCTGATGGAAGGAAAGAAGATGTGCTGGCCTCTCTTTGTCTGCTTTTGAAGGGTTTAGTAGCTGTTTGCATTCATTTTCCCAGTGGAGGTCTGTGAATGGGATCTTTAGGCAGTTGAGCAAACAGGAAGCTTAGAGAGCTTTGATGAGAAGTTACCAAGGTGGCACTTCTGGGAGTATTGGCCAAACAAACCCTTCAAAGATTGTGCAGGGTTCCCAGTGGCTTATGGATTTCTTCAGTTTTGTCTATTTAATTGCAGTAATGGTTGTGTCATGGCTCCCTTTAGAAAGCGAGTGGGTGAATAAGAGAAATGTTGAAGGTATGGAAGCAGGGAAGTCATCCTTGTGAACCTATTAACTACTCCTGGAATTTTCTTTTTCTTTTTTTTTTTCTCATCCTGTAGTTGCTGCTCTCTCCTCCACACACACATGCACACGCACACACACATCCCATGCTGTACCTCTCCAGCTACAGTTTTATAGGATTTTCATAGGGGTGTTTCACCCCCCTGAGTGTGTGGGGGTGATAATCAAAGAAGGGATGTTATTTCCCAGTGCCTATTTGCCAAAGTTCCCCCTGAGAAACCCAGTAACCAAAGCCATCACAGCCTTTCCTGCAGCGGTGATTGCAGAGCAGATAGTATGAGGATGTGCTCTTTTTCCAAAGCCTTCCTAGCCAGATCTTCGATTTTCCTTAAGACAAGACAGCAGGCTCAGAGCAGAATGTTTAGTATAGCTGGAGTGCTTTTTGTTTGGAAGTGAACTTTTCTGTTGGACTTTTCCGCATGTGTGCGGAGTAGTGCATCTTCAAGATGTCATTTGTGGTCATTTTTGGCTAGAGATGAGGTTCTGACCAGCAGACTTTCAGCCACAATCACATGTCACAGCAGCCATGGTATAAAATGGGGTGATGAACCCAGAGCTGGCTGTTCAGGCAGGTTACAGGAGGCCAGTATTGTCCCTGCTTAAGCACCTGGCTGCTGGGCAGGTCTGGGTCCCCTGACAGCCCTGATTTTGAGTCTTGGTAGCATCTACAGAGGGGTCTGGGCTGGTTGTGAAAGCTAAGAACCATGGACTACAAAACTAGGCATCTCAGCTCTCTGCTGGAGGAGGCTTGCTGTTGCTTGGCTTAAGGCTGTGCATCGTTCTTCTGGGTGAAGTCTTGCTGGGAGTTCTCCAAGTCAGCCTCCACATTTTGTTGGGCAGCTCCTTGCAGGGATGATTGTGCTGGTCCTTTTGATTACCTGTGTGGCACACAGAGGTTGGAGAGAGTGCTATTATAGACCAAGCTCTGCTTTGTAAGGAACATGTTGGCAGTTTTGGTCAACATCTTTTAGAGACAGTCTGTGATGCACAGTTTTGTTGTGCCCTGTGGGAAGGAATCAGTTGAATCTTTGACTTTTCATCTGTTTTCTCTTTCTGTGTCTCTGATTGTGTATGGTCAAGGAATTCAGCCTCAGCAGAGCCGCTGGGAGCATGTTAACAGAGTAGCCAAAATGCAGCCCTGCTGAGCAGGATGTGACTGTTAGTTCACTGGTCCCAGTGACCAGCACTGTGCCTGGCTCTTCCTCCTTAGTGTGATCTGCTTGCAGCCCCAAAATATGCTGTTGGACAAGTGAACTGATGAATTACTTCGTAAGAACTATAGCCCTGGCTCCTAGCCCTGCAAATTCTGCATGCAGGAAGGGGATCCTCTTCTGAATTCCCTGTCAGCTGGATCCTATACACATGGTGAGGATGCTGGTCTCCAAGCCTTGAATATGCCCCTGTTCTCCAGAATTACCACTTGAAGGGTGGATGGAGAGGAGGACAGAAAACCTGCTGTTACTTTTTATGTTATCCGAAGCTTTTTCTCACCAGCTATTGGCAAGTGACAACGTGTGTGGCTCTAAAAATAAGAATAATTTAATTTTTCCCTAAATAAAAACAACAAGCTTGTTAATAATAATGCTTTGATGTAGCATCCAATATTATGCCAAAATGGAAATTTTTATCTTTCAGGAAGAAGTCTTACATCAGCATCTCTCCCTTTCCTACTACTCCTTTTTTATTTTTCCAGGGGGAAAATATTTCAAATTATTCTTTTTTTTTTTTTTTTGAGAAGTATTAAATAGATACCTTATCCATGCACCACACAGAAAAGTACTGGTGTGCTGTCAAACTCATAAAGTGATTGTTCAGCACAGTTAAGTAACTATGAGATACTTATATATTTCACATTATTCCTGATATGGAGAAATTCCATGTTGGCTGAGCAGTCAAGCATATCTCAACCTTAGGAGCAAGGAAATTTTTATAAGGTGTTTTCTATTTTCCCGCTCAGTAACAGTGCTTCATTTGTTTGAACTTTAATAGTTGGGATAGAAGAAGGCAACTGGCTGCATCCCATTTTTCAGCTTAGCAAACTTACGCAAAATTACTGCTTGTAAATTTTAAATGATGTTTAGATTGTTAGAGAACAAAGTGATTAAATTACATGATTTGGATCCTCTGAAGTCTTTCTAAAGATCTGAGCATTGTTTGGTTTCGGTACGCTTGCTTTAGTGTGTTGGTTAGGGCTCTTCATAAACAAAATACAAACATTATCTTTATTACTCACAGTGCTGCTGCATACTTGCGGTTTAGGTTTTGCCAACTATTTGCATTGTATAGCCACAGACTCTGTCTGGGTGGCATAAACAAAAACAAAGTCTATCTGTTCCTATCAGGACTTGTTTTTTCAATTAGGCGTATTAGTGTATCATTAGGTGGAGAGGTGAGGGGATGTCTGTGTGTGTGACTCTCCTCGAGTCTGAAGTGGCAAAAAACCACATCAGAGTAGATTTTACACGTGCCTTATTAGCTGTGAGCACCCACAACATGATTAATGCTCTGCAAGAGAGACAGACAAGACTGTCTCAGCCCCAAGAAGCTTACAGTCTAGCACCGATAAGACTTGCCTTTTAATTTAGGAGGTGTGAAATTAATTTTGCATGTATTAGTGCTGTGACCCTCCTCTAGATGCAGTTCTGGGGTGCAGAAGCCATGGCAGGCATGTGAATCAGCCTGCAGTGACTTCACTAATCTGTGCAAATCAAGTGTCTCCTGTTGGCTGTGTAAGAGGTGCAAGATCAGGATGCTCCGTGTTAAGACTCCTTTCTTCTGGAACGTGCCTTAAAAGGAAATGTCAAATAATGGGTTTCAGGAGCCACAGGCTGATTGAAAACTCACGTGTGCATCCTTTCTGTACTCACCAAAAATCATAGTCCTGGGCTGCTTTTTAAATTTAACATGGCAGGGGAAAAATGCCCTGGAGGGAAAGCAATAGTGTATACCCATGGCCATACTGTGCCTGTAGGCTTTGAAGGAAGAAAGTCTTACATTTTAATAAGAGTTTAGTGGTGTAATAGGTTCTGGACTACAGCTTCCATTTCCTCACAGTCATCTACACACCCACCCACTCTTCCTAGAGTTTTCCTTCATAGGATTGAAGAAACAAAATGTATAATCACAGGGAAGTATTTGTGCTTTGTTTTTGGTTGTGTTTCCATCCCATGTTTCAAATTGTATTTGCAAGTGTCGGCATTTTCAAGTGGAATTTCCCATCAACTTTTCTTGAACTGTTTCAGCAGTTCTGGAAATGTGCGGAATGAGTGATTTCTTTGAAGGCAAAACAGAATTTCAGTTTTCAAAGTCTACTTTCAGAAGTATCTCTTAAGCCATTAAAATAAATAAATATTAGTAATGCATGTACCAATTTAAAACCATTAAGTTTACAGGAGATTTTCTACCAAAACCTAAGGGTTTTTTGCACAAGTATTTTTTTTCTGTACTTGGATAAAAATTGCTCTCTACTCTTAATATGTTTTTGTAACCAAGTGACTAGATAGCAGATTCCCTTTTGAATTTGTCACTGAGACAGCTGAAAATAGCTGGTAGCAAAGACATGTTCTAGCAACTACTTAAAAACCTCCTAGCTAAAATATACAAAATTATATTTTATATAGTAATATCCAAAACATTATTAATATTTGGGACTAGGGTGTAAGAACTTTCTGCTTAGTGCCTCGGAATGTTACTGCTCTGATCTATACTGGTATACAGTGATTTTTTTGCCAAAGAAAAATGTTCTTTAACTTTCTGAAGATTCTTATTTAACACCTGCAAGAAAGGGCAGCTATTTGCTGGAAAGCTGGGAATTAACTTTACCAGGTGGTGTGTATCATCTTTAGGACAGTTAGCAGTCCTACTAAGCTCTGCCATTGTATGACCAAATAAAGAGGAGGAACATATGAGGAGTTTGCTTTATACACAACAGTTGAGAAATAATTTAACCAGAAATGTAAAAAAACCCAACAACCCATGACCTCTGGTAATGTGTTGTGTTATAAATAAAGATGACCACAGCTATGGTAAAAATGCTGGGTTATCCTTCAATGAGAAATATTAAACATCTTCTCTGGTTAACTTCTGGCAACTTGCATTTTATTTCTACTTGGAGCTTGTACTTCATTGCAAGTAAAATTAGGGAACACCAGTGATTTTTGTCTTGAGGAAAGTGAGAGGGAATTAACCTTCCTTGAAGCTGTGAATATAAAGAAAAAAATCACATACTCTTAGTATGTCACCATACCAGTAAGCAATCTCAAAATACTGGTGGCCACAGAATGTCACTGATCTCTTGGCAGGAGAATTTCTACTGATCTGCTTTAGGGGATTTTTGAGGTTTGTTGGAGACTTTATATTGCTGTGTTTTACAGAATGATTCCAGAGTGAGTGCTGTTGTCTTATAACACTTCGGCCCTGGATGGTTTATTGCGAAGTCTTCTGAGTTATTTTGTTACCCCTCGCATGTCCTGTGTGTGAAGTAAGACTGAGATGCCATTAAGGCTGTGATAATCCACAGGAGATGTGTAGAATACGCCTCTCACCAAGCACTGAGAAGTTGGCTGGGCTTTTGTACTGCCTGGCAAGTGACAGAGCCTTGGTTGAGACTGGGTGCTGAGTGATGCTGGAAAAAAAGGAGGGACAGCTTCCACAAGGTAGCAAAACCTTGTCTGGACAGCAAACATCGTGTTTGAGATGGTGAAAGGGGGTCTTCTAGCAGAATTGAGAGAATTGTCACATGTTCTTGGCCATGAAACTTTCTGACCACTTCTGGGCAGACCATGCGTCTGTCAGGTCTCTAAAGCCCCCAGTCATTCCTGGCTCTTAAGTGACAGATTCACCGTTCCTGAGGATCACGGGGAGGTGTCCACAGGAACGAAGCAGGCCCGCGGGTTGGCAAGAACATCAGTTGGGGTGGTGTCAGCTGGCAGCAGGCAGGACCCCCAGCCACTGCTTCTGCTTGTGACCTTTGGCTGGTGTGAGGGCAGGGTGAGGGTAAGACCTCGCCCCAGAGCAGGTGTTGGCTTTCTGTTCACGGGCCAGTTTGGATGGAGATTGCAAAACACACCCAGGCAAACGTTATTCCTCTTGGGGCTTGGCTTAAGTTACTCAAGAGATCTTCCATTTATTTCCTTCCCCCACATACACCACTGGAAAGTCACAGCAGCTGCAGAGGTCCCAGCAGAAGTTTTCTGTCTGTCTGGGAGTCGTGTCCTTAAGGCTCGTGGTTCAGCTGAATTCCCAAACATGCTGTGTACCCATCCTTTATGCAGAGATTTTTACTGGGCACGTGCAAGAGGATTACTATGGGAAAGATCTGGAGTTGTTTAGGGGAAGGAATTAATTCCAAATGATGTCTTGCTTGTAGCTTTATTGTGTTTTTCAGACAGAGAATTAAATACCATTTTCTCTCCTAGAAACTTGGAGACAAAGACTCACTAACCTTTCAGTTATCAAAAGTGGTTTCTTACAAAACATACAAATGTACAAAATCGTAAATTTTGTACAAAAATTTGCCCAAAAATACGTATGTTCTTGGTTATCTATTTAATTAATAATTAATAATGCTTAAAAATGCTTTTGTTTCTAAGTATCTACGTTGGCCTCTTTATAAAAAGGTTTATGTTCTGAGTTCCCCTTATGGCTTTCCTGGTATCTCACACTTAAATAGATATTTCAAAGTGCAAAAAATCCAGTGTCCGACACTCGCTTTGCCGTGACCTTGTCTCACTCTTACAGGAGAAGACAAAGGGACATTGAGTGTTTCTCTGTTTGCATTTTTCATTAAGTAAGTTTTCTTTACTAGAATGCCTAATAAAGCATCTGTGCCACAGTGGTAAAGCACGTACTCCATGGACTTTCAGACTCGAGCTAGTCCTGACTGATGAGATTACATGTGGTCTAATATCTAATTTTCATTATTAGCAGCAGTTCTTTTACCACTAGAGTAAAAGGGCATCTGACAGATTAGGCAAGATTTTGTTAAAAGATGCTTATCTTTTCCTGTTGCAATAGCAAAAAAAAGGAAGAGGAAAGTAATTGAAAGGGTTTAATTCCTGAGAATTATTTAAAAGGATTATATCGATTAACAAAATTGCTGCATTTTACAGCAGAAACTTTTTAGAAGAAGGCAGTAATTGTAATTAATTTTTAGTCTCTGCCACATATTTGATGATTGCTCTGATTCATGCTATTATATTCTCCCTTCCTTCACCCACAGCAAAACAAATTTAATTTGATTCATACCCCTAAGAAAAAAAAAAAAAGGCAAAATTACTCACATGGTTATGATTCAGCTCTTGGCATAAAACCCTGTCCTCCTCCATCCTCCCCTTCTCCCACCCAAACCTCCCCCACCCTCACCCACTGTATATTTGTGTCACTGTAGTCTGAAAAAGTTGATTAGCTCTTTAGAAGCAGAGCAAATGAAATCCTCCTTCAAGCTGCCGTGTTACTTATGTTGGTATGAGTCTAATAAGACTTCCTTTTCATAAGTGGTCTGGAAGCAGCAGCAATACTCTGGATTTTTTGTTACTTTATCAGGCAGTGTCGGTGCATTGGTTGTGAGATGTGCTTGCTTTTAGCAGTTGAGCAAAACTACAGCAAGTGATGATAAAATTGGTCAAGTTCCTGTATTTGTGAGTCTATTAAAAAAAATTCTTTAAGAAAACCATATATAGGAAGTTTTGTTGAAATGGAGTACCAGTAGAGTGCTTACTTGGAGTACTTACTTTAGTATTTTTTTTCTTCTTCTTAATAGGTCGTAATCTTCCTTTTTTTTTTATCCTTAACAAGCTTTTCCCCAAGAAGAGATAAAAGATGCTCTGCTTTCAGTAGCAGCGTGGTCCTGTTTCCTGCATCTCGTGTCAGATACCACTGTGTGTGGGTGATGGCAAACCTCTGTCTTCACCTACTGCTGGCAGCACAAATGTTACAGTTCTGCTCGTCACTGTATCTGACAAGCCGTGTTTCCTACGAGCTGAAGGCTGAACACAGCTCAGGTTCTGTGATCAGACACTAGAAGCATTCAAAGGAGATGTTTTATACATGAAAAAGAGATGTTTACAGAGATCTGCTTTGTAGAGGTGATGCAGTCCAACAATCCCAGTGGAAATTAGGAGCAGCTCAGTGCCTCTGAAAGCTGACGTGTGTGTTATGTATGTAACCCTGAGCACAGAGAACTTCCTGCACAATGATGCTGTGAATCAGTCCCAGTAGGTACCATAACTTGCATAAGTAGATGGAAAAGTGTATTTTTACCCAAGTGTGCTAATGGAGAGCCTTTGCTTTCACAAGAAGGGACAAATAGGTGATGCTTTAAGGATAAATATCAAAGAGGATTGGTTTTTTGTTTAGTTTTTTGTTGTTGCTGTTCATTTCTTTGTGTAGGTTTTGTTTTTAATAAAAAGGCTCTGAGAGCATAGATCACTTGTTTACACACCAAAAAAACCCCAACAACTTTCTCACTTTGTAGTTAAATGATGCATTTCTTTATCTCTGTACTTACAAGCTTGAGTTTTTCAATAAAAGGGGAAAGGAAAGGAAAGGAAAGGAAAGGAAAGGAAAGGAAAGGAAAGGAAAGGAAAGGAAAGGAAAGGAAAGGAAAGGAAAGGAAAGGAAAGGAAAGGAAAGGAAAGGAAAGGAAAAAGGAAAGGAAAGGAGAAATTAATTTCTACCTCCTTTCTCTAACACGCCCTTCCTCTGTCTAGGTACTATAAGGAATGCATACACACATATCCCTGGTCTGTGCCTATGCCTAGTTCATAGATCCTAGTGATACTGGGTGCTTCCCTGTGGGCTGGGCTCTTCCCCTCTGGCTGAGCAGGGCCTTCAGTGCAATCAGCACTGAGGATGATGTTAGTTCACCGTGGAGCTCATTTTCTTCCTCAGAGAAACAAGAAGGATGGAGTATCTGCTCTTTTCCCTAGTCCTGAGGTGACTTCCATGTTTTCAGTCTTGGTCCCAAAGTATTGTGATGAATAAACTGAACCTGGAGAGAGACTGGTGGCCTTGCCCACGTGATCTCTTTGTGGCCTTTTCCTCTTCTAATCATGGCCCTGTGCAAGGTGGGAACTGTCTAGATTGGCCTAACAACTCCCTGAAGAACAGGGGCTCCCGAGGTGTGGTAGGTGGTGGCCTTTGGCAGCATCTGGAGTGCTGAAATCTTGACTGGATCGTCAACTGGATGGTGCCTGTGCCCAATATCATGAGGTGCATCTCAAAATCAATCAGGCAATTTATTCTTCACATTCAGATCAAGACATAAAGATGAAAAGTCAAAAGGGGAAATATATTTGGGAGAGGACAATTGCTGAATGCAGTAGGAAACAGGCTTTGCTTGAGCAATGAAGAGAAACAGGTCTGCTGAGGAAATACTCAACAGAGGAAAATACAGGAGAATAGGTGGGAGCTTTAGTCTGTAGGGGTGCATGGAGCGGGATGAAGAGAATAGAGCCTTTCCTCTCATATTCCTCATTCTCTCCCTTCCTGCTCTAGTTGAGTTTCTACAATAAAGTGAAGCATCCCTCTCCCAGACAGTACAACACACAGAAACCAGATGAACTAAAGTCATGTTTGCATGGCCAAGTTGCTGAAATTATACCACCGCTGTCAGAGATTCAGTGATGCACCTTTCCGAGTTCCTTTTCTGCAGTAGGACAAAAGTCTCAGCCTCTGATCCAAATCCCTCTAAAATTAGGAAAAAAAGCTAAAATGCCATCACCATAAAATATACTGATTTTACCAAAAAAGTATTTCTCATCAATCAGGTCGATGATGAAAGCACTTTTTACCCTATTAGAGACCAGCTGCTGTATTTTTTGAATGTTATGTTTTAGCCACATAGAAGGTGATTGCAGATTATCCACTCAGGCATTACTTTGGAATGAGATGCACAGTGTGCTCCGGGAGATGTCATGTGGGACAGGCAACCAAGAGCTCCTTAGGTGCAACTCTCTCCCTGATGGAAACTTCTGTGATGTTGTTCAAGACATTTTAAGTATTCCTGGCCTGTCCTTTCGCATTTTCTAAAAGAGACTAAAGTCTGCCATTTCCAAGGGATATTATAAGGATTTACCTTAAAATGTACTTCTGAAGTATTTATAATGGTTAATCAGCTTTTCCATTATGGAGTACTTATGTTATTTGGCTGGCTTCAGCCACACGAATTCACACAAATGCTATACATAGACTACTTTGGTGGAATATTTTGTGTTTGGCTCATCTGAGTCATGGTTTCCATTCAAAAAGAACTGATTGTTTTAATCTAAATTATTTTCACGAAGAACCTCATAATAAATGCTTTGGGAAGAACTCGGAGACGAGGCATGATAAAATCATTAGGCTAAAATATCTCCTCAGAGTTGAAGGGAGATACAACTGCTGCCTACCAACAAGCTGCAGAATGGAAGAATGGGGGCATTTGTGGTACAGCACTGGAAAAGCACTGTTCTAGCAAAGAGAGGACAATGCTGATCATTTGATGTTGTGCCAGCAGCTGGTCCTAAAGAAGTTTAAGATGGAAATTAAAAAAAAGAAGAAGGTCCAAACCATCAGAAGCAACTTCTGGAACAACCTTCCACTCACAGGAGCTGAGGAAAAGCTACAGCTTTTTCCAAGATGGAGATAGAGTAATTCAAAAAGTTGTTAGGGAGGTGTTGGCTGGTTTGCTTTCCATTCTCTTAATTTCTGCAGCTCCACCTGTTGTTTTAGGTCTCTTCTTCAATTCTCCTATCTATCTTTAAAGATCCATTGAAGGTGGAGAGAGCATCTCGTTTTTGGTTTTTTTTTTTTGGTTAATAGAAAACTCATGGTCATTTTGAGAGAGATTTACTCACTGTCCACCAAGAAGATGGAACATGTAACTCTCCTTAAACTAATCTGGCTGTTGCTTAAAATCACTTACTGCCATGATGTTCATAGACTAGATTTATGAAATATTCCAATCACTTTATTTTAATCAAATCACTTTAATCAAAGATAAAAAATACCTCCCTAAAGCTTAAAACATATTATATTCTTTAAAAAAATTACAATGCATGAAAAACTGATACTAAGATTAGTATGTACACAGTGTGAGTGTGAAAATGTTATTAAGTCATCTGCCTTTAATTAAACATAACATTTTTTGTTATCCTCATGCTATTCTAGGATAGGATGTTTTTGTCATTTTATGGTTTCATTGGGCTATGGAATATTCCAAACAATTTGAAAATGTGGTTAGATTAGTTTTCCCTTGGGCTTGACCTCAGTAAACTTATCTTGCGGTCAAAGTAGATCTCCCTTCATTGTATTTATTACCTCAAGACAGTTGTTGTGCAGTTTTTATTAACATAACGTGAAATGGGGGAGGGAGGTCGGGTGTTTTCTCTTCCGTGGGGGGTTTTCCCCTACCCTGCGAGCATCTTTGAGTCATTCCCCCAAGAGGTCCCGCTCCCCGCTGCTGAAGAGGGCTGTTGTTCTGCGGAACAGGAGGGTGGGGGAGAGGCGACTTGAGTCATCTCGGCTGGTTTGTCCTGGCATACGTTTCCTGCCCATAAATCGGGGATTGGCAAGGCTTGTCAGTGGCAGGCAGCCCTGCTGTTGTTCCGGCTGTGCCTCGGATGGCGTTGGCCGCTCCCGTGCGATGGTCGTGGCCACACGTGTTCCTTTGGGGCAGGGACACGGAGGTGGGGCCGCGGCTCGGTGTCGTGTCCCGGGGCAGGCGCTCGGAGGGGGTCGCTTGGTGGGCAGGTGAGGTGTTCGGCGTTGCTTTTAAGCCTCTCACGTACTATTCCTCTCTTCTCGCATCGGTTCCTCAAAACAGATACGCAAAGCATTGGTTTGCACGGGAGCGTTTTTCTTGCGGGTGTCTTTCCCGGCACGGGGAGCTGCTAATTGCAAATCATTCAATAATGCCTCTCAGTAATTCTCCCTTTTTTTTATTTTTAATTTGAGTCGGGTGATCCGCCGCGCGCAGAAGTTTTTCAGAGCAGCGTCGGCGCATCGCTCAGCACCAGCCTGTGCTTGGCGACCCGTTTCCAGCTTATACTTGCAGATATTTATACACACACACACA
>VXBA01004406.1:214237-346729 GCA_013399895.1 Serilophus lunatus | reverse complement strand
GTGGCGTTCAGGTGCGGCTTGCAAGGGGCCAGGGGCAGGTCCCCGGTGTGCGGGAGTCGGGGCTCCCGCCTGTGGAAGTTTGGCTTTGCCATTGTTTTTCGCGTGTGGAAACCTGGAGTGACTTTAAATCACGAGCTAGGCAAGTTCGCTTGCTCTCTGCGTGTTAAAACTAGATGTAACTTCCCACGTGCCTGTTACTTAATATCCTCTGAGTGTTCGGGGGGGGGGGGGGGGTGATGTTGTATNNNGGGTGGGGGGGGGGGGGGGGGGAAAGTTATGCATTTCAGAGACATAGTTCGCTTCAAGGCAGATACATAATTGTATATATGTGTATGCATATCAATATTCAGAATGCGGGGTTTTACAAGGCCCCGTAAATATGGTGTCATCCTAGAAACCGAGTTACTGTGTGAGTGCATCTAAAAGCATTTATTTCAATTACATTTAAATAGGGTACTTTACTCTCGACGTTGAAAACTGCCTGCAAGTCAGATGGGAAACACTGGTGCTTGTTGTTGTGCATTGTAGATCTTGTGTATTGGTCAGTAAGTAAAGAGTGGTGGATGTATTATGTGGAGATCGTAACCTGTGTTTCAAATCTGCTGTTAACTTTGTGAGCTTTATTTTTACTTTCTCTTTGAGCTGTAACTTCTTCCACACGCGTTTGGAAAGCTCTTTGGTTACAGGTTTAAAGGTGTCATCCACAGTATGCTCTCTGTCGGCTCTCGTGCATAAAACACTGAGTTTCTTATTTTAAAAATCTCTTGCTTTATCTGTCTCAATTCCCCACGTGAAGATTTTTCCAAAAAGGGAAAAAAGAAACTAGCCTGTGCTGAGATTACATTTCTGTTGTAAGGCTTAATTGTTCAAAGGCCTTTCTCTCTTTCCTAATACAATTTTCGGAAGCTCTTTGAACAATGCTGAGTATAAAAATAGTGCTCAAGGTTGTTGTGGAGCTAAATTTATTGCAAAAACGAGTAGGAAATGTCTAATAAGAGAAGCAATAAAAAGAATAGATGTTGAGATAAGTGTGACTTCTAGAGGCACTCTGGCTTCGCGAATCGGGAAGAGCGTAATCCGACTTTGCTGTTGGAATCTCCTTCTTAGCCCAGGTGTGGCTGGGCACCATCTGAGGGAAATGGTCCATTTTCAGGCTTGAGAACACGGGTCTGAGGTTCTGTGGTTGTGGTGGGGCTGGGGAGCAGCTCCCTGCAGCTGGGTACGTTTTTACTTATAGATTTACCAATTAAAATTCCAGAGGAAGAATTCATAAGGTTAGCATTCTTCCCAGAGGTCCCCCTGCTCCCTTCCCCCCACTCTCCCAAAAATAAAAAGCACATACTACTCTGTTTAAGTAGTCAAAAGCTTGAAAAAATCCTACTGTAGTCGATTTGTTGTCTATTATTAAAATGATCAGCCCCCTCCCACTGGGTTTCACTTACCTGTTTTGAAATACTTGTATGAGGTGAGGACTGACTGATTTAAGCATAAACTGAAATTTTGAGATTTAGATAAACATGTTCCAGTCAAGTTCTGTTTAGATCATGTCTGTTAACTTGGATTTTGGTTTGTCATGCTGTTGACTGTTCTAGTTTATTCATTAAAAAAACCCCTTCATGGTTTGTAGTATATGATCTCATGCAAAACCACATTTTGCCCTCATTCTGTTAGCCATCTTTTTGCTGTCCGAGTTTTGTGAGCATATATAATGAAAATACTTGTTTTAAAAAGAAAATGCCTGGAACTACAAAATGCTGGGAGGAATCTGAAATTTTTACTGCAACAAGTAAATTCTCGTATGTGTCATAATGACGATTTTTTACCAATTACTGCAAGTGGTGGTGCTTGACTGATGCAGAGAAGGGCAAACATGAGAAATACATAAAACTAGCTCTGTGTGTGTGGTGAGTTGTAGTCTGTGTCAGCTGGTAGCTTAGATGCTGAGAAGGTTATGTGGCTGGTTCACTTCTGTCCCTGATTTATTCAGTTGTTTGGTAGCACTTCAGCAGCCCATGAATTCTGTGAAATACTTTCTGTGGATGGCAGGACAGTGTGTGTGTGTGTGTAGATACACACACGGGTGGTGCAGCAGTGCTGTACAGTGACACCTAGAATTGTCAGGCAGCAGCACATTCAGCTCATTCATTTTGATGTTGTTGGATGTCACACTTCTCTCTTGTTTCACACATACACACACCCCCTGGATATCCATGGCTTTGGGGTTTTTTTGAGTGAGACTGATCAGAAATTATAATAATACCTACAAAAACCTATGGAAACTTCAAATGCTTCTTGTGTGCCTCCCCCCAACTCTGTAGCATCTTGAGCTGGTTGGATTCCACAGGTCAATTGTGTGTCTGAGTAGTACATACACACACTGCCAAGTGTGGCAGTGAGGGAGTGCTTTTGGTAGTAATGAGGTTCACAGCCTCTTAGAACATTACTCTTTGCCCTGCCCAGGAATTTGGTTTTGGGTTCTCTCCTAACTTGGGGAAAGTCTTTGATAGGCAAGGATGCTTTTTTCCAATCTCTGAAGATATGTTGCACCCTTTATTACATGGCAAAGGAAGAAGGAGTTGCCTGTTAAGTTTACTTATCTTCACAGCAGTTCCTTGAGTACTAAGAAATTTCCCCCCTTTATGTTCTCATTGTGCCGAGGTCTGAAAACTCATTTCTTTGCATAGAAACCATTCTATACAAATGCAGGTACGTTTTTTCCCCCGTCTGAAATTTTAGTACTTCTGTACCTGTTAGAAATACAGGGTAACTTGTTTGAAGTCGTTTTCTTTGGAGGTCCTCAGGTTATTCTGTTTGATTTGTTCTTACAGATTTTTTTTATAGTAAGAGCTGAAAAGTTGAACTGCTGTTTCTTGTTTCTTTGGGATTTGTGAGAAAGATGAAATATCTCTCAAAATACATGTGTAAGAGACACAGCACTTCTCTAGGTTTGTGATAGACTGTTGGTATTCCTTTAAATGTCTTATTAAAAATCCTCAGCACCAAAGAAGTTTAATCTAAGCTACTGGAAGGGCAGACCAATGTGGAGCGTATATCTAAATCCTCCTGTCTCCTATCCACACATGATAAATGTAATTTATCATTGGCTTTAGTTCATAATTCCAAATCATAATCATCATCAACTCATTTCTGAAAAGATCTTGTATTACTCATAATCTCGTATTGCTCATAAAGGCTGATGAGCAGGAAAAATTTAAATAAGCAACTTACTGATACAAATAGCAGCATCTTAAAAGTTCAGCAGTCACAGGACAAAATCTGCTTTCATGGTTCAGATGGATGATGTGAAGTTTAAGAAAGCATTGACTCAACAAACTTCATAGTGGCTGCGTGGCTTTGAAGCTGGTGATGGAGTGGTGACCTACAAACAGAAGGTGTGAAAGTGAAAGAGCTACCTGACACATGGGAAGTTCTCTGGACCATCATCCTGCCCATATGGTTGGGCTGACAGTTTTTAAGCAAATCCTACTGGCAGTATTTCTGACCTGTTCTCAAAGACAACTGACGCTGGCATATTGTGTAATTCCCAGCAGAAAACCTTGCCTTGTCTAGGCTTGCCTAACAATACAGATGCTGCTGGATCTGACTGCTCCTAGGATAAATTTGAACTGCAACTATTTGCCCAAGAAGAACAGTTTAAGCCTCCTTTTCAAGTTTGTTTGTGCACTGTTACATCCCCATACAGTTTCAAAAAATTGAATCATCTTGTTGCTTAAATAGAAATTGGGAAAGGTGGGATGGCCGGTGGCTCACAGAATATGGTCTGTAATCTCATAGAAATTATTCTCTTTTGAGCCTGATTTCTTTTTAAAGGTGAAAGGTTTTTTTATCTTTGACTATAGAATACAACAGCCAGATAAGCATCTAAGTTCAGGGAAGAAGCTACAGCTCTTAAAAAAACCCCAAACAAAACATATACAGGCACAGCTCATACTGTGTATTATAAGATGGGGTATTGAACCAGGGAAACTGATGATCTGAACAGAATTATTGCCTAACACTGAGCAAGAAATATGTTTGTTAAATGGAAATACTCCCCTACTGTCTGTATAGCTCTGTTCTGATTCTTCCCTACTCAAGTTTTCTAGGCCACAGCAGTTCTGCTGTAGGTTTTTCTGCTGTCTTACTGTTCACACTCAGAAGCTGTGCCTTCACCCCACTGTCAGATCCATACAAGATCTGTCTTTGTCCTGACATCCAGCCATGCCAAACTTCTACTAGTGCATGCATCCATGTTGAAAATCTGTGGTTATCTCCAAACATTTCTGTAGATGGGGGAGAGCAAAACCCCTTCATTTTGTATTTGTATTTATTTGTGTTGCAATAATATGTGCTTGATTTTAGTACTAGACAGTGATGCAACTCTACCAGTGAAACTGCACGTTGGAGTTACCGTCTGCAGGATGAGACATCAAAGTCAACACCTTGGAAAAAATATATTGACCTTCTAATGGTCATTCTAAACTTTATCTTTACAATAATGATGCTCAATAGATGTGCAAGTATCTTTCTGCAGGCTTTTGGGTTCCTTTTTGCACATCAGCTTGTGCTATTGTAAACTTGTGCTCTGTAGTTACTATGTGATGAGATTTATCTGTTTCAGAATCATCTTGAACCAGATGTTTCTCTTTTCTTCACTGTCAGAAATATCTATTATAAATAGATGCATAGTGCTGTGCAGTCTTGTCCTGTGTTGGTCATGGTGAAACTGCATGTTTATAAATCAGTGCTCATTTTAAGAGCAACATCTGGTCTGAATTTTGTAGCCAGCTGTTCACACCTTAAGGAAAATATCACAGGTCTGGATGACTTGTGAATAATTAAATATTTGTATTTTACTGTTCTTTTGCTGCCCTTGTCTAACAAGTGTGTGATTGGGCAATAAACATGAAATGATTTGTATTGGCAAAAGTTGTCTCTGTCTTCACTGGAAATACTTGGAGTAGTTGTGCATTTGAGGGGCCCATTTTGCTTTGTCCTTTTAATCTATTTTGTGAGGGGAATAACATTAAAACCTTGAATAACACCATTGAAAATATTAAAAAAGAACAGATTTTTATAATGTTTGTACACAATCTTACTTTAAATTTCAGGCTTAGTTAAAAAGTATGATATTACGAGAAGGAGAATTCAGCATTTGAATGTGTGCTTTACTAAATGGGATTTGAAGGGGGGGGGATCATGTGAGTATGAACATATGATAATGTCCTTAGGTTTATATAAAACCAGGAGATATTTTCCAGTGTCTTTCTGCCAACACAAAAGTGAAACTTGTGTGCTAGCAAATTAGAAAAAGGGTGAAAAAATCAGAAATATCATGAGATAGGATGCTTGACCATCCTGGTTGTTTCAGGAGGCATCTACAGTATTTAAAAGAATTGAGGATTTGATGGTTTTGGAACTATTTCCTTAATTCAGTTAATATGTGGGAAGACTTAACTTTCCAACAAACCTTGCAAGTCCTAACCCAACTCAGTAGTTAGTGAGATGACAGCCTTTGAATGGAGGAGATCCTCATATAGCATCAACAAATATTTAGCTCTTCAGACCTGTGGCCTTAGTTAAGCTTCTGGTTGAAGTCATGAGAGTTGTAATATGTAAATATGCATTAATGACTATGTTTGTAGTATCACTAATCACTTATCAATACATAATTCTTTTTAAATCAGTTAAATAGATCTCTTCTACAGCTTGAAGGTGTTTCTTTAGGTGCTTAATAAAGCACTGACTTCTCAATAAGTAGAGAAGAGTAAAAGTGTTCTGCTGGATACTACTGTCTGTGCTCTGTATTTGCACGAGTAGTCGTCAATTTGCACTCTGCCTATAAATAATCTACACTTGATGTAATCCCTAGTGAATTAAAAATTACATTACTGTCAATAATCGGTGCTTCCATTTTACTTCTAACAGCAAAGCCAGCATCCAGGATGCCAGCTGCCAAAACAGGCAGGGATTTTGTCCTGTGCAGTGGCAGGGATGAAGAGCCTGGTGGGGTTTGGGGGGGCAGCAGCTCATGGGGACACGCTGGGGCAGGGGGGCAGCTGGAGCCCTGGCTGGGAGAGCTCTGTGCCTCCTCCAAAATTCCTCAGGGAAGGAAGCAGTGGATGGGAGGCCTCCCTCCCCACAAGCAGCTGTGGAATGAGGATGAAATCCAATGTTTATTCTTTCTTCCGGAAGCTATAGGAAGTGTGCGTTGCATAACAGTGTTTGCAGTTGTGGGAGGGAAAGCCCGAGTTGGGTGCAAGGAGAGTGAGGTGTTCGAAAGTCTGATGCTCTCAGAGAGAAAAAGCTGCAGTAGGGACTGTGAAAGTATTAAGCTGTTTTATCAGGGAACTGAGCCTTGCTCAGCGGATTCTGAGCATCCTTAAAGAGGAGTTTGGCCTTTGGTTAGTAGGTGCCAATGAAAGCTGTGCTGCAGTGCAGTGTCATTAACACTTGGGAGTAACTGTTGGTGCAAGGAGGCAAGGGGATGTGCCTTGTGGCTGGGGACAGGAACTGGAAGTTCCTGTCACTAGAGTGACTGGTTTGTTTTCACTCTGCAACCTGGTGTAGGTGACCTTTAGGTGGAAGCTGTCTGATTTATGTGTCTTGTAAAGGAGTTGTTGGCTTGAGTGCTAGTGGTGGTCCGGTCTCCTTCACTGTTGTCAGCTACACGAGTCGAGCTCTGCTTCGTGATGTTCAGGTGTCTGGTAAGTGGAAATGACTGATGGCACCCAAGATCTCCACCTTCACACACAGAACATAAAAATGCTGCCCCTTGTTAAACAGGTGTAGTGTGGGCTTGTCTCTTAATAGTGGCACAGCTTTACCTGGGTGATCACCTCCCTCTCTGAAAGTGCTTAGAAACTTAGTTGAGGAATATCAGACAGATCTCACTAAGGTCCTCTGTAATACAGATTTTTGTCTTCTCCAGCTGCTCACTTCATATTCAGTAAAGCAAAGTGTTTTCTCCCAGCTGGTTAATAGCTGTAGGAAGAATGAACCTCTGAGACTCTGAAATCCATACACAGTCTTGGTGAAAGAACACTGATGTCAGGATGCTGCTCCAAGTTCCAACTGCCTTGCTGGTTTTCTTCTGCCATTTTCAGGAGGAATGGTTCACTCCTGAATGTGAAGGATGATGCTTTATCTCCTGCTAGGTACATAATAATAGCAGCAAGGTAGGAGAAACCTTTATGTAAGAAAAACTGAAATGTACCACTTGTCTTACACCACAAAAGAAAGCTCTTATGACTGTTATCCTATCTAGGTGTCTCTTTCTTGGAAATGATGTGTTTTAGTAGCAGTGTTATATAACAAAGTTCCCCTGAAAAGATATGTGAATCATATACTAGAGAACGAGTACAGAAGGTGGCAATATATTTGAATTAGGAATCTCTAATTGCCTTTTAAGTGTGAAGTACCGTGGCATGTCTTGCTCTCCTGTTAGGCACAGAATACATCTGCTTGATTATCTGATCTGGTAGGGAGGAGGGGGGGAAAAAGCTGCATTGTCAAGCTGAGTGCTGCTGTATTTTCCCCAGCAGTTCCTGCCTGAGGAGATGCATGTTGTAGCCAGAACGCCTCTTGATAATGTGTAACTTCAGAGATTACAACCCGTTTGGTTTGAGCACTTCCAGTATACTTTTGCTGCCCCATAAATTTGCCTACTGGAACTTTCTTTCTTCTTGGCTGGTGTTAAGAACATGTAATTCTGTGGTAGAGGAGCAGTATGCAATTCAGTACTACAAAAGTGCACATCAATTAAAAGGTGCCTAGACATGGGCAGGGAAGCTTGGTCAAATATTACTTCAGGGGGAAAATAAAGGGAGGGGGGAAAAAAAACCAAACAAAACATTTGCATGTTGTAAAAATGCTGCTTTGTGACAGCCTGGAGAGCCAAAACCATGGGGAAAACTATTCTTGGGATGTCAGGTTAACCTGTTTTTAAGGGGTTGTATTCAGTAGCCCAGTTAGGTAGGAGCAGCTAAGGTTTAATGGATATCCTGAACAGCATAGCTCTGTAGTCAGACCAAAGGTGTTTTCTTCCTGGAATCCAACCTTTACTTTCCCAAATTAGTTTGGTGCAGAGTGGTTTCTCTGGCATCTTAGGCTTGTAAGTACGATTTTTATGGAATTTCAGAGATACATCTTATGCTTCTGGGATGTGCTGATAATCAAAAATTGTTAAAAGAACTTGCTTTGCAGACACCTTGATTTAAAAACAACACACCCACTTCATTGTGATGCTATTCAGGGAAATGATTCAGTGCAGTTTCGGTGGGTTTAAACAATGGCTTAGTGGCACACCTATTTTGTAGAAAGCTGACTTTTAAATGGGATGCCTGTTTTCTGCAAGTCTATACATAGCAAACAGCCTCAAGGTGATACTTGGTACTGTACATGTCCTGTACAGAGCCTCCCTCACTGCATTCTATTTTCCTATGCATTGAAGACTACCAAATGAACTAGAAATATTGGAATGATTTGTTGGATCCTTCAGGCTTCACTTTGCAAGGTAATGCAGCTCTCAATAAAACATAACTAGGACCGAGTTGATTCACACACAGTATGTACAGTTGAGTCCACTTGAAAAAGTACACTTGGGTTCCCCTTCCCCACACACAGGCTGTAATAACTTGACAGCTTATTTATCTTTATCTCTTCGTTCATGGCCAGTTTGAGTTGCAAATAGTAAAATACTGCGGACAGCTCACGGTCCTGAGCCCAGCTTGCAGCCTTCAGCTCTGTGCATAAATTGGTGTTCAGAAACAGTGAGTGGCAGGCTGCAGTGATAGAGATGTGTGTGAACACACCTTCGTGCAGAGCACTGTGCAAAATCCTCAGCTGAAGTGTCTCCAGTGGAATGTGAACCCCGAGTGCTTTATCCCTGCCCACGTGCACCCCGGGCACACATCTGAGAGTGACTGTGCAGTGGATGGGTACTGTACAAATGAGTCAGTTCCTGTTCCTTTGGCTGAAGCTTCGTTAGGAGTTCTCAAAAAAGTATTTCAGAATGTGGATGTGGTCAACATAGTCATTTTCCAGGCATCTTAAAGGAAACCCACATCAACTGTGACAGCGACCTTTGAACTCCTCTGTCCTGCCACTAACAGAACCCAAGCAGTGCTGGATGGGGAATGCTGGTTTGCTTCAGCCTGTTTTCCCTCACAATTTGCACTTCTTGCTCTTTAGATTAAGTGCCCAGCCGTTTTTCAGGAGAATTTCCACTGGTGTATCTCTATGGCTGAGCACTGTTCTGCTGGTGGTACCTCAGGCAGACATGTAGTTAGAAACAGCTTCTGACAAATTTTAGGCCATGTTTAGTTCTTCATCACATTTTAGTACTGGAAGCAGTTAAACCCAGTAGAACCTATTGTGTTATTTCCCAGTTCTTTTTGGAAAAATGTGGTAAAAACCACTTGTGCTGCACCTCCTGGGGTTTAATATATAGCTTCAGCTGAGAAAGTTCTCTTGAAGGCATCAATTATGAAGAGTCTTTTGAGATGTCAGATGGATTACTTTCACTGAAAATATTCGTCTCATATTCTGAATCTGTCTATTTAGGATGACTTATTTTTAAGCAACTTTTCTGTAGTCTTCCTGCCTTATACTGTGGATGTTTTTTGGTACATATACTACTTGTGATTATGTACACTGGGATGTAGGCTCTGAATGGCATTATCTCCTTAATGGCTATTTTAATACCCTTCCTCTACTTTGATATGTGCAGCTCTGCCATCTAATTGTTGTCTTGTGCTGAAGTTTGTGTTCTTACAGTGCATTGGATTTCCCCGTGGGTTGCTCATTGATGCTGTGTGAGGCATTCTGCCAAAAAAAGGGAGATGTTTCCCCTGGGAGCCCTTAGAAGGCTACTACAGTGGGATGGTGAAGCAAGTCTCCAAATGGCAGCATGCACTTCATTTAGAAAAAAGAGCTACTACCAGATGATGGGAAAATGCTCTGAATGTGTGTTGGAACATAGAACCCCCATGTTTCCTACCTGGAAATCTGTGCATTATTTAGGGTGCTAACTGGGCTGTGTAGGTAGAAAACAGAGTGGAAAAGCTGTGTTATCCGTAACTCTAAAGCTTATAAATGAGTGACTCTGTTTTAATCTGTTTCAGCCTTCCTTACAATTTCTGACAGGAAAAAGGAATTGTTTCTTGCATTACTTCCCATGTTCACAGCAGTAGTTGCGAATATCTTGTGGTCAGAGACATAAAAAGAAATCAGAGTTATTCTGAAGCTGGTTATGCCATTAACAGACATAGAATGCAAAGTCAGGAGTGCCTGTCATTCTTGCTGCTTATCACAAGTATCCTCCATGCACAAGTTTTTGTTTGGGCTTCCCTCCTCACCTTCAGAAAAGGATGAAGATGAATGAAGGTGGCTATATGATGGTAGTTCCTGTGTTGCTGCTGTGCCTTACAAAATATAAGGCATAACTAGGCTGTACCAAGTGATTTATTGGTACAGATCTACCTGGTGTTTTTAAAATATGCTTTAATAACATTTTAAATTTGAAACAGCTGTTATGCTACAAAGACAGTATTTCCTTTTTTCTTCTCCTCATCTGATATTAATGAAAGTATGCAGTGTGAGATCTGAATTTAATATGGCCATGTTCAAGTTCTCTTAATGTCATGTTGACCTGTAATAGGAATCTAGTTCTAAAGGCTTTGCTTCAAAGATTAAATTTAATTGCAGTAATGGATTGACACATTCCTGACTGTTGTACAGTATTTTGCAGTGAATGTTGCTTTCCTTGTCCAGGTAACCTTGGTTTTAGATAAACTAAACTGCATGAATATAGAGCTCTTTGCCACTTGTTTTCTGTGCTTATTGCAGAGATTGCTACTGATATTTTTCTTTTTAAACTAACAAAATGTGTACTTACATACTTATGTCAGTGTGTCTTGTAGCTGTAAAGAGATGGAGACCACTTCACTTACGGGAAAAAAAAATCTCTTCTGAAGTGCAATCCTCATTCACAATACTGATGCAGAAAAACAAACATGTGAAATGCTTGGTCTTTATCCTCTCTTTGTTAATTTGTACTTCAGCTGGTTTTGAGTTTTGTGCTTTTGAAATGCTGACAGAGTTCAGATGCGCTACACATTGGTTTGGTTGATCATTCTCGCTGTCCTGCTTGGATATTTTGTCTTTAAAACTCTGTCTTCTGCAATGATCTCTTCATGCTGAATCTCTGATAACGAAAAAGCCCTTTTGGGCAGAAAGTTATTGAGTTGGAGTAAGGCTGATTCCAAAAGGCTCTAGTGTACTGTGGCTAATGCAGTACTTGAATACTTTAAAATTACTTGGAATAAAACGCCAAATGAGACCCAGAGGAATACCCAGGACTTGCTCCTGCTCTGCAATGGTGTATTTAGAAGTAGGAATAGAGAATACTTGCATTTAGGACAGATATC
Source organism: Serilophus lunatus (assembly GCA_013399895.1). Lineage (NCBI taxonomy): Eukaryota > Metazoa > Chordata > Aves > Passeriformes > Eurylaimidae > Serilophus > Serilophus lunatus. The sequence goes on along the minus strand of VXBA01004406.1, from coordinate 335,300 downwards.
CCATTAAGCAGCTGAACAATAACGTTTAAAGAGTGGACATTGCAGTAGATCGAACTGGGTGAAATAGGGCAGGTGTAGCCTGTGTTTCTGTAACATAGCCTGCAGTCACAGTCTGGTTTGAGTTAGGTTTTTAAGTATGTGCTAGGAACCAGGAGCAATGGCTTCTCAGGGGAGTTCTCCACTAGGAACCTACAGTTGTCTCTATGAGTACCATGGGCACTTCAGTGTGGCAATGCTTCTTTGGACCAGGTCCTCGTGAGAAGCTCCAGTTAAGGTCTGCTGTTGTAACACAGTGCTCATAACTCTGAGACCTTCTCAAATGGCAGAATGAGCTTGGCTACTGTCCTCCACCACACACTGTAGTAGTGGGGTGTTAATCTCAAAACTTTGGTAGCAGATGCTGTTTAATATACGGCTCAAAACTGAGGTGCCTTGTGATTGCTGTTCTGTCATAGCCTGAACCTATTGGCAGTCCATGCAAGATTAAATATTACTGATATTCTGTGTTATTCAGGATTTCCCTTCAAGAGTCCCTTTTTCAAACCCACTGGTATGCTAGTCATTATTCTTCTTCTCAGTATTGTGAATTCCTGTCATTGTAGCCGTTGCCTGCCCTGAATAAATTTGCCTTCTTCATTCTAAGGTCACCTTGGTGAAGGACAATATTGCTTCCTGTTTGTGCTGGATGTATTTTTGAATTTTTGAATATTCCTGAGATTCTTGAGGTATCCCAATGAGCTGGATACTTGAGCGAGTTACTTTTCAGTTCTTTCCAGTTACAATTTACACAACAGTCCTTGGCTAATTTTTGTATTTTTCTTGGAGATGGTCTAAAAACAGTTCATGTTATGGAAAAACTAAAAGATAATCTTGGCAAGAGTCTGACTGGTTAAAACAGCCTGGAGACTGTATCTACCATGAGAGAAGATACTTTTCCATCTGGTGGCTCCTGTATTCTGTTTCATGGGAGTTACATCACTTGTGCAAAATATTTCCACAAGCTCAGTCTTTTCTTCCAGGTTCCTTATTTCTTTTTTTAAAAAAGGGATAAGTGAAAGTTAAATCCCTGTACTACAATGTGGTCACATACGCTTTTTGACCTATTAAATTTGTGGTTTTCAGGCCTTTCACTCTTCTAGTATTAGGTTGCTAAACCGAAGTCATCTTTGTCTGTAACGAGTAGCCTTTAATTAATCAGCAATAGCAGTACTGTCAGCATCTCTTAAGATACACTCCAGACTTTTGTGCCTCTTCAGCACAGTTACTGTGACATTTTCTACGAGATTACTGATTAGCACTCAGTACCTACAAAGTGCTTTTGCACTGATGGATGCAGCCGCTTGCTTTGCCTCCCTCTTAATTATCTGTATGATGTCAAACATGAGAGGGTGGTCTGGCTTTGACTTACACGTGTCACTCAAATGTTAATAGCCTTGTTACACGACTCAGTTGGTGGCCCATGTAGTACAGTCTCAGATGCAAGCAGGTCTTTCTGCTTAAAGAAAGTAAAATAATACTGACAGCCATCTGTCTCCCCCACCAATGCACTTATTTGTCCATGTTTACATAATCACTCCAGCGCAAGTGTGTGTGTATACTTATTTTTTGGGAAAGAACATGGAATCTTCATTGAAATGGTTGTTTCAGTAAGAGAAAATCTTTTTGTTTCTTTAGGTACCCTTTGTTCTCTGCATATTTTTAAAACTCCTCTGCTAGTTGACTTGTAAAGCTTGATCTGTGTGACTTATTCCGCAATAAGAAATAAGTTTAGTAATTTTAAAAGCATTGATGCCACTGTCCCTTACACATCACTATTTCTGCTTTCTCTTAAGTTAAATATAGAATATTGCCTCTCAAGAGCTGCATGAATTGATGTTTGTAACCCATGTGTGACTTGCTGGTGTCTATTACTTCATGCAGATTTAATATCAGTAAATATTACCCCTGGTTCTGTAGAATAGATGTCTATTTTGGGAAGCTTCTTAGAACGTTGTACCTGTTGCTCTTCTGCTGGACATATTTCTCTTCACCATTTATAGTCTAAAGGAAGCAAAGTCATGTGAGCTGTGGGGTAAACATACTCATTTAGGTCTCTGTGGCACAGTAGCATGCTGTTGTCATGTGATAATCTTCAGGCAAGATAAAATGTGTCTCTGGCTTTCAGATGCCTCTTGTAAAGATTTCTTAACACTTAATTGGGGGCCTTATTTTTTTGTTGCTGTAAGGCCCTTCATCTTCTAAGCAATTTGGAGAATGATTATCCAGAATAACAATTACAGTTTAATTTCAGATTTTGTGAGGACCTTAACTGTATCTGCACTGTAGTCTGGGTGATACTGAGATTTTCAGGCTTCTAAGGGCTTTAATGTTCTCCTACTGATTTTTCTCTCTGATTTTTTTACTTCAAAGTTTTGTTTTCCTTGAAGTTGTAGACTCTGCGCTTTTGTAATGTACGTGTGGATAATGTAACAGTCAGACCTTCTTAACAGGTGTAACTTGTCCCTTCTGTTTCCAGGACAAAGCTGCTGTAATAAGATAACAGGTGTGTGACACCTTGGATGGACTTGTTCTGTTTGTTGGGAGGGTTCCAGCATTTCCCAGGCTGTCATCTTAATTGTGTGTCTTGGAGGGGTAAAGTGAATTCATAAGGCAAAACATTGCTCAAACCATGCCTAAAGATCAGATTTCCGATCCTACAAGTTTATAACTTAATTGGTTTAAAACATATGTCTAGGTAGTTACTGTACCTTCTTTCCCCAGCTTGCCCAGGTCTGCCTGGGGGCCAGGTGTTACTTTCCCTGCAGAACACTAAGGTGTTCAGAAACATACTAAGTTCTCAGCATAAATTTATTAAGCTTCATATTGCACTTGACTGAAAAGGGGAAGGGTAAGTTTACCTCACCCAGTTGCATCCACTTCAGGGGAAGGCAAGTAGGAGGAGATGGTGGGAAACAGGACAGTAAAGGAATTTATATTCACCACCCTCCTATTGCATATTAGGGTGTGATACAGGACCAGGTGGCTTTGTAACATCATCTCCATGATTGACTAATCAAGTGCCTTATTTTGAAAAGTTCAAGTAACATGAATGCTGTTCTCCCCTGAAGTAAGTACTAACTGCACTTGGAAGAGTAATTACCTTTAAAGTAGGTCCTTGAGAAGTGCACAGAAGGATCTCACTGTCAGTGCTTGGAGTTAGTCTGAGGAATTCTTGCCCCTCAGCTTGTTACTTGACTTCTGGATGAAACTTGCCTCATCCCTGCTATGCCGTCACATTTACTAAGTGGTTGCCATTTCTTGTTGATATATTCTTCCCCTGATATTTTCTGCATGTAGGTATCCATTATGAATAAATAACAATGTTATGAGACATGAGAGCCCCTATTTTCCACGGAGACTGGGCACTAGAGGATCTTGAACTGCATGGTATGTTGAATTGTGTTGCATGCTAAGGACATAGCAGGGCTTTCAGAGCCCAGCCATCAAAGATTGTGCTGTAGAGGTATTGAGAAGAGGCTTGGTTTTGAGTAACCTCAGCCAGCACCAGAATTTGGTAGGATTTCGTCTTAACCTCAAGTGAACAATACCTGCACTAAAAAGACAGTATTTTGTGATTAACCCACTTAGTTTCTAGTCATGTTTCAGCTGCATTGCCAGTCAGATTGTTGGTATGCTGGGGGTGTACTGTTGCAAGGTTACACACGTGCTGTTTAGAAAACATGGTGCTTAGTAAAAGAGATGCCAGATAGCATCTCTGCCACAACAATATTGATATGCTGTGAGCACCAACTCTCTGCCTCTTAAATGGCTGGGTGGGTCTGTTCCATAGGTATTCCATACCTTGATATGTGCCCCTAATGCCTGTGTGCAGTGAATTTCTCAGACATGTTGCACTGGCACAGGGGCTGTGACTGTCTCTGACTCCCCCAGCTGTGGTTTGGGGTAAAGAGAGGAGCCCAGGGCTCACAGTTCTGTGGGGGGGAAAGTATTTTTTCCAGCTTTCCCTTCCCACCTCTTTAGTGCTTTGGCAACCTCCTGCTCTGTAACCCTGCCTCACACTTGGAAACACTGGGTTTGTGTCCACACATGCAGAGCTGGCTGTGAGTGTTTGTCTAATGCCATTAGTGTGCACAACTCTACCTTCCATATGCCTTGTAAAAAAAAAACTGAGCTGGAATCCTCAGGCAAGGTGTTTGCTTAACACTCTGGGCCTAAACAGAAACTCCACTGGCACTGTTTGCTGTCTTGTATATAAAATTACCTTACTGCTCATAAAATTGTGATTTGATGAATAAGTTAATTCAGTTTTTCTTATTACCACCAAGTGGACAGTTACAATACACTGGGGTATGAGCATGTACTAACAATAGCTGACAACTGAATGTTAGTCCCTTGTCTGCCTTAGGACCACACTGTTTTCTACATTACAGAAACTTGGTTCTTTTCTTCTTAGCATGCAGAAGCCTCTAGCTTAGGAACCTTAACTTGTGCTTACACCCTTTTGTGGGAGTTCTGTGCCACTCTTCAAAGTTGTAGGCTCAGTTATTTATTATTAATTTCAGTGAGCAGTTTGCTCACCTCCATATGAAACATATTTTATTTATGCCTGTAAAACTTACTTTGAATTAATCTACAGTTTGTTTTGGTGGGGATTTTGTATGCTCAAATAAGTAATTATTTACAGCATCCTCTATGGATTTTTGCAACTAGGCCAATTTCTTATCTCTTTGTATCAAATCCTTCAAAGACCATGTCTGTGAAGTCAACACAGAAACAGGTCCTGGGTAAAGGTAACTGTTTGCATTTATCAGCAATTAAATTTTAAAAACAAGCTAGTTAGTTTGCCTTTGAGAATGCAAGTGGTTTTGCCTTTGGGAAGTTGTTTTAGAAGGCTGTGCCAACTCTATGCCTCCCTAGGCTTGCTCATACTGGTGTTCTCTGGCAAAGCAATTTAAAAAATGTCTTGGGCAGGATTTTCATGAATCTATTCAGCCCAATCAGAAGCTTCACTTAATAGAGCAATGTATAAATAGTGTGGGGAGTCAAGTGACCATCAGCTGGTCTGAATGGGTTTGACCACTACAGTCACAGGGTCTGAGGTATGCAGGAGCTGGGATCACTGAAATCATGCTTTGCTGTAGGGATACCCTGGCTCTGGCATAATTATGTAACTGCAGAGGAATTCATGTGTGTGAGAATGTGTTTTAATTGGACACCTGCATTTAATGTTGGTTTCACCTTCTATATCATTACTGTGGGCTTTTAAAAAGGAAAAGTTACTGCCTTGATTAACTTTGCCATTTCATTAAGTTGTGTGCATTGCAATGCATAGCTGAACTCCACAATTATGCATTTCCTTTATAAACTCTATGCCTACTTGCTTGAAACAATGCACTGATCTGTTTTACTGAATTCAGAACTTAAGACATAATGGCTCCTTGCCTAAGTTCATATTAGGTAATTAGAAGTTCTTGGCATGCTTGGTAAATGCTGAAATTCCATTGTATTGTGCATTAAGCATGGAGAAATATTTCTTCAACTGCAGTGCCAGTGCACTAAATTATGTGTTTTGGCCGTCCCTGGTGATGGCTTTATTAAATCTCAGGGAAACTGTCAGCTCTGAACTTGCAGATATGCTGGCTTGCTTTTGTTTGGGAAGTCAACATCTAGGTAATGACTCTTTAATAAAAGAATCCAGCTTCCCCACTTATAATATGGATTCTAAGTAAACTAGTAAAATGGCACCTATTTATCTGTGTTCAGTTCACTTGACACCCATGGCAGTGCTGTCTGAGACATAAAAATTAACCAAATTCAGTAACTTTATGGGGAAAACTACTGTTCAAACCCGAGTAACTGGTATTTCCCTTCTTTCTTCCCCACCTACCTTGGTATTCATACTGAACAGTTTCCCCCTGCCTTTCATTACAGATTTAAATGCTTGTCAGTGCCATCCCTATCTTTAGAATGTATTTGCCCATGATGTGGCTCTGCCAGCAGAGCTGTTTGAGAACCTTTGTTCCCTTTCCTATCAATTCAACAGCTAGACCTTTGGGTTTAACAGTTATTTGCTTAATTCAAACTAGAAAAGGTATGGTGGCATATGTCTGCTGTGTTTCTTGCCTTGATTGATCTACTTAAAGATCATTCAATCAAATTAAAGGTATCTTGATTCAGCAAGTGAAGGTATGAGTCTGATACAAGGTGATTCACAAGTGTTCTAGTCACCTGCCTTTGTATTCGCACAGCACAGATCCAGTAGGTTTTTTTCTAAGATTTACATGAAATGATGATGGGCTCAGTTGCCTCTTGCTTTTTTGGCAATAAACCTCTATATTAAGAGTTCAGCAGTGTCAAAAGCTTCACCTGTTGGTTTTATAGATGACAGATGGTGGTTTTTCCCTCAGTATCTTGGCATTTCTTTTATGAAGCAGTGAGAGTCCTGTCTGCACAAATGTCAGACCCAGCCACTGCTCAGCTGGATCTGAGCCATGTGTACCTGTGGCCCAGCATTGTGGTACAGCTTTAGGCTTCAGGTTACATACATGCAAAAAGCTCCCACACCTGAGGAGTTCCCAGACTCCTCCTTTCCCTTCCTGCAAGAGCTGTGAGTTTGAACCTGAGGGGTTGGACCTTTTCCTCTCATCCTGCTTTGGGCTGGGATGGAGTTGGATGCACATGCACACCCTGCTACCCTCGTGGTCTGGGAGTAGTTCAGAACTCTGGGGGTCTCAGCAACAGTGATGTCTGATTCGAGGCTCTGCTCACCCCCTCACCTCAGTTGCTCCCCTTATAGTTGCAAGGGGGTCTGGCTAAAATTAGCAAATGATGAAATTGTTGATAATGTAATAAATCAAAAGTGTTCTCATTAAAATAAATTCTCAATTAAAAATAACATCTGCACCACCAGAAGTCTTGTGAAGCTGCTCTCTGAGCTTCTTGTCCTCTCCTTAAAGATGCAGTGACTGTGCTCCCTCTGGCTTATTCCAGAACCAGTCTGACTGAGGGTCAGAGGAGGGGGATTTCCTCTGAGTGGCCACAAGGCAGAAGCACCTGTGGTGGAAAAGCCCTGTCTCCCTTTGTGGGATGACCCTTTGCCTCCTGCACACTGCTGGGTCCTGACTGGGAGGGGAGCTGGGAGTGTTGCTTGCTCTGAGTTTGGGAATGGTTTAGCCCCAGGCTGGAGCATGGTGGTGATCCTGCAGAGGGTTATGTTGGCTTCTTTTGAGGGGGGGCTGAAGCTGGGGAAAGATGAAGTTACTGCCTGCAAAGGGAGGGAGAAGTGGGCAGGCTGCAGTAAAAAAATGATGGAAAGCACTTGAGGTGAGAGCTCCAGCAGAGAAATGTCCACGTTTGATTCCCAGCCTCAGTGCTCCTGCTCCTCAAGCCTTGGAATTCCATACCTGGTCCTGGCAAAACTCTTGTGCAAGGTTCAGAGGTTAGCAGAGGTACTCTATAGGGATTAAATAATGTTGATTTGTGCTTAATAAGTGCTGTTTGTGAAATTTGTGTTGTGGAAAAGTCCAACAACCACTCTTTTTCAGAAATATTTGACAGCAGGCTATTCTGGTTATTTCCTTTCCAATAAACCAGTTTTGACACTGAGGATTCTGTTATAATCTGATCAAAGATTGGTGGTAAAAGTGCTCTAAGGAATTAATTTAAAAATGTTCTTAGTAATGGTTCTGTGTTTTAAAAAACAAACAAAAACAAAACCCGACCACAACAACAAAAACCAACCAAACAAAACCACTTGGCTGGACTGGTGACAGTGTTAAAATACTCTGTCAATAAAGTTGAAAGTCTTGCCAGTTCCCAGATAAATGTTTTATTTAAACAAATCATTGAAACACTTAATGAACACTTCTAAGTTGATGGGCACTTTTTGTTTTCACCAATACTGACTTCTTTCTTGCAGTGTAAAATCCCAACACTTACAGACTTGAAGGGGTTACCTTGTGCACGTTTCAGCCACCACTGGAAGGCCAAACTAAACATGTATCCATTGGGATTTTTCTCAGATGTGCTGCACTGTGCTACAGCAGCCCCCGAGCTGGTAGAGAGGATCTGAGATGCCTTCATTTGACAGCAGAGATAAAAGGATTTTAAATCACCATGAATGGGAGTTTTTCTGTGAAGACTTGAAATGCTGTACTGATTCCTAATACATGCTAACTCTTAAGCATCTTCCTTCCTCTCTGCTAAATTATGTAGGGGTTGTACTTTTTTTCTTACTGCAATGTGGGATGTTTCCCATTTTCAGGGTAACCTCTGTGCCTGTAAGTTTACTTCTATGTACTGAATGCCCTTTCTGACAGACTCAGAACAGCCTGGTTTTGCATAATTTATGGCTTTTTATCGTGGCTTTTTGTACAATATTGGTGAAGGATTAAGGAGAAACTTAAGGTGAATTTGGTTCTGCTGTTATTCTACTTCACATCTGTGAGTGGTTCTTATTTGCTTTTTGGGAGCAGGTCTTTGCTAACAGATGGGGATGAAACGGGTTATTTCAGAATAAATATGTAGGAACACTGTTGGGTACTTGCTAATTATAAAAGCTAATCACTGCATACCTGAGGTGACTGTGCTGGCAACACGCTTTTCTGTTTACTCTCTACAAGAAATCTGTGTAATACCGACTGTGGAAAATTCTTTCTTTATGAAGGCTAACCTACACAACTCTTTCATATACTGATTTTTTTTTTTCCCTAATTGTTTCTGCAGGTCATGTTGGATTAATGCTGTGGATCAGCCAACCCAGGACCTGGAGTTGCCCATCAGTCGCTCAGTAGTCAGTGTAGATTCTGTCTTGACAATCAGCAGCTACATCTGGCTACTGGGTCTCTGATGACATCTCATACCTTCTGTCTAGACTTTTTTTTGTTGGATTTGTCTTCTCTCCTGGGTGCAGAACAAGTTCACAGTGCAAACAAGCAAACGTCTGAGGTGTGGCCCCAAATAAAGGATTGGATATCAGTTGGATCTGCTTCACAGTGGGAATCAGATTACTTGGATATTGTGTATTGGAAAGCAACTGTCTTGTGGAGCCTAGTTGTTGAGGTTTGTAGCCTATGAAAGTAAAACCTATGAAAATATTTGCAAATTTGAACTAAGAAGGTAGTTGGACTTCATATTTTTTCCCATTTTTTAATCTCTCCTGCAAAGGAAGGGTATTGAAACACCTTGGCTGATTGCTTGGCTATGGTGTGTTAGAGGAGGAAAGGTACTGTGAACTGGGATGTGCAAAGCTTTTTTTTTTTGTCATTTGTATGTGAAGACTGTCCAGGTTTGGGGCATGAACCTGGCATACAATGTAGATTTCTGTGTTTGTTAAGCAACAGCTACATTGTCTGCTGGGTTTCCAGCTGCCTGGAAATACAAAGTGGAGGATTATCTACACTTTTTTCTGTTTTTCCCCGTTAACTTTCCTTATCTCTCTGAGGAAGACAATCTAATTGTTGTACAAATGCTGCTCCCCCTCTGTTCTCATGTGAGGGAACCAGCTGGTGTCAACTAGAGTTGGAGACAGGATAGATCTGAAATTAGTTAAGAAGTTAAAACTTGAAGGGACTGAAGTCTTTGGACACCTGAGTACCAGTAGGTGTCAGAGAGAAGCTAATTCCTGCTGCCTGTGTAACCACTAATTTGCCTTTATAATGGTGCTTCAGGTAGAAAGCTACATGTGTGTGTGCTGTCCAGTTGTGGAATTCTTTTTGGAGAAGGGAGTAGTGGGGAGCTATAAATAGGTCTAACTGTTTGTTTTTTAAAAAGTGTGCTGTGTATAACATGACATATACAGAAAGTGCCTAGAAATAATTAGGAAGGAGTAAGATAATGTCTTGAGTGCTGATAGCAGCCGGGTCTCTTGTCCATTCAGTGGCACCAAAACTGCTGTGCTCCACTTGTGCACCATATCCAGCCACAGGGTGACAAAAAGGGTGGTTTCAATTTGAGAACATTAGGCCTGGGACAGCAGGAGGCCGTTGTCCTTTCAGACCTGGGCTGCAGTCACAGTAGTAAATGGGGAAGCTGGTACAGCACGTGTCTGTGCTGTTAACCCTTCACTGGAGAGGTCCATGGCATTTGTACTTTCTCCATGGAAATCAGAAGGGCTGTGCCAGCCACTCCCAGGGAAAAAAAATATGATTTGGCAGAGCTTGTCTGCTTAATGGGCTACACATGGGTGGGTTTAGATCAGCAGTCTTCCAGAACTCTTCCTCTGGAAAGGCAATATTCAGGAGGCAGAAAGGCTCTTAAGTGAGTGCTGCTGTTAAAAACTGTGTATTTTGTTGAAACAAATAAAAATTCCTCCTGTAAAGAATTGTGTGTCTTTTCTTGCTTACTGCATCAATCTAGGTTTGCACCAAGTCTGTTAGGACCTCGAGACTATAAAGCTGCTCATTGTTCATTACAATGTCTAGTGCAGACAACCCCTCTACTTGCATCAGCCTGACTATGTTCAAAAAATATACATTCATTTATGCATTAAGTAAAAATGTACAGACAATTGCCTACAGCCAATAATTGGCACAAATAATCACTCCCCAGTGCAATAATTGTGGATTGTCTAGATAGCTTTGAAAGCTTCTTATTAAGGCTGGACAAGTGTTTATCCTTTGCTTTATATTTTTTTCCTCAGTGCCAGACTGTTGATATCTACGTCTCTGACTTAGCTGTATCAAAATCCTTACCAATTTTGCAGAGTCTTTTTTTCTTAACTGGCACTTGCTCATTGTTGTTACTGCTGTTTTGTTCCATATAGCCTCCTGGGTCTTGACCAGCATATGCACAGTGTTCCTAAAAATGGTAATGCATTACTCTCTGCAATGTTTTTGTGGCTCATTTAGCTTCAGTAGTATTAAGATATCAGCAGTTTTTATAGCATTGCTTTGTTCCTGTGTTTATATTTGTTCAACTCAGCTCTTGAGTACTCAGATCAGAGAAAGGTATACCTACCCTAATTGTGCATATGGCAAACACCGTAAAGCAATTGAAAATAGATCAACCCAATGTTTATCACCAAGCCCCTCTCCTATTCAGTTTCACTTCCCCACTGTGTTTCAGTTAAACTTGGGATGTTGAAATCCCCTTTGTGGGCAGGTACTTCTGGTTCCTCTTATTTTTCTGTCAAGCTACTTGCTTTTTCATATGGACACCTTTAAAAAAATATAGAAGGGAAAAAAACCCCTACACATTTTCCTCTGTAACCTTACTCTGAGGTTCTTGCTTTATTTTCAGTGTCTAGCATAGCTATTGGAAGCATGTAAAAGTGGTTACTCCCCCTACTGTGATATTTATTTTTTTTAGTTTTTTTCATTCCTTCTCTTCTGTGTGGATTTCAGTGAAAGTGGCATAAATGTATGACTATTTCCTCTCCCCTGCTGAGGATGCCTTTTCTACTTCTGATCAAACTGCTGGTAACAACAGCCTGAAGTTCTCCTTAAGCTTCAATGGAAGAAACTGGATCCTGTGACATAACGCTTTCCACGTGTTCAACCTTAGTGAGGTTCTCAGAGTTCACATTTTTTTCTTTTTTTGTGCTTTCGCTCCCGACAGTAACCATGTCTCATGATGTTTTTATGCTGTAATGCTCACAAGTGTGAGAACTGACTGGGGTGCATGTTGTGTCTCAGAAAGGAAAGCGAGACCAAGGTTCTTGCCCGGCCAGAGCTGTCCCAGTCACAACACCCTCTGTTCACTGTGATGGTGGTGAAACACTGCAACAGGTTGTCCAGAGAAGTTGTGGATGCCAGATCCCTGGAAGTGTTCAAGTTGGAAAGGGCTGTGAGCAACCTGGGATAATGAAAGGTGTCCCTGCTCATGGCAGAGGGATTCGAACTGATCTTTAAGGTCCCTTCCAACCCAAGCCATTCTGTTGAAGGCAGTAAATGATGAGAGCACAACTACTAAAACCCTCGGCTATATATCCCTTCTCCAAAATGCAGAGCATGGATTCTGGCATTCAGACTTGATTCCCCCTGCAATGCCCCCTCTTTCCTGTCCAAGGGAAACTAAGATAGTAGTGGTAACTGGATCTCTTTGGCCTAGTAGATTGAAGAGGATAACAGCACTTGCTAATTTTGTATTTTCGGTTGCATCTCAGTTTATGTAATATCTTCCCACACTGATATTTCTTCCCATCTCCTGACTTGCTTTTAGAATTGACTTCAATATCTATTTAAATCTTAATAGCAGGAAGAACAATATTTTTACTTTCTGGCTCCAGATAACTACTGGGAAAGCCTCACTGCCTACTATTTCTCTATTCTGTGACAAATACTTTTGTAGACTCAAAGCTTTATTTTCTTGGCTATGTTTATTCTTTCTATGCAAATCAAGATTGAAAGAACTGAAAGGATACATTTAGCCTGACCTTGATGTGCTTGCAGCATGTCCTGCCATCTCAGTTCATGGTAGTGACAAATATATTCTGCAAGTTTCTGCAAAGAAACCTCAAACAACCCTGCAGTTATTAAGTTTCTGAATGGCAATAACCGATTTAAAACCTGAGGCAGAGACACCAAATCCAAACCCATGCTTTTTGTAGAACAGAGTTATGAATGGATTGTTTTAATTGCCCCCAAAAAAAGTATGAACAGCTGTTCCCAATGGGATAACTCCATCTATTGGATAGGTGGCTTGTAATTAAACTAAGGAAACCTGTAATTTGGCTTCTCTTGTTGTCCTGAATAATTGAGCAGATTCTGTCTGGTGCATAGCTTTTGGTTGTTGAGGGTCGTGGCTGTTTTTCCAGTTCCACTCAGCACAGAGGAATTCCCTGAAGTGTTAACCTGTGGAAGGTGAGGGCAGAAGGACAGTGTTGAGGTGTTCAGAGCAGTCCTTTGGAGACCTTCCAGCAGGCACATTTTCCTTCTCTGTGTGAGCAAGAATTTTCCAAAGGCATAAACACACCTGGGACTCCTCACCAGAAGTGCCCTCTTAACAATGTACTTTGGTGTCTGACTTGAATGATGTTGGTGTGCTCATGCATTTTTACTCTGTAAATATCCCCCTGAGTTGACAGTAAAAACTGGTCTCCTGAAGTGATGTTTCAGGCAAGATGAGCAGCCCTGGCTCCTGTATTTGGAGCTCTCTGGGCCCTTCCCATAGTGCTGCAGCACAAATCCTGTAGCATGGAAGTGCTTATATGCAGTGCTACAGCATCTGTGGAGTCTGTCTGCAGTGGGGTTGTTTGTACTGCAGTGTATTGGTTTGGACATTAAACTGAAAAATGAGTCCTTGGTTGTGGGTGTTTGCAAAACAAAGCTCTGCTAAAGAGGTGTTGAGCTAAAGTGGTCCTTGGCATGGGAGAGCCCCATAATTTCTGGATCTATCCTGTCTGTGACTAACCAGATACTCATAAAAGCAGTTAACCAAATTATGGAAAGCCTTAAGAATCCGTTTTAATACTGACATTTTTCTCCTGCTGTGTGGCTTTACAGTTTCTAGTTGTAGCTCAAATGCTGAATTGTTTTAGGAGGTGAGAGGACTCCTCTAAGGCAGTGGCTTGGCTATGACTGGCTGTCTCTATAAAGCAGCAAATTTGTCTAAAGCCTTTGAAGAACAGTTGCTGCTCCTCCACATTAACAAACTTTATCCTTTCAAGTTGGTAATTTTTTTATCTACTCTTAAAGTCTTGTTCTATAGGTTGCTAAGTAACACCCGCACATATTTGATCTTCCATGAGCTCCAAATGCCAGTCTTGCATGCAAAACACCTTTCCAAAATTAGTGTCTGTCAAGCTCCTGAAAGGTAGTGGTGCTGTGATTCAAGTCAATCAAGTTGCCTGCTGTAGGTGTTAGTTCTCCCATCTAAAGATACTTGCAGAGAATCATTAATATAGTGAATATCCAATTCTTTTTAGCTACAAGAAAACAATATCTTCTGAAATACTTGCACCCTAATCCCAGAAAGAAGTAAAAATTGCAGGGGGAACACTTACCAATTTGTTCTTTATGGTGGTAGCATATCTCTAAATCTTAGTTTTGTTTACAGTGCAGAATTCTGAAGGGACCTGCACTGAATCATCAGGTAGGTAGTTTTCCTGTGCCCCAAGGTTCTCTGACCAATACGTGCCTGAGTGGGTGCTGAGGATTTTAGAGAGGGGCTGGCATCGTGAAGGGGTTGAGGGGTAGGTTGATGAAGAATATAGGAGACTTTCCCTTTCATTTAACCTGTTTCATCTTGCAGGAAAAAGGATTTACACCTTCCCTTCCACCATCTCTAGAAATTCAGTGTACTATTCCACTGGACATTCATGCTATGGCAGGCACTTTGAGAATATGTCTTCCTCTGTTTGTCTGTGTTTGTTCCCTTGTTGTTTGTGTACTCCAGGCAGGTGGACTGAGCCTGTTTTGAGAAGAGTATCAACAATATCATATGTGCTTGAGACCAGGAGCTGCTGTTGCTTTCCTTAAATGTTTCCTTTGTTTCATGGACTTCACATGGCAGAGTGTCTTGTAGACTTAGGTGGAGCAATGAGATAACTGGATAACTGCAGGCGTATGCAAAACATCCACATAAAAGACATTAAAATCACAGCAACACAGCCAATAATACCTGAACCCTGTAACTGCAGCTATGAATAAGCCAAAAATGAATTAATATAAAAGTAAACAAACCTGTCACTGCCTATTGTCTACCTCTGTTGACCTAGGCAACTGCTGCAAAGCACAATGGCAGTGTTTGTCATGGTTACAACAGAACTGACTCATGAAGTGTAGGATCAGGAATTGTGACAACCCTTCTTAATGTCTCCTGTTTACTTACTGATAGATTAGCCACCTAAGATGAGAGAGTAAGCCATACCTGTTGTGGAATGGACTATCTGGATGCTTTGCAGAAGGTTCTCGATCCTTTCTGCCCCCCAGTTCATCGTGGCTCTGGCAGCCTCCCAAGGGCTGCGACTTTGCTGCTGCTCTCAGTTATCAGTACAGCTTCTGGGGGCTTTGTTGTGCAGAGGCAACTCACTTGCTAAATGGAGCTATCAGCATTTAGGCTAAAGAACATTAAGTTGTTAAACTAGACTAGTGTAGGCACTTAATCAGTCGTGGTTAACAACCTGTGGTTTACCTGATGCAATGAGAGAGAGACAACTGAAATCTTGGGATGGGAGCTCTGGCAGCAGCATGGAAATCTGTAGCTTCTCAAGCAATTGTGGATGTTATTCGTGCAGTATATATCCCACTGGCCTCATTATCACTCCCCTAAAACTTTTATGCCCTTCTCAAAGGCTAGTGGTACCCCATTTTTTCTTCCCCTATGAGTAATAATGATGAAAAAAAGCATTTGAGGTACTGGTTAGAAGGTATTTCAGAAGCTAAATTTTCATGGAGGATTTTCACCTCAAGTGAACTTTCTGGTAATTTAGAAAGACATAGTTTTACTTGGGGAATAGGCTGCCAAGCTCCTGGGTTTCTTTGTGTTTAATACTGTTACAAAAAACAAAACCCTTCCAGTGGCCAAACTCCCTTCAATTCTCCCCTAACAACAAGGACAGTGTGATTTAATGTGTTCTCTTGGATTCAAACTTCTGCTGTGTTGTGGGACCACAAAAGAAAGCTGCTGTCCAGAATACATGTTGCAAGTGTGCAGGATCTTCATCTGTCCTGTAACATCTCTGTTTTGCAGTTGCAGAGCTGTAGTGAAACTAAGGGCCAGATTCTCTTCTCCCTCTCCCAAGTAAAAGTCAGGTTTGAATGGAAGTCTCTGAAATGCTGCATCTCCTGAGTAGCTTCTCAGCCCTAAGGGAAGATACATCCACAAACCCTGCAGAGAACCAAAAGCCTGGGTTTTTTTCTGTATTTAAGAGAAGTTGGAAGGCAGAGGAGAGGATGTGAGTTTTGGAATGCTTTGAATGCTGATCACAAGAGAGTTCTTGCCTTTACTGCCACAGTCTGTATAAATTTGAATATAACCTAAGGAAATGGGAGACCTAAATTTATTATGTAAAGATTGCTGTGACCTCTGAGTTTTAGACAGATTGGCAGGAGAGAGATGTATTCCATTAATAATGTAATGTTGCTTTGCTGCGAAGAAATGGAAGTCCATATATCCAAAGAGCAGAAACACAACTGTGATTTGGTGGTCAAAGCAGACATGACTGAAATAGAAGTTGGCTTGGGGTAGAAAGCCTGATTCTGAAGACTGCTAGGCATGTTGATTACATTGGATGCAGCAGCCTTAGGAGCAGGATTGTTGCAATGGTGTTTTGCTTCTCAAGGACCTCCTCTTACCAGTGCATTTTGTTTTCATCTCTGTTGAAGGACAAGATGAACTTGGTCCCAGTGTTTGTAATGAGAGAGTGCACAGGACTGGAACCTTTCTTTTCTTCTGCTTCCTCAACTTTGCTGCTCACTCCCTGCCCCAGAACAACCAAAGTGGGAGTATGACTGTCATCTGCCTCCAGCCACCCCCAGATTTGGGAGGTACAAGAGATTAAATCTGAAAATGCATCAGACTTTTAGTCAGTTAAAAAACCCTAAGTGAACAACAATATTAATTTTGTCCATTTCTTGCGTACCACAGAGTCTCAAGAAAATGTAAAAAAAAGTTTTGACCTCAGCAGATAATGCTGCAGGATGTTCTCAGACACAGCTGGTGATCTGGCTGGCTATAACTGGGACCCCAGGAACTCTAATTGGAGTTTAATAGGGTCTGCTGTGCAAAGGCAATCACCTCTGCAGGTATTCATTATGTGTAGTACTACCAGAACAGGAATATAAACTCCCTCAGAAAGGGATTTAACCACAGATAGAGACTTCCTTGAATGCTGTGTTGACATTCATTGTTTATCTGCTCAGACTAGTCATATTTGGAAACACTGTTCTATTCTGACATATGACTTTTCCCAGGAGCAGCAAGACTCACAACGAAGATTTCACAATAAAGCAAATTCTGTTCCTCTTGGTGGGAATGTTATAGTAAAGTCATGACAACTCATTTGGCACAATATCGTTGTGTTTTCAGCAAGGATTCCCCCGCCCCTCCCCATCCCTACAAATTTTCAATGTGTTTCCATGTGTTGGAGGTTTGCTCTGGTTTTTTTGATGGGCCCCCCCCCCCATCTTTTTTCTTTCCTTACAGAAGGGTGGAGGTGGATCAGTTTACATTTAGCCTCCCAGCCATCCACTTAGAAACCATGCAATAGGTGCGAAGAACCCGAGTCCAGGCTTGTGTGTTTTGGTGTCACCGCCAGCAGTGGAGTTGCTCCTAATTTATGGCCCCTCCATGAGCAAGTTCAGCATCAAGCCCTGGGGGTCTGCTCAGCTGGTACAGCACTGGAGTTATGCATCCTACTCTAAGCTAAGGGGGTCATGGTGTGGAATATTGAGAGGTGACACAAACACACAGGCAACAGCTTAAATACAAGGCAGGAATGCCAAACCTGCATGACTGGAAAGGCTGAAGTGTCTGCAGTAACTAGCGAAGTCAATAATTAAGATCAGACACCAGTATCATTCCTTGGCTCAATTTTGATGCCATGTAAGTCTGGGGTATATTTGGAAGCCACTGGTACTCCTGGAAGTTGCATTTCATATGTCTGATCTTCTTGGACTTTGGTTTAACTACAGTGTGTACCGTTGAAGTGGAAATTATTTTTACCCTGTTACACGAGATCTTTTTCCAAAGTACAAAGCTAATTAACCAGATTACAGTAAGTTACTCTGGGGATGAAAAGTCTAACAGCTGAAAAGTCACTGGGCCTTTTTGCAACCTTCCCTGGAGATAAAGTGGATATTTTGGGCTGAATAATACATATGGTGAAATCTGGTCCTCAGTGTAGTTCTTGGAAATCCTCTTCATGATCACAGTTTGCACCCACCTAAAATTCTTAAGTTATAAATAGGGTGGCATTTTTCCTGCTTCAGTGTTTGCTGCCCCATCCAAATATTGTCACTATGGGTTTTGGAGCTGGAAGAAGCACAGGATTCTGCTTTTAAAGAAGAAAGGAGAAAGATGGGAGCTTCTCAAAGATAGCAAATAAAACCCCAGTGGCATTGCCAGGACTTTGAAGCATTTCTGAAAAATCTCTAAGCCAGCCTTAGCCTGGACGTGTTTGTTGCATGTTGCTGAAACTATAGTTCAGGTTATGCTGCTGTTACTATTCTAAACCCAAGGAAGTGGGTGTTTATAAGTGCAGTCAACATTCCCTCTGAGCAAAAAGCTGGCCTTAAAAGGGAGTTGTCCCAAAAGCAAGAAAGGATTATTTAAAGAAAAAGCTAATTTTTTGCTGTTCAGAGGGGAAAAAAAAAGAAGAGGAAGCAAAACCAGGGATGGAACTGTTGCATACAAAATTTTTTTAATTTTTTTTTTCTTTCATGACTTTTGTCCAAAACACATTCAGTACAGCCAGTGATCACTTGTGATGGAAAATGAGTGAAATTACTTTTCTGCACGTTTAATTTACTAGTTTTAACTAGGAAAAATTACAGTAGCATATCAGCAGAAATGCATTGTCACTGGTAGCATTATAGTGTTCTAAGGCTCATAGTCACTGAAGTCAAGGACAGGCTCTTAGTATTTCATTTGCACCTCTGTTTTGTTCAGTAGCTCCCTAATGTTTTGCTGCAGCACTGGAGAGAGATGCCAGTGAGTCCACTCAGGGAATACCCACCCAACCTGACACCAGGGAAAGAAGGATGAGATGGGAGGCTGGAAGGAGGTGGGCATGGACCATTCTAAACCTAGAAGCTACCAAGACAGCTGCCACAAAGCAAGGTTTGCTAAGTCACAGTTTTACATAGGCATGGACTGTAACATAGCCAGGACTTGTCGTCCACCTAAACCCTGCTTCAGACCTGGCTTTATTCGACACTATTAATAAATCACATGATTTCCAGACATCTCCAGTTTCCATGACACTTATTTTTCCACTTTTAGGTCTGATGCTTTCTGTCCCTTTTAATCTTTCTCTCATGCCTTCCCTGCACAGGAATACTCTTAGGGAATTAACTTACTGGTGCCAGAAAGTGAAGCTGCTGCTGGGGTTTCTTGTTCTAGACTAGAGTTTCTCTTTCCCTCCCCAGCTGCTGTTCATAGCAAGGTGCTGGCACTTTCTGTGTGCTTCTGGGTTTCTTGACAAATTGGGTGCTTTCAGAAAAATCAAGTGCAGTGCTCCAATTGCGTGGGTGTGGGTGTGCACATACTTATCCATCCAGCTATCACTAATGCACGTGTACTGTGTGACAGGGTGAAGCTGAGGAACATCTGCACTGGATAGCCAGCTCTTAAGTCTTGTTCAGCACATACCTTAAAATCCTGGCACTTGTAGTCTTAACTAAGATCTTTTCTAAAGTTGAACTTTTAAAGAAAATCATGCTTTGAATCCTTGGGATTGTAAAGCAGGAACGAGCCATTTTTTGCCTTCTCAGACATGGAAAAAAACCCCCAAACCTTCAAACTATAACAGCTTATTTTAAAATGTATTGAAAAACATCAGGAGGCAAAGAAATGAGGCAAGATTTTTGCAAAGAGGGCTGTGGTCAGACCATTTGTACTGCACAGTATGAGACGTGTACAGAGCTCCTCGTGTCTGCAGTTCCAAGTCAATTTCTCCTACCCCATTCCAAATTGCATTTGCATCCAAATTTCTTAGGTTGTGTTCAGCAGTAAATCTTCTTTTCTCAAAAAAAGAGGAGAGCATCCGCAATCCATACTCAAGAAGAAGGGTAGGGTGAAGGGGCTGGAGCACAAGCCCTATGAGGACCGGTTGAGGGAGCTGGGGTTGTTCAGCCTGGAGAACAGGAGGCTCAGGGGTGACCTTATTGCTGTCTATAACTACCTGAAAGGAGGTTGTAGTCAGGCGGGGTCGGTCTCTTCTCTCAGGTAACTGGCGACAGAAGAAGAGGACACAGTCTCAAGCTCCATCGGGGGAGGTTTAGACTCGATATTAGGAGGAAATTCTTCCCAGAAAGGGTGATCCACCCTTGGAATGGGCTGCCCAGGGAGATGGTGGAGTCAGCGACCCTGGAGGTGTTCAAGAGTAGCTGGATGAGACACTTGGTGCCATAATTTAGTTGATGGGCTGTTAGATTATGGGATGGACTTGATGATCTTTAAGGTCTCTTCCAACCTTATTGGTACTGTGATACTGTGTGTTCTGCAGTGCCAGATCCAGCACCGCGCCAGGCTCAGGGAGGCTCCCATATCAGCATTATTGTGGTCTCATGCTTTGGCTGAAGTTCACCAAGCAGGATGGTCCTAGCACACAGGACAAAGCCAAGGGTTACACAGCTGACCCAGGTAAACTGCTGCAGTTAAAGATAATTTGATGTGGCATTTCACTGTGCCATCTTTGTTATCGTGATGGTACTTGGTTACAGAGTGATGCTGTAGTTGGAGCTTTTGGGTCAGGTTGAAGGAGCATGAAACAGCATTCATGCCTTGCATTGAGGTTTCTTTCTACATTGGTGTAAGTTTTAGAAACTTTTTTATTTTTTTGTGCTAATCCACCCATCAGAGCAAATCATCATGTTTGTTATTCCCCCAAAACTGTGACAGTAAATACCAGGAAGCCAAAGAATACCACTAACTCAAAAAATACCACTTAACAGAGGAAAAAGTCACAGGCAAGAAACGCAGAGAAATGTCAGGCTCTCCGAATATTTTCTGCATTGAATATTCCAAGTGGGGGCATTAAGGTGGAAAGCTGGAGTAAGGGCTGCAAATTTCCTGTAGTAACTCACAAGGGATGAGGTTGGAACTTCTACATCGGTTTTGCTCTTTTATGATCAATTGTGATGTAAATGCTGATGGCTGCTTAACAGGCAAAACAAAGTAGGGAAATGATGAGTCATTTGTACTCATAGCTTGTCTGAACAAGTAATGTGCAAGTCAAGTTTCATTTAAGTGCAGAAGAACTTTCCCCCAAGGATTGCTTCACGAGGCAGGGCAGTGGGAGGCCAAGGAGGGCTTTGGATCAGCAGTTGTGGACCCCTCAAATAGACAATTTCCATGATGCCAAGGCTGTCCAGCTTCAGCACCAGTTGTTCTAGAGATACTGAAATACATGTGACAGTAGCCTTTACTGGAGCATGTTGTGAAACATGGGTGGAATTTTTTTCTGTTATTCTTCAAAGGCATGGTCACATTTCTCCTGATGAGGGAGAATATATCCTCCCTCTGGAAAGAAAGCACCTACAGCTCTCCAGAAGCTGGGAAGAACTGACTGGCTGCCCTTCCCTTTTGAGAGATTCAAAGACGAATCTGTCTCCCTACCCTCACACCAAGATACCTCAGGAAGCATCCTGCTCCTGACTGCAGCTCAGGTGGCAAAAAGACCTCTAATATTTGCCTTTCAAAGAATCATCTAACTTACCTCTCTATTGACTATCTCGTGTCCCATTGCAATTTTTTTTTTTGCATGAACGATGATCCTTTAGTAAAAGGATTGTCTTCAGCAGTAGAATACTTTCCTTCTCCACAAAAGGAGGGATGTGTATACTGGCAATTTAAGACACAGAACTTCTTAGGAAGTTGGCAACCCAATTCTCAGTAACTTCAGCAAACCCAGGAAGGAAAACCCAAATCTCATGGAAATCACCACAGATATCTGTAGTGTAGTAGCATGAACCTAAAAGTGACGTCCATGGTAAGTGTACCCATCTGCAGCTCAGAAATATTGTCCTTTTCCTGGCAGCTGTTCCAAAGGCTGATGTAAAGCCTGGTCCAAGCTGCCTGTTGTCATCTGCTAGGATGTTATTGAAAGAGGTGCATGGGAAACAAGTCCTGGTTGTTCTAACCAGCCAGAAATTGGAGGAAAGCAATTTCAGAAACCAAGGTGCTGTGTGTTTATATAGCAAGGTACAATCCTCTGAAACTGTGCCGTCAGTAGGATACAGTTAGAAATGTGCTGTAAAGGGAACAAGAACATAGTTCTGCAGTTTTGAAAGCTACTGTTTGAATAAGTAATCCAGTTCCCAATTCAGAACTAAAATAGCCTTCCTGTTAGTGCAGTGCTGCAGTCTGTCACAGTTGGCAGGGAGAGTTTTCCCTTTCAGTTGACTTTAGGTTTAAGTAATAATAAGAATATGTCTGAAGTGCAGCTTCTGTTCACAAAAGGCCTTTTTTCACATGATTTATTAAAGGTTGGCCCCATCATTTCAGCCTTGTACAGTTTTTGTGAATTTCCACCTCACACAAGGTGCCATTTGAAACACAAGTGTTTTTTCTACCTAAGTTTTGGTAAGTGTGTCTTGGACATCTGCTCTCGCTCCCAGAAAGTAATTTTGTACTTAATCACATGGCTAATAAAGATGAAAGGTCTGATTCAGATCTTTCTTACAACTGGTGGCATAAATCTGTAGGAGCATTGCTGACTTAAGACTTTTTAATTTCTGATTACATTACTAAGGAAAACTTTAATATTGTGTAATGAAAGCAGATACCAGGTAAAGCAGTGGGAAATGTCCTATTCAGTAAATAGGGCTTCAGTGAGTCAGTCAAAAGCTAATGCTCTTGAAACAATTTGGGAAAACTTGACTGAGGAACCTGGGGAGGTTTGAATGGTCCCAGTGTCGCTGAGCAAGCATGTACTGTCAACCAGCATCAGCCAGCAAAGCACTAGGGCACGTGAGTGGCAGGGAACAGCTCTAAATCACATCTGGGGATTTTTGTGAGCAGGCATTTCGTGAGACAGAACTGCAGTGTCAACTGTAGGGCAAGAGACACGTTTTGAAAGCAGCAGGAATAATCAAAAGTGCAGCTGATCCCAAGATGAACCAGGAGCAGTGCAGCAGGGAATCTTAGCCAACAGTGTTCACATGCCTGAAACAGAAAAATTCACAGGAAAAATTGCAGAGATCAATGTCCAAGAAATCTTGTGCATGATGTATCAGTTGCTTATGAAGGAAACCACTTCTTTTGCTGAATTCAGCCAGATGTGTGAAACGATCCATCAGATTTTGAATGAGCAGTCAGATGGATTAAACACAAATGTAATTAGCTCTTTCTCTTTTGCTTGATGCTTGTCATTTAAAATGATGAGAAAGCAGGAGAGAGCTTTGCTAAAAGCCTACTGTATTACACTTGTGAAAAATGCCTGGCTGTTCTGTTTATAGACTGCTGTAATCTTGAAGAGCCAATAAGGAACTTTACCATCAGCAAAACTAAATAAGAACAACCTAATCATTGTGTCTTAGCATTTTGCTTATTGATGTAAAAAAAAGAGCTCATATTTACTTACAAAGGATCTAGAGTGAACGATGGGCTTCTGTGACTAAAGGAGCTGTCCTCCAGTGTAATTAAAACTTCCTTGCTCATTCATAACCACAACCACAAGGTTAAACTGACCTTCTCTGTTCTTCTAAGTTTCATCCCTGAAAAATGCACTGAACTCCCATCCCTGCCAAAACTAAGGATGTTCCTTTCACATGAATTGTAAGGCCAATACAGAATCCTGTCCCAGGTATGTGACTAAGTCTTAGTCATGTTAACAGAAGTTTTTCATCTTGAATAAGGCAGTGTGTGTCCTTCCTGCTCACACTGTATGACAGATTTCTCTCTTGAAAACTATATCCTAGTGGTAAGAAAATCAACATATCGGTCTCAATTCTTCTTGATGACAATGCAAACACCCAAACCAAAAGAATGAAAAGCTTGGAGGAGACATAGTGTTCTCAGACCACTACAGTAGAGAACCAAAACATTGCATGAGGTGTCAGAGCAGGCCTTGTGAAGGGAGCCAAGAGCTCCAAAGAGAAGAGTCTGTCCTCTTTGCTCCTTGGGTGTCTAGGATCTCTCAGCATGCTTTAGAATTGGGAAATACCATTTCAGGAGCATCTGACACAATGCAGAATTTTTGATTGTGACAGGCACTAAAGTGTTTAGAGAAGCTCAGAAAAGGAGATTTCAATGTTAGGATTTGAGAAACAGTACTCTAGGTTCTTGGTCTTGAAACATTTTGCTGTGGGACTAGTGCCACAGGTCCACTAATAACTCAGTCCAGTGGCATCCAATTCCCAAATAACAGGACTGAGTTGCAACTAAAAGTTAGATACTGATGGAGACTAAGTGCTGAATAGAAGTTAAATATATGAATATACATATGAATACACATCCTTAGAGAAGAAGCAACTGTACTGACTACACTGACACTTCTCACCTAATGACTGTCATTCAGAAAGAGGAAACATACCCATGACAAACAGGCACATATTAGCTATTTTCAGGCCCCGTGATGTAATACTTTTTTTTCAGGCACTATTGCACTAAGTTTCTCTTTCTTGAGTTTCTTTTTCCTCTAGAAGAAAAAGAAACCGTAGCAAGTTCTGCACAGCACAGTCAGTTAAAGCCTGGATTGTGTCCAACTCAAGCACATGAGAATGCATGAGAGAAATGAGTTGACTATTAAGAAGTCAAGCCTTATAGAAAGTAAAGGGAAAGTATCAGCAGCTATTTTAGATGTTCTTCTTACTTACTCTCAGTCCTTTAAGCTGATTGTTTTAAGGCATGTTAAACTAAGTGTGAAATGTACTTATCAGTTCCATTACACTGCCAGTTTAGTGTCAATAGGAAATTCATTGTATCAGAGACAAGATGTTCATGTTTTGGGGTTTTTTAAATAACCTTCAGCAAAAGAATATTCCATCATCACCCAGAGTGGGGAGAATTTTTTTTTTTTTAAATTGAGAAGGAAATTTGAGATGCCAAATACCTATATGTTAGTGAACTCTGGTCTATGACTTACAATTAAAACATCTGAATGTAAATGGTAATTAAATGGTTTTGGAATACCTCCAAGCAACTCTGTGTCATTAGAAGATACTGTGTATGTGTCATTCAGTGTAGGAGAGCATAAAAGTTGTTCACAGCACCAACCTTGCCCCATTCTTCTCAATTTGCTCTCTCAACATGAGCAATGTGATTTTTTTCACACTCCATCTTTCTACTGCCAATTTCATAGTTTAGCCAATTAAGGCTACATCAGGTGGGAGTGTAGGAACCTTCTGAAAAACATAGTCTACCTATAGGGTGATTCAGTAGGTCCATATATCAGCTTCAGGCTTGCTATCAAAGTGGACAAACAAGGCAGAAGCCAAATCATGTTCCTGCAGCTTCACTTCTTTGCTGTGAGCTCACAGAATCATTTTTGTCGGCATGTGGAGATTCCAGCTCCTCTTGGAGAACTTCTTGTTCTTGCTCCATCCAGTGCCTTGCCTGCCAAGGTGGGCAGGTGTGGGGTGCCAGCAGCATGGCCACTTAGCTCAAACTACCTACCCCAACTTGCAAGAGCACCAAGATGAAGCCATGCAGGCTTCAGCACACACTGCCACCGAAGTAGAATGATGAGAACTTGCATTTTGATGGTGAACAGGGTGTTAGAAACCCATGCTGGTATATCTTCATTGCTGCCATCACCAGTGCTCATTAGCATAAGCGTGCCATCCCTTCATTTTACTATGTAGATAGATTCATTCCACATCTCCCTTCCTCCCACTGGCCCTTCCATAACAGTAGGATTTTGTCACACTCTAACATATTTTTCTCCCCATCCTCACGTTTTTCTTTGAAACCACTCATCGCAGGGAGTGGTGGTGCTGAGCCTTAGTGTGACACCATCTGTTTAGCAATCCCAGCCTGGCTTCCAGTAGCCCACCTGAAATGCATGGTTACTTCTAGCTTTTCCTTTTGCTGGAGTGCTGGCTGAGCAAGCCACCTTACTTCTTGCCGGTGTCAGCAACCACAGCCTCTCTGAGCACACCAGGGTATAGAGAGAAAGTCTTGTCTCACAGCCAGCACTTGCAGAGTTTCTGTCAGCTTCTACAGAGCCCAGATTTCACCCAGGATGTCCCTGCTTCCCCCACAAAATGTTGCATAAGCACACACATAATCAATCCCATGGTAGGTGATAGGACTGGTTGGTGCAGGACCCCTCCATGGCCACACCAGCTTTCTCCAGGCACAAACCAGTCCTCTTGATGTACCCAAGTATTAAGTAGAGTGGTCCAGGGCAGCAACAGCAAAGCAAATTTTGCAAACCAGCAGCTGGATGTAGCCCTCACATGGATGGAAGAGGGGGATGGAAGATGAGGGTTAAGCAGTAGTTACAGCCCAAGGAATCGTGTGTGTGGTGACTGGAAGCTGGAGCTCCTCAGTTATTCAGCCCACACAGTGTAAAATAAACCTTAGGGATATATAATATGGCCTTTGTAGGAAAGGAAGGGATCAACAGTGACAAAATCCCCATATGCTGAGTATCTTCTACAGAATCCCCCACAGCCTGGCAAAGTGCAGTGCCAAACTGACCCACTAACCACAGCCAGACAAGTCTCCAAATGCTGGGCACCAATTCATTCCGAAAAGTGGGTCCTAATCTCTTGGCTTAGGACCAAATATCCTTTCCTATTAATGCTTTGTTGTTGGCTCTATCTTTCCCCATCACACACCAAGGAAACCAGGCAGGAAAAAATAAACCTCAAAGAAAAGTTAATAACATGATATGCTAATTAGCAAGTGTTCTCAGAGTGTTACTCCACATAATAACTACTGACCCATTTGGGTATATTTTCAAATGCTCTTTCTTTTTTCTTGTTGGCTTGTTCTGCAGCTTCAGATTAAGCAGTTGCCTTAAAGCCTTAATTTTAAAGTATGCATTGCACTCACCCATCTGGCAACTTTATGTTGTATGATACAAGGGAGTGCACAGTATGTGGCATAAATTAGAGACAAGAAGAATGCAACAGCCCAGCATGTAGGGTAAATTAAAGCAAACATTCTTCATGGCCCATAGCAGAGAAGGACAGAACAATTTTGCATCATAAATACAGGAAAAAACATGTGTTTGTAAATGAGATTGTTTTTAGCAAATAAATAAAAAAGATTTGCCCTTGCAGGCAGGCAGCTTGTTCCTAGTGGCAGCAGCAACCATGCAAGACCACATAAAGAAGTAAAGAAAGGGATAATGCTAGATAACAAGAGGTAACAGATTGCAGTAGGAGGACAAAGAAAGAAACCAAATGCTGAGATGGAGCAAGCCCCAGTAGGCTTTTAAAAATAAGAGTGCAAATTGAAAATGAAAGGAGCAGAGAGCACACACAGATCTGAGGATGAAAACCATTCTCATTGTATTTTGTGGTATGAACATATGTAATGCACACTGATGGTAACATATCACTTAACATCAAAGGGTCCATAAATAGTATCTCCTGACCATAGTCCCAAGAGCCTTGAGTTTCTGATCTGCACATCCAGAAATATTGGATACCCTGTGGTACTATCCACTCTCTGTACCATCATGTGGGCAGCGTACCATCATATGTGTGTGTGTGTGTGAGTGGGGCAAATTGTGTTCCTGAGCAAACTACACTTGCTAGCATGTGTCAGAGCATTTCCTTTGTGCCTGACCTGTCCAGTCCTGGGTTTCCTGTTTCTTTTTGGAGGCAAGGGCCTGGTCCTGACTGCTGGATCCTTCCTGGAGGGCTCTGCTGTCACCAGGCAGTGAGACAGGTGAGGTTTGCAGCACCTCAGAGCAAGGGGCATGGTGCAGAGAGAGATGTGGTGCCATGGAGCTGTGACACTGCTTTCTCCTGCCATGCAGAGCCAGGCTGGTGCAGCCTCCCCAGGTGTGAACTTCCATGGCAGTTTATGCCCCTTCCCTTGTGCCAGTATTGGTGCTCGTATTGCTGCACTGGGAATCACTTTGAGGAGCTAATAGTGCTAAACTAACCTTACCAAAGAAAAAAGGTGATTAGTTTCAGATCCATCCTACTCTTTTCCTTGCTGGGATGCAGTTACTCAAGTCGTGAGCCAGTTTAAGCCACCAGACAGGCAATCCAAGTTCTGGAATGGAGGTGCAGGACTGTGGCAACTTCAGTTTAGATGAAGTCTAGCTACCATGGAACAGTACTGAGGCTCTATTTTCCTTTCTCACCCTGAGCTGTTTTTGTCAATTTAGAGTATGTTTTTGTCAAGGCAGGGAGTGTTTCCCATTATATGTTTGTGCCTTGCCTAGCAAGTTGGAACCCTGATCTGAGGTGGAAACTTGAGGCCCCACCATAATACAAATAATAAATGTAACACAGTGAAGAACAGATGCATTCACATATGGTGCATTATAATTCAGACAAATAAAAATCCTTATGTTGTATGTTAAAATAATTTTATATGTTCCACAGTTAGCATAAAAACTGAAAATAAAAACAAAGGCATGAAGAGTCAAGGCATTTAGAAGTACATACCCTACTTCTGCATCCACAAACAGAAATTCCTCTGTGCCCAGTCCTATTGCCAAGGAAACCATCAGACAGCAGTGTTCTGGAACTTTGGTGTTGCCCTGGTTGTACTTGTCATTTTTCTTTAACATTAATTTCAGAATTCCTTTCCAGACTAAGCAGGTATCTCCCCAGCCAGCCATCTCCTTGAATCCACATCTACACATATGGGACTGTACATATAATATCTACAACTTCTTCATCTTGCATAACTCCCAAAGAGCACACCATTTTTGTCTTCTTGAGAATGTGGTCTATAATGGCAGCATCCTCCCGGGGCAGTTTAGGTTTCATTCCCACTGGACCACGGGGAAGGATCATTGTGACAGAGGGTATTTTTTCCTGTGCTGTGCTGGCATTGGTAAGAATAGCAGCAACAGCTATTTACAAAGAGGAAAGTTATTTGTGGCAATCTTTGGCATAAAGTATCATTTAACTCTTCTGAAAGAGGAACCTTCCAATAAAAAAAGAATGAATTTTTTAAGAGTTACAGTCACATGGCAATTCTGAGTGAATTATGTCAGGATCTCACAGGCTAACAGAGGTGGAAAAAAATTCTTAAAGCATGCCTTTAATTTTTTTTTTGTTTTAAATTGCACTAATTCATACTTTTCTATGACAATTTTCAGAAAATTAATTCTGTATATAACAAGTGCCATAGATTTTGGAGGGTTGTTTTATATGCTTCAAATATAATTAAATGGTTTAATTCCTTTTTTAAGCACCAAAATCACATCAGGCTATAAAGTCGTGAGCTTTGCCTCCATGATAATTAACACTCATAAATATAGACTTAGCAAGGCTGCCTTTCAAAAGGATGATGCATTTCAGGAATACAAATTTCCATATACAAACTGGGTGCACCAAACCCGGCATTTCTGACTTCTTGATATCAATTTACTTCTTTTACCCAATTTGCATCCTTTCACTAATCAATGAAACACTAAGGAAAAGAAGCAGTTTGGACAATTGCCAAAAGTATATCACAAGGGTGCGTAACTCAAGACACTAGTCCTCTATGCTGAGCATTCATTAGTGACTAACCTCAAAATGAAGTGAACCTTTTTACAAGCAAGAAAAATAGGCAATCCTGGAAATTGTTTCACTAGCAGGTCTTTGTCTCACTTTTCCTGGGCAGCTAGAGGAAACACAGTCTAAGCAACACATTTGGCATCAAAGATCTTATATCCTTTACACTTTATTAATAGATTTGGAAAACATGCAGAAAATAATATCCATACAAAAGATACATAGTGCCAAGGAAAAGTCATCACTTCCTACCAGCTGTTGCCAGAAGGACGACATTTATTTAAGAGGTGTAGACACAAAAAATTACATTTCTATATCAGTCTCTGCTACCTGCTTGAGAAATCCCTTCAATCAGTTAGATGTCAAACATTGATTGTACAGAGGTTCACAAGCAATGTTTGGACTTAAGCATTGGTGGTAGCAAATTGACAATGAGAGCTGAGAAACATCAAGTATTTCTTATTCAAAGCAAACAGATTCTTGCCAATGCAGTGAAAATCTGTAAGATTAAAAAGTTGAAGAATAGGGCCAGATTCTCTCCAGCCAGTGAACGAACTCAGAAGTTTATTTAAGTTGGTGGAGCAGTGCAAATTAACAACAGCTAAGGATTTGATCCCCACAATCTTTTTCTTCTTAAACCAGTCAGAATTAACCAAGATAAACTCTTCAGTCCTAAGCTACTGGTTGCCTGAGGAAATATCTTGAAAGGAATGTTGCCCAAAATGTAAGTATCTCAAAAACTAACTTCTGGGCACATACTTGATGTATTGTTGGAATCGCTGAACATCCTATATAATATGAGTATGTCCTGCATCCTATGTGAAAAACCATGTAGCCAGAAATTTTCTGGTACTTTTGCAGCAGCTGCTCACTCCTCCAGCAAAGCAGGTAGCACACACTGATAGAAGTACTAGCATGCTATGCTAGAGTTATTTTTCCTTAATTCTAGTGTGTAAAACCCAGCAGCTTTACCTCAGAAAAGGACTACAGGTTCACCAAAGCCTCCAATCTGACTGAGCTTTAGCTGTGCTTAATGTGGGGAACATCTTGGTCAGCACCTTGGGTCTCTGTGGTTTCCAACAGCACCGTGTCTGTACAAGTGACCAAGAACAGCTCACTGAAGGCCAAGCAGAAATCAGCCTCCTTCCTTCAGAGTCATTTTTTTATGGAGAGAAGACTCAACTGAACTTGTCCAATATTGCCTCTCCCTCTATCTTCTCACAGGGAATAATGGGTTGGATTAGTGAGAGGACAGAGTGAGAAAAAAGCAGGTAATACTCTTGCAGTGAAGACTATCACCACCCACTTGTCACTCCCTTCTCTGATTTTCTCACAACCATAATTTACAGTGAAGAAGAATATGGGTCTTGTGGGCTCCCACTCCTATCCAGCTGGTTTTATCCTTTCTAAATTCTATTTCTCTAATGATTTTGCCTTTCCCTCATCTAATCCGGGAGTCCTTTTTTGGATTCAGCACTAATCATGATGAAAAAATGCAACAACAAAGCCTCCTCCTTCCTTTTTCTTCTGTTTGCAAAGGGTTGGCAGAGTTGTTCAGTATTGGGTTCTGGTTCATTTGGTGAAATCCTGAGTCACCAGGAGTACATTCCACAATCCTCTGAAGGCACGTGCTGACCTGCTCCAGCCCTGTGTGGCTGGTGGGGTGTCATGGGACTGCAGTGGATGAGTCCACACTCAAGGAGTCAGCAGCACAGGGATAGTCAGGAGGAGCTGCGGTTTGGCAGGAGCTTTTTTTCTGAGGCTCCTTGGGTGGCAGCAGCTGGCTGTGCACTGACTGAGCAGCCCTGCTGGCCCTGGGGTTGCACTTTGACACCCGTGAGTGTGCAAGAGCAATCAGTCTGTTTGTGAGCAGAAGAGCAAAGAGCCTGAATGTGTGCATGTGGAGAGGGCAGGAGGAAAAGTGAAGGCGCGTGGGGAGGAGTTGTTTGGAAAAATAATTCATACCCATGGGGTTATGTGTTCATACACATGTGGAACTGTAGGAGAAGAGAGAGACCAGCTTGTGCAGTAGAAGTGATAGAAAAGTTTTGTGATTTTGATTTTGACAGCTTTTCTGAAGATAGTTCACGGTTTCTTGTGCAGTTCACAGAGTAGCTGAATTATTCCTTTTCCAGGCTAGCACTTTGAGAAAAGCCTTCCTGTGAATTTTTATGGTATTTTCTACTCATCTGTGGTATTCATAGATGTTAAGGGAGGTAGGAGTGAACATAAATCCATAATCACTGTATGCAGTTACATTAATGAATGTCACCATTGATAAGTACAGAGTGTTGTACAACCAGCCAAGCATTTCCCAAAACCAGAGCATTTTTATATGACCCATCAGACCTATAAGGAGATGTTTTGATGCCAAGAGCTTGTCCTCCACTCCCCACTCCAGCCAGCACTCTCCCAACTCCAAAGTTCCTTCAGGCCACCACTGTTGTCTTCAGGTTCTCATCTTTAGGTTGCAACCACAGTGACAAGAGCTGGTTTATTCCTTTTTCCCCAGTTCCAAGGGCCCCTTTTACCCTGCTATTCCTCTCCTGTCCATGTAAGCCTTGCACTCGACTGTAAACCAAGTTTTCCCTTTCCTGGGAATGAGTCCTTGGTCTTGTGTTGCAGACTATCCAACTGGTTCAAGTTTTTTTTTGCATGCACTTATTGTGTGACAGAAGACATCTGAAGTATCTTCCAAAGATGAACAATCAGCCTCCTCCACTGCAGTCAAGGGGAGATTTGCCAACAGCTGTGCAAAAATTGGGCTCAAACTCTCATCTGAAAGACAGATGAATAAAAAATGCAACAGACATTTCTGCTGAAAATAGATAATTTCTAATTCCCACAGCTCTCTCTTTGTGGTTTAAAATAAGCCTTTCTGCATTAAGACTAGAGTTTTCAAACCAACAACATTAAAAAACCAAATGTTCTTTCTGAGTGTTGTTTCAATTATGTTTCCATGAGCGTACATACTTTTTATGTGTGAATTTTCCCTTTAGATTCAGATTGCTTTGGTTTGGATTCCATCAATGAAGCATACCCTGTACAGTGGCAGTGGGATTAGACTTCTCATTTTTACATCCAAGGGACCAAAGGAAATGAATCAGCAAATTGGCAAGGTCCTCTCTGATTGCAAAACTGCTGACCACGATCAGTCCTTGGGATTCAATACCTATCCTCATGCCTTGCAGCTCCAGATCAGTCTGCTAAAGGATCATGGTTTCAGGGTCATGAATGAGCAGGTAACTTTTATTCCATGTGCTACTCCAGCACAGGGCTTTTTGCACAGCCCATATATAAATTTTAAGGCATGACTCTTAGCTATTAAGAATATTTTTTGCTTTGGTGTTTGAATCAGCTGCTGCCCAGAAGCATTACATTTAGGTAATGGATTGCTGTCAACTAGTGGTTTTTGAGTTAAAACAGACATCACAAAGGTTGTCTTGGCCATCAAGAAACTTGTGGAGGAAGTCAGAGAAGGCAACTTGGAGGACTAAGACTTGGTGTAGCCTTTCAAGAAGCAGCAAGTTGTCTTGTCAAGGGTAGAACTTGACCCATTTATAAAAAGGATTCTATATTTGCACTGCCTATGGCTAAACTTGATGATTCAGAAATTTTCTTCGACTACTACAGTCCCTGACTTCTACCTTAGGTGTGCTTTAAGCCTACTTGGTGCAGTAGGGGACCCAGAACAGTCTAGGATGTACTAAGCATTTATTTTGATTCTTTTCTTCGTGCTTCCTTCTAATGTCCCTCATTAGAAGGCAGTGTAAACCATGTTGAAATAATGAAATGTCAATTTGGAAAAAATATTGTTTCTCAGGGACAATGTAAAGACCAGGAAATATAAACTTAACTCTTAATGGCAATAAATGTTCCTAAATTAGTCTCGAAAAAATGCATTTTGTCTAAATAAAATGTATGAAAATTTACGTATTTTTTGCTTTATTTACTCCTCTGTCGAACACATAGTGCTTTGCTGATTATGGAATTTGGCTAGGGAAAGAAGGTAAGTTTGGTTCAAGGGAGTCACAGTAATTGCCCCTGTATTTTCATTCAACCACTCTGGTTTTTAATGTCCAACCCTTCCCATTACATGGCGAAATGCATTGCAAATCCATTCCTGTGGGACTTTGCAACTGATTGGGACAGGATTTCATCCTAGGAATGCTCACAGCCTGACAAGTAATACTGACTAGACAGCCAATGCATTTTGTGCTTTCACCTACACTGGCTCTGAGAGAGTTAAAAATTTGTACACGCAGAAATAAAAAGAACTGTTTAAAATTTTGATTTCCAGTGCAAGTCATCATTTTACCATATGGTAAGGTATTTATCCCGGCAACGTGTTGTTCAGCAATCATAGGGGTTTGCGGGGGGTGGGGGTGAAGCGGGGGGTTGTTGTTTTGATTTCAAAGTTCTGTGCAGCAAACTGTCTCTGTAAATTGCTGTCATCGCGGTGCCTCTGAACCAGCCTGCTGTGTAGGTCTGATTGGAACAAGCCCCCAGAAACACTGCCCTTTCCCTCCCCCACCTCCCCACACTCTTGCTGCGTGTCCTTCAAAGCTGGGCTGGACGCTGGGACCTTTCGTGCACCGCCTTTACCTGATCTGCGATCAGACAAGACCTGTCAAACCGAGAACAGGAAAATCAGACAGCTCATGCTGGCGGGTTTCAACTTTGTTACTACTTTCAGCGGCGAAAAGCAAGTTTGCCTGTCAATCGTTAGGCAGCTCAAGTTGCCAGAAAGGCAAATAGCCAATATACACCCACCGGCCACCTCTACGGGGCTTTATGTTGTTGTTTGTCATTTATTTCTGCGGCTGGTACTAATTTTCAGTTTGTCATCCTTTGACTCATAGAAATTCTTCCTCTTCAAAAAGGATGCATCTCCCTGCCGACCACGGAAAAAATGTGGCATGCAATTCAATCCTTTCCTGATAGCACCGGAGACGAGGAGAGGGCAAGTTAGAACACCATGATGAGGAAGTTCTGTCATTTCCAGAAGGAAGCATGATTCACCATGTGGAGCATTTTTGGGAGCCTGAATCAGAGCTGTCGAGGAAGTCAGTTCTTGGACAGTTTAGTGTTTAGTTTAACTATGACTTTACCGCTGCGATCCGTGTCTCTCCCCACGGCCAGTGCGTACGGAGAGATCACATTACACGCCACCGAGGAGCAGGCAAGATTGCCAAGGAAGCGGCTTTTCAAAGGTTTCGGATAAAATGAGAAGTGCCCCAGAAAAATCTGTCCTTAAATGTCATCGCAAAGCAGAGCTCTCCTAGAGCAGATTCAAGGGAGAAATATTTTCTCACACTTTTCTCGAGCACAGCGCAGGCAGTGGGAGGGACCTGCAGGGTGGCCATAAGGAGCCTGCGAGGGGAGGGCTATGCAGGGAGCTGCAGCAGGGCTCCTTCCCAAAAGGTCTGGAATTAGCGCACTAGCGGAGAGATGGCTTCATTACTCATGGCACAGACCTGCTAAGTAAAGCTATCCACAGAAAGAATGAGTTGTGTGTTAGCTGCCAACAGGCTTCGGGATAAATTCAGGTTGTTGTTTTTAATTGCCTATTGTACCCTAAAAGAATCACGGTTTGATTAATGTAGTGCCCCCCCCTCCGCCCACCGCAGACACCCCCTCACACGCACATGCCATATTGCAGGGAACAAGATTAGAACGGAGTGTCTCTCCCTGCTCTTTTGCGTCCCCACCTTCCTTTCTTCCTCACAGGAAAGACAAAGACTTACTGCAAAAGTGCTGTACACCTGGGAAGGGTCCTCAGTCCCGGATTTTGGCATATTCCTGGGCTCCCACAAGTGCTGTTCGTTTTGAAGCAGGCGGCCAACTATGCCTTTTCTCCCCAAACGTAATTTAATAAAGCAAGGAGAGAGAAGAAATTCTATGTTATTATATATGAGGATCAGAAGATCATTGATGTGTTTGTGGCTCCAAGGACATGTGCATATCACTGGGGTCGAGTAGAGGGAACTGACTGTTAAGATATTTACTGTACGGAAATACATACAAGAACCCAAAACACAGTGTAGGAGGGCGGTGTTTGTGGTCCGTACATTTACATAAATAGAAACCATTCTTCACACTCACTCTTTGCACTCTATTGCATAGGGATTTACATTTCTGGCCTCGTGGATAAGGAAAGACTGAGTATTAGGGAGAGGCAGTGTTCTTATAGGATGTGAAAGGAAAAAATGGGATACACACAGCATGCCTACGCATCCCTCGAAGACGTCACTCTATCTGGGAGCCAAAAGGTAAGGGAGTGGGTTTGCTGACTCTGACACATGGTGGGAGGAGACCTGAGACACAAAGGAGTCATGGGTGTGAACCAGGAAACAAGCCCGTGCCCACCCAGCTTTTTTGTTTGCTTGAGGAGGATGTAAAATATGCTTACACCAGTTGTGCTCCAGCTCCAGCGCTAATTGTTAACAATA
Organism: Serilophus lunatus; assembly: GCA_013399895.1. NCBI lineage: Eukaryota > Metazoa > Chordata > Aves > Passeriformes > Eurylaimidae > Serilophus > Serilophus lunatus. The sequence continues at coordinate 299,608 of VXBA01004406.1, read as the reverse complement.
AAAGGTCACCAGAAAACAATTGCTGGGAACCAGAATTACACAAGGGGCCTGGGTAATGCGATCACTCCTTCGCGGGAGAATGCCATCCCGCCGGGGAACGGGATACCGGGCGATCCTGGGGAATGAGTCGCCAGGTCAGACGAGGAAGGGAGGTGCGCACTTGTGTCAGTCAAACCTCCCCCGCCAGCTCCCTGCTCCCAGATGGACACGCACGCACCAGGAAGTCTCTTTTAGCCTTATTTAGCGCTTACTTTAGGGGGTTTAAATGTAAGGTGAAGGGCTATTCTTTTTCTTATTATCCTGGGAGGAAAAAATTGGCTTCGACATCCCTTCCTATGGCAGTTCCTTCCTATGGGGCTTAGAGGCGGAGTGCCGGTAGGTTCGAACAGCAGGAACAAGGGCTGCAATCTGTGGGAGGGCTGGGGTGAGCTGGAAGGCTGCTAGCACAGCCCAAGGGGAAAGGAGGGAGGTGCCTCTCAAGGATCTTACTCCCTCCCAAAATACTTCGTGGATGTAAGTACTGTTCTGGAGGAAATTTCTAAGCTAACATTCAATTCATCTGCCTGAGCATCGGCAAGGTCTGAAACATCCTGCCAGCATGTTGGGTAAGTACTTTGGCAATCCATCCCGTGTCAGCTCTGTGCTCCTGTGGCTCTCTGGTCTACTTGCATACATAGGTTTGCTTGTGTGGTCAGCACACCATGAGCACCTCTCTGACCGTCTTGGTTATTTCGCCTTCAGGACTGAGCAAAACTAAGAGATGTCTGGGCCAATGAGAGATGCTTTTAGGCTGTGTCCATGTTGAGGAACAGCCTGAATGTCAGATAGAGGCTGAATTCAGGCCATTTGGGAGTCAGTAGCAGGTATAGCAACAAAAATACCGACCCTGTGTGGATTTAGAGTCATTCTGGAGCACTCTGTGCCTAGGCAGATACAGATCCCGTCTGCCCTGCATGGTCCACACAAGTCCAGCTATTACTCAGTGGTCCAAAGACAGTCATTTACCTTTTCCTATGCCTTGCCCTCTGAAAAGCTGTGCGTCTGTCCAGCTCACCCTAAATTGAAGTCCTGGACCCTAAGCTTTCTGTAGCTGCATTCATCCAGGACAACTTTGTTGCACCCACAAACAAGTTCATCCGCCCCAAACAGCCCCCTCCCAGCCCTTCATATGCAGCTCCTGCAACTAGACTTTATAGCCAGGGGGAGAGAACATGTGAAAAGTAGTCATTAGGGGACAGTGCACAACTGGTTTCCCTTCCTCTAGTGACTGCACGTGTCTGACAGTGCCCATGCAATTTTGAAGCTGTTCTCGTTAGCTACAGAGCTCAAGTCTGTTAAAAAAAAAGCCGCTGTCGTAAAGAGTTTCCCAAACATTACATCCAGTCTGGAAACAGTGGTAAGGATGCAATGCTTTGCAAAGAAAGGAACTGATGACCAAGTAGCTGCTCTGTAGGTGTTCAGTAAAGATAAGCTTCTTAAGAAAGTTGCGGGAATAGCATGCAGTAAAGCAGGATGGGGATAGTAACTTCTCAAGCAGCTGAAGGACACTGTGAGAGATGTTGGATGATTTATGTGAGGAGAACTCACTGAATTCTCAAAAACTTCCCATGTGCAGTTCCCTCATGTGAAGGATTTTGTGCTCTGCAGACAAGGAGAGCTCAATGAGTGACAAGGCACATAATTTTGTCCTATGTAGCTGTGAGGTCTGGGAGCAAAAATGTGAACAACAATTAGTTTGGGGCCAGGCTGTCACTGAAACCCAAACTTTATAAAACTGGAGGCAAGAGGCCTATAGTTCTCTTTGAAGGGATGCCAGGTATGTGCTGGAAGCTGCTGGAGCATATCTGGGGTCATGCAGATGCAATATGCCGGTCTGGGGGCTGTCGTGTGCCCAGTACCAGTGCTGGAAAAGACATGCAAGAGCCAGAAAGCTCCAGGTGATGTTGATATTTTGACTATCTATGAATCCAGCCCCACTCCGTTCAGTTTTTGACAGCACGTAAGAAAGATGCAGAAAATCTGAGGAGAGTCCAGAGCACTGTGGTAAACACTACAGGTACAACAAGGATTACCTGTAGGGGAAAGACTGAACAAACTGCATTTGCTTACTGTAAAGAAAAGGAGATGGAAGTGGATGCTGGGAATGTTTTGAAGTATCAAAAGGGTTACTGCAAATAGCAGAAGAGCACATCTGTGTTAGCCTGTGGTGAGCTGGAGAGGTAGGGAGAGGCTTCAGCCGGAATAGGGAAGACTCCTATTGGACACCAAGAGAAAAAAACCTGACCTTTGTGATAGTAAGATTATGAAGCCTTGCAATTAATTGACTGGAGAAATTCTCAGTCTCCAAACTAGATGCCCTTAAGAGTAGAAAAACAGCAGCCAGGAAGGACAAGGATGTAGCTGATGCTGCCATGGGTAACCTTCCTGTGTTCCTTTCAGGTAGTACACAAGCACTACAGTGAAGAAGAGGAAAACATTATTTTCTAAGTTGTCCCTTTTTTATTTCTGTTTCTGCCCGTATCGCTTTTCATTGCATTTAAAATGAGGAAAATGATTCCTTTGTTAATGTATGACCATGTAGTAAAACCCATGAGTTAGGAATGAGGAGGTCTTGTGAAAACAAGGGGTATGAAAAATTTGTATTTTTATTATGGTGACCAAATCCTCCCTTCTTATTGAACAGGTCTTATTTTGTTAATTTGCTCTTAGCAAGTGGAATTAATGGTTACCGCTTTCCATAAAATAGAACTTCCATTACTGAAAAAAATTCATTTTACAGCACTCAGTGTTCAACCTATAAAGTTTAAAAGCTGTATGAGGAGTTTTACATTTTGAACCATTTACTTTTAAGTGAACTATAAAGATGAGCCTTAATGCCCAGATTTCTGAATCAATAAAAATGCTCAAATGTCTTTGTCAACAGGGTAGTGAAACTGAAGCCAAAATGCCACTAAAGAAAAGATAAAATCTTGGATGGAATACCCTGGCCTTTACTGTCACTTGTGAAAACTGCTGCCTCCTCATATAGAGATATGAGCAACAAGTGAGTTCTGCCACCATGTCTTGCTAATAGGTCTTCATGAAATGGGCCCTAACTAGGCCAGTTGAAATAGTGCAGCATTTGCTGTGTGCACTGGGACTATTAGCACATGATTTTGATAAGAAGATCTTTATGACAGTAAGTGTAGATACTTATTGTTATACTTAAGGTTGAATTCCAGCTTTTGTCCTAAATCCTACCTCCTTCTCCTCTCTGCTATATTTTTAGCTGCTCAAAACTTTTGGTAACAATTCCTTTTGTGATTACAGTTTTTTATGTTTGCTGTTATCACTTCCATGGGAAAAAAAATCTATGTTATATTGAATAACCTTTTTTTTTTTTATATATTTGGATATTCCTAAACTGTAATTTGAAGTGCAGCCCTAGCCTATCTCAGAACTAACAAACTAGACATCGCAGAGAGTACTCAGAGAGACCTGTGAAACAAAATCAGGCCTCAGGCAGCAAATGGATTTATAAGAGTCCACTACCCACATCACCTTTCATGGTCCAAGGTTGCAATAGAGATTTCAGTGAGTCATTTAAAATTGGAAGGAAAAAACCTCCAGGGTTCAAAACATTGAAAGCATTAATGTCCTGGAAAGGGCTAATGTGACTCATACTTCCTTGTCCCAAGAGGGACAACATGTGTGCTCTCTACTGACCCTTAGGCTTGGTCCAAAGAAATTATGCCCCTTTCTGATAGTGTTCATAGATCCTACAGTCTCAGGTACCTTTATGTCAGGGGTCTCAAATAAGGGGACAAATTATTTGAAGCGTGATGATTAGACGTGACTTGAAATCACCATGTATGCCTGTTCAGGCTTGGTTTTTCATTGCTGGAATTCTTTTCCTTACTGTGAGTAGGTTGTATAGTATATGCTCACCAAAAGCAGCTCCAACCTTCAAACACTGTGACTGAAGAAAAGCCCTTTCAGTATCTGCAGAGCCAGACAGTCAGCAAAAGGCAGGTGTGTCCCCCCTCCATGGCAGAGATGTCAGTGAGAGCATCCCAGTCAGATGTATGCTTAACCAAAGCCCCATTTAAGAAAAAAAACATTCCTAGCATGTGAAGTTTTCTGTTACAAAGAGCCTGAAATATAGCCCTAGCTTTCCATGGGACTGGGATTTCAGGAGCCTGAAGGAAAATAAATTCATAACTTCATAGAAACCATGGTCTACAGCGTAAGCAGTTATTGAAAGATTAGTGTCTACTAGGAAGATGTGGGGGGATAGGGACTGCAATATTTATCTGACATATAAATGTTTGTAGCCATCTATATCTCAGAGCAACCTGTAAGTGGAAAGCAGCTCAACCAAATTGCCTTCCCTGGGGCAGAGCTTGCTGAGCGTGCTGTCTGTCCCACCACGTGTGCAAATCTTCATCGACAAACAAGAACTTTCTCTGGCTGGAAAACAGTAACTTGTAATGCAAAGCATGCCAACCTATGTCAGCAGTATTACTTCCCTGGCACTGCTCCTCCCTGTTAATTGTAGAGTAGAAAACATTCTTCTTCAGGCTTTTTCCTCTAACTACCCCCAGTGCAAGAGCCAGAAACCGTGGACGTTTGTGTGGAGGGAATTTGGCAGCTGAAATGCGTGGAAGCCTGGCTCTGGCATTAGCATTTCCAAGAGCAGCATCTGGACCCCTGGTTAACTTCCTGACTGATCTCCTGCCTCAGACAGGATGCCAACCACGATAAGTGCACCAAACATAAGGGGAAGGCTGGGCAGAGGCTTGGACATTTCTTGCTGTTTTAAAAATAGCAGAGCAAATCCAAAGCACATTGGCAGAAAGCGTGTAACTTCAAAACTCAACTGGAAAGTGCCTCCTCCTGATGTTTGTCTTGCAGATTACTGCCTGGGTTGACTTTCTGCCTGTCCCAGTAGCAAAGCCACAGCTGCAACCTCCCTTACACAAATAGGTGCATTCTGAGCTCAAACACAAGACCACTTCTGGAGCATGGTGAGCAACTTGGCTCGATTTACAGGGGCATCTGTGTCAAAACTGCTGTGATGTTTGCAAAGTCTGCCAGCATTTTGCTTGTATGGGGGAAGATGATATCTCTCTATGTGCCATTTTCCTTGTTTCTTCCATTAGGAGAAACCTTATACCGGCTTTCCAAAACAAAAGGAAAAAAAGGTGATGTCGAGGTTACATCTCAACTATGCATATAAATGCATATGTATCAGGGGAGGGGAGTGTGCCCATGTGTGTGTATAGGTGAAAGTTTCCATCAGTGCTGACTCATAGACCACAGGTGACTGCAAAGTTATTCAGTTCTTCTTTCACCCAAACAAACCACCTACCAAGCTTGGCTTCTCAATCAGTGCTTGAGACATCCCTTACCTTCTGGGATTCTACAACTGTGGAGATGAGGAGCCAAAATACTAAAGCAAAGGGTCTAAAGCAGGTGGCTTTACTGTGTTACTCCTGTATCCCACTCTTGCACAGGACTTGCACAGGACTTGCACATCCCTACCCATGCCTGATTTTCATCACGACAGTGTTTTCAGGCATGAAAATGTGACTAGGCTTCTGTAACTTCTCTGGGACCAGAATCAATCACTTTTGCTGCACATCAACACGCTACACATACAAAGATGAAAACATGCAAGTGCTTGCAAACTGCATAAATATTATCCAGCACACCCTTTTAACAAAAAAAAATCACCCACTTCCTTGTTGATTCACCTTTCTTTTCATCACAGGGAGGACTAACACTTTCTGAATAATAGTCACGAAAGTATTTTGCAAAGTGAGAAACAAAGGGTATCAGATGAAAAGTCTTGAACAACTGATTTCTCTTGTCTTTCTGCAATTCTTTCTTTCCATTACCATCTTTACCCTGCTATTATTGTCTAAAGATGAGGAGAACTGAAGAATAGCAAAACACAAATGCTGTTACCTGAGATGCACATTGCATCCTGAAATTCCTCAGTACAAGTACAAACAATGTTGATTTCCTGCCACGACAAGGTAGCAGTGGGGTGGTGCCAGAGGAGGAAAATAATCTTTTTACAAAGAGAACCTTGTCAAAGACAACTTCATTACCAGACACAAACTCAGAGAGTTAATTTTTTTTTTAATGTGGTCAGGTGCAGGGTAGAAGGATGAAGTCAGGACTTAAAAGCATTCCTCCAAAATGTGGCAAATAGATTCTGAATTCTGATCATGTCTGCAGCATCAGCAGGTGACTAATTCATCTGCAGCATGGAAAGAAGACTTTTTAACACTGTCCATACAAAGGACATTCCACAGCTTACAGGAAACACTGGCCTACTTCAGTCGCTTGGCAATTCTCATCAGGCCATGAAGGTACGTTAGTCATGCTCTCGTTAGCAAAGTTTCTGGTACTTCTGCTTTGCAGTAAGTTGCAAAGCCTTTGCACTTTAGAGAGACACTCTGCCTTATGGATGTCGTGCAAAGAGTGAGACTGTAATATCTTAAATTTTTTTTCCAGGTTTGTCTGATAAGTGGGTGGCAACAGTTGGAGGCCAATTTGTGCTTTTCCATCACTCTGTCTAGACATATTTGCAAGCACTGCTTTGCCTTAAAGAGGAAAGGGTATATCATATATTACACAATAATGGGTTATTTTTACTTGTAATGCATTAAGAGGCTGTTTTCAATCAGAAACCGTTTGATATGAGGGTATGTTCTGGACGATAAATGGAAAAAGTGGAGCATATCCTTTTTTTTTCACGCAGCAGACAATACCCATACTTTCCATATAGACAGGAAATGGCTTAGGTTTATATATAGAAATACAGTACATTTTATATGCATACACAATGTATTGATTTATTTAAAAACTGTCACTTTGTAATTGGTTGAAGCTACAAAACTGATACACACCTCTGTAAATACTTTAGTAGAACCCAGAAATGACAAATCCGGAAACTTCAACTGGGATTCCTACCCATCAGACTCTGAAGGCATGACATGCATGGTGCAAGGGTCATGTGCTGTTCAGCAGTCACTCAGAGCCTCTAGATCTCCCCTGTTCAACATCTGTGTTCCCGCAGTATATTCTCGAAGGTCTGTCTTCCCACCCCCCCTTCATCCCACCACTGCTGATGTGCTACCAGTTCTTTGTTCTTACTGGCACTGTAACAAGCAGGGCTGGATCTTGGGACTGATTTTGCCTCGGGGCTGAGGGAGTCCCCAGTCCCATATTCCCACCTGTTTTGGGTGGAGCTGTCCATTGTCCCCTTTCTGTCCCTGGATTTGGAGAAGGTGCTCTGTTTCTCAGGAGTGGGGCATGTCCATAGCAGAGCACTTTACTACACAGCCACTCACTGTCCATGGCCACATAACAACATAGCAACACATAACACAACTTTTCTGGGAGGGTCACAGTTCCCAGGTAGCAGCTTGGTTTGGGTTTTGGGGTTTTTTTTCCATATGTTTCTGGTTTTACACTTGAGGACATGAACATTGGAATGGTGGTGAGCTGCTCCTGGCTTTCTGGAGTTCTGCTTAAGCGGTTGAAGAACCCCTGCTTTATCAGTACTGTTCTGCAGTTCAACAGAACTAAGTCACTTTTTGACTCTACGTTCTTGCAGAAGATGTTTGGATTGTTTTAAGATGACTTACCACTAAGCAAACCCCACCAGGGGTTAGGAAGGCTAGGAGCTATATGTTTGAAACTATGTTGATTTCAAATCGGATGAATTCCTGCTCACCAGACTATGATCCACAGTCAGGCATTATGGTCAGATTATTTAGTACATTTGCAAAAGTGAATTTGATGGACACAGTCACCAGCTGGACTGTGATCTGTTAAGACTGTCTCAGAGAAGACACAGTAATAGGCCAGAACAAATGTATTTGTTTCTTTCAGGCACTGTAAACAGATCTGTGTTTACTTTATTCCAAAGGGCTTTTTTTTTTCCTGTGCTACCAACATGTTATCTTTCACTTGACTTAATATGCATTTGATATTGTTTGTTTGCTTGTTTTTGCATATGCTACACCCCTTAATGGGATTCTTCACCCTTGTATTTCATTTCATGCAGTTAACAAACTTCTCCAATGTTTCCCTTTAGATTTCTCAAGCTCCACGTGGCTGCCTTGCTCTTTTTAATACATTTTTTCCCCCAGCTGTTTTTCAGTGAGAGAAGTACAGTGAGAGTACTAGGCTACTTCAGTTGCAACCATTAATGGCCAGGATTCGCAAACACGGTTACAGATAAGCAAATAAATCTCTCTGTACCATGAAGCTGCAGTGTAAGGACTGAAACACTCTCTAAGCCATAAAAGTTGAACTTGGAGTGAGGAGAACTCCAGCCGTCACCTTGCATATTTCATTTGTTACAGGCCATCTGTGTGCATCATCAGGGATCTCAGGAAAATATTACTCAGCTGTCTTTTATCTCCGTCTAGTCTAGCTGGAGCGTGGGTAGCAGAACACAAAGAAACAGGTTCCTAACCTCAGCCTGATGATAAAAGAGACTGGTAACCTAATAGAAGCAAATGTTTTGTATTGATTAATAATACAAGGCTATAACCCACTGAATCTGCTGCTCATGGAGCATAGTTTAGAAAACAAATAATGAGTTTCTTCCTTCCTAATAAGCTTTTTATTACTTGTTGAAGTGGAATGTGAGAGTAGAAAGTAAAGCTCAGGTATCAAAAGAAATGGTGATGAAGGGTTGAGGGGGGTCACTTGTGAAAACAGTGGAAATCAAATCAATTAGGCCTGTCAGCTGGAAAACATCATGGGGAATTAACACTTGTTTGTCTGGATTCCTGCAGCCTGAACAAAAGTGCACAAAAAGTGTATTCAGGTAACAAAGAAAGTGCTGTATTAAAACTGGGGCTTCACAAAAAGGAAAAAAAGTGTTATGTAAGACTTATATCCACTGACAGGTGAAATTAGTGAATAGGATACAACTTTAAAAACAGCAATGAGCTTCAAGCCTTCAGAAGAAAATGAATCTGCACAGCAACAGTGAAGGGAGGTAAAGGTACCACCTCTGTACACTTTCGAGCTCATAAAGAGTAGAACCTGGCAGGGCGCTGCTGAAAGTGGTGAGATTTTGCCTGGTTGCCATGAAACTGAAATTACAGCTGGTGGCATAAATTGAAAAGGCATGCAAAATATTCAGTGAATATTTGGATCATGGGTCTACAAAGGAGGGAAACCTTGGGGGCAGAGGCATTCAGGAGTCATTGGATCTCACGCTCATTTCTGGTTTAGTTTTCTCTTCCTTCAAGGTTGAAATTTACTGAAAGGCCCTTCCCTCTACTGAAAAAGAGTTCTGTTTTGTGGGGGTTTTTTTCATATCACACTCCAGGAGAGCAAAGATTGTGCCAGGGCAGTTACAACCACAGCTTCTGCTGGATCAGTGCCTGACTGAGGGAAGCAGGAATTCAGGTCTACGGTCTCCAAGGCCTCTGACTGAACTCATTAAAACTTGGATGCAAATATTAAGTGATGCTTGGCCCTGATCCCTTCTCCTCCCCTAACTCTGACAGACACCAGGGAGTTCCCCCCAGGCCCTGCCCCTGCCAGAGCGGTGACCACCCTGGGAACACTCACTCAGCAATGCTCTCCTACACCAACCTGGGCTACTCAGAGCAGAGACCTGGCTACCAAAGCCACGGGCTCAAGGTTACCTGCGCACAAAGTCAAGCCTTGGGCTGCCAGATAAGCTGATCTCAAGCTAAGCCAAGAACTATTGTAGAAATAAGCAATAGGATCAAAACGTTTCTACAACTTGTACTAAAATAGAAGGGGCTAATGAATGACTTATCTTTTAAATTTGTGTTACCATTACTAATTTTAAGTGCTATTTTTGAAGAAAAATGGTTGAGGTAGCTTTCAAAGTCTGACTGGATTCCAGAATAACAAAAGCAATTGTTCTTCCCTCCCCTGTTCCCCTGGTTTATATACTGACCACACATACACATTCTTGGCACACACCACAGTTTTTACGGTTCACAATTTTTAGTGCAATTAGAAAAAGAAACAATTTCAAGTTACAGGAATAAATTAAAGGAATTGTTTGAAGGTGCAATGGCTTATTACTTTTCATTTGGAGGGACTTGCTTCAGGAAAAACATTTCCTCTGACTGTCAAGCAGTTTTTGAATCAGTGTCCAGGGTTTCAAGTATCATGGCATTCCTAGCTATGGGCTGAATTATTTTATTTATAAAATTTATTTATAAAATATAAACATTTTTTTTCCTATACTTGGATGAAATAATAGAAGAGAGCAGTATTGTTTACTTTTTTCTTTGTTATTCCAGCCAGTGAAAACCGTTCTCACTCTTGCTTTTACATATTTTATTCTACAATGAAGTTGGGATGCTAAGTAAACCAACTTGCACATTTCAATACAAATAAAATATAACAAAGCAAGGGCAACTTGTGGCCCTTTACAGATCAGTGGTAGGGAAGGTGTGGAAAGCTATTTGGAGTGCCCCTGCTCACCCCTGTTAACACATGCATGTTCCCTTAAAGAAGTGGTGATTTCACCTTGTTGTTGGCAGTGCAGAGCTTAGTAAATCTTTACATTTTTACTATGGAAGAAGGGAATTTCCTCTTGCTTCTGTGGGCAGCCAGCCAGTGAAAGGTGATGGGAAATACATGACATCCTGTTCTGCCTACCTTTCATCTTTCCTGTTCACAAACGCATTCTGAGCCTGACATGCAGGTGTAATTAAAAACAGGTTGATGCCATGCACAGCTCAGCAGATGCACACAAAATTAGTACCTGCTGTGAATCCAAGTACTTTGGCTTTTATGAAACAGCTAGGCATTTGCAAATTGTCTCCTGTAACTGCAATAATATGAACATAAGAATGAAGTGGATCGCATGGCTTTCACTAACACAGAAAAATGGCCAACACTTTTCTCAGTAGTACCCAAAGTAATGTAATGCTAACTATTCATGCTGATGTTTTTCAGATCAGTTAACTGTATTGCACTGATGCATTTCACACTTTAAAAATTCCTTCTCTTCCCACATTTCCTGGCCATGCTACTCATGTAGGCAGTAATGCAGCATCTGTATTCTCCAGCTGGCCACTGCTGTGATGAGGCTGGAAAGGGCTGGAGCACTGGTCATCCTCCTTTGCCATGGTCTTTAAAAGATATTCCTAAGGAGGATTCTGCTCTCCAGCCTCCTAACTGGAGGAGCAGTACTTGGCATTCCTACAGCAGCTTCCATATCTTTCTTTCCCTAAGAGGTGCCTGCTCTGCAAGTTACCTTTTCCTATCCTGCTGCAAGAGATGAGAAACTACTGCCAGAAGGGTGGGGACACGCCAAAGTGGCAGAGGGCAGAGGCTTGGGCCATAAAATTTGATGGCATCAGAGCTTTCAACTGCAGTACATCACATTTATGCCACGCTGGCTCCTCCCTGGCAACTGGCAGCGAGAAAAACACAGTTAAAGAAAGATCTCACCAGCAGTTCAGGCAGGTTTTGTTGCTTTCAACGCTGGGGCAATGTTGGCTACTAAAATTCTCTCCACCTTAGTTTGGTGATCCCAGACCATGAGTAGGAGCAGTCATTCACCTCTGACAAGAGTAGCATCATAAATCTATTCAGCTGCACATTTCGGCTCTGTGGTGTCAGACAGGCATAATTAGAGCTCCAGAGTCCAAGTGTCACCACACTAGTCTTACAGCAGTGCAGTTGCCCACGCTTTGTGTGACTCATCTGGTGGGAGAGGAGAATTAGGCCCAACATGTCTGGGCTGAAGCAATGATTTAATCAAACTGCTCCTTCCAGCTCCAACAAGTGTCTTTTTATGCTTCATGGTGTTTAGTTTGAAGTTGCCAGTTGGAATTTTTCACACCTGTGGTTTATTTAAGTCCTTTTTCTGCTGTATTTCTCACATGTGAGACAATAAATGTGTCCTGTAGAGTTGTGAAGTATTAGGTGAGGGAATCATTTATGTGCAGGTGACAAGAATAAATGAATGATACACGCAATGCTACATTTTCTATTACTTGCCAAGTGCAGACCACTGCTACCCATGACTTACTAGCTCAGAAAACCTCTGTTAGATGCAGGAGGAGCTCCTGGCTGAGTCCTCAAAGTATTCATAATGTGTGTTCTGGCTATTCATGCAAGTAAAATGTTCATTACATATATAAATTAATATTCCCAAGAATCACACGGGCCAATTGTGTTCATCAGGAAGACTTAATGAGAGAAAAGGAATTAATTTAATTTAATGCAATCACACCTGGGATCAAAACATACTTAACAGAGAGGAAATTGAAAAATATTTACAGAACAAAAATTCCAAAAATAAATAAGAACCCAAACTGGGGCAAAAAAAAGAGGCAGGTAATGCTGGCAGATCAGACTGTAGGAGGACATTGCAATGCTTAAGAAGCAGAATTACAAAGTAACCCAAAATCATTCCAGACAGACAATACAGTGAGTTTATCAAGATTTTAATCTACAGGTGAGCAGGAAATTAGGGGGTTTTTAATCGTTAGACATTATTGGAATTTATTAATCATTCATTTTCAAAAATCCTGGCTTCCTGCAGCAGTTTAAAGTTAACCAAAGAATAAGCAATTTTATCTATTCAAATTACCTGCTGCAGACACAGCATAGCTTCCATTGTCAGGGCAGCAGCAAGAGCCAAAATTTCCAACTTCTATTCTCAGCTATGACAATCCAACTTGATTATTAAAGAAAATAAAAAATAAAGCGACACATTATGTATTATCTTGTTGTAGCATCTTCTTTTAAGGCATTTTATTCAGAACAGCTGTGTCCCTACGACTTTCCATCACTGTCCTGCTCATCTCAGTTGCACTATCAAGATAAATGATTTTTAGGTGTACATGGTTGGACCTTGCATTTAAACAGGCTGTAATCCCCATGGCCAGAGATACCATGAATAATTGAAATACCAGAGAATGCATAGTTTCACTAACCATGTTTTGCAGTAAATAATCAGAGCACCTGGTGGATCCACATGCATTTAATTAATGTGCTGTTTGCTCCACTGCGTAATTAACTATTTAATTTCACTGCCCTCTGGATTTGCTCACTAATTAATTATTTCTTGCTAATTTATTGTTCAGCTACTTGTGCATCTTCTTTCTTTTCTAACTACTATGTTTACTTTTTTTTATATCAGCCCTCCTTCCTTTCCTGTTTTTTCTCAATTTCCATTCCTCTTTCTCTCCTTTCTCAGCTCTTGTACACTCTCCTGTCTCAGCAGTGGGCCATCCCAGCCCTCACTGGGGCACAGCAGCTGCCCCCAGACAGAGTGGACCATTATTCAGGTGTTGGGGACCTCACTGACAGAGCAAAAGCTATTTGAAGTGTGACAATCCCAGGAGACAGTGCCATCCTGGTTACAGTTAATTAATTTCAACTTATTAAAGCAAACATAGCTGGATTTAGGACAAATGCTGCATGCAGTTGTTTGAAATGGGAAGGATTTAATGATTTAGGGATTTGCTGCCCCTAAGACAGAAACAGCTTGCTGGCTGATGTCTTAAGCACCCTGTTAAAGCTTCGTGGCATCCTGCAGGTTACTAAAAAGAAAGCTGTATGCACGATATAACAGAAAATTATCTAGGAAATTAGATCCTATGAGTAAACACATACAGTCTTAAATAAATAACTAATGCTTAAGATACAGATTTTTTTTCCCTCTCCCCTGTGAACGAGTGTACTCATTGTCCAATCTGGGCTCACTTAATTCTCCCAGAAGTCTTTGAAGCTATTTCCACTAAACATTTGGGGTTTTTTTAATTTCTTTCCTGGCAAATTGCTTTTAGGAACTTACATTCTGTGCTGCAACCCGTCCAGTCAGTTTTAGGAATGCTAAACGGTGACTTTGAATTCAATCTCCTAATGTTAGACTCTCATTATCTAAGTGTAGCCGATACGTTTTATTTCTGTGAAGGCTTGTTTGGATTTCCGTCTGCTCCACTCTCTTCTGGTTTAGATTTCTTGTCTGAATGCTGTCCAGAATCCAGTGCTTATGCTACCATTCACCATATCGCCTTTTTGCTAATTGCTCCCATATTTGAAGGAGTCACGTGTGCCAAATTGCTGAATTGTGACTGCACTCTCAGGCAGCTTCTAGCACCTCCCCAAAGAGGCAATTAAAACTCCAAACAGTGCAGGGGCAGGAAAATTGCCTGTGAGAGGCTCTGGGGGTCATCTGACATTCCTTCAAAAGTGTCTTTTTTGTGTGTGTTTGACCTTTCTAAAAGAGGGAATATTTTTACTGCTAAATTTCCCTCTTTCTTCCAGCAGACTGAAAGCCTGCTTCAGGTGATCATTACCTGAGATGATCAGGCAATGCTCACTTTGATGGGTGGAACAATAGTGGCAGTCCTGCCCTGGTGGTGGTTCAGTGAAGGTCTGAAGTTGGCTTTTCGTTTCATTCATGTGGGGAATGCTGCTGACCTTGGCAGGCCTGTGTGCACCTTTAGAGATAAGTATGTGACTGCATGTCTTGATGAATTAAGCAGTTTTCCTTGAGATCGCTCCTCCAGGTTTATGCCACTCTTGGAAAAGGGGCTTGGGCAACAAAGAGTCTCTGAAAAATGTAGAAAAGTGATGCCTAGTTACTGCTAAAATCTAGTCCTAATCATGAACTTTTTGCTCTTATTACTGAATAAAAGGAATAAAATCCCTTAATTCAACATTTTAGGCAACAACAGGTGAGTGTAGTAGGATGAAGGCAGATGGCATTTCTGGAAACACAAAGAACCTCCCGTGACTGAAGGAACATCATTGAAAGTAGTTAGAAAGGTGTTTTCAAAATTAGTTCAAACTGTTAATTCACACAGGAATTCACTTGGATTAGGAATAACAGAGGAACTAGTGGGAAGAAAGAGGTGAAAATGCTTTCCACCCTGTGCTGATGAGTACCCCTGAATAGCTCCACATCCAGTCCCACATGTCCTTGGTGATCTGAGAAAAGCATATCTGAGCTCCAGAGCACTGAGAATGGGTTGTGTTCCCCTTCAAGTTCCAGAGAGGCGTCTTCTGGCTGTGGGGGGACACCAAAAGTCCTTAAATGTCCACTGAAAGCATCTCCATATGAAGCTTCACTCACGTTACACCTGAACACGTGTTTGTGGACATCTGTCTTCCACTGGAAAAACAGAAGGTTGAAAAGTGCTTCTGGGTCTTCAGAGGGGGGGAAGGGGAGGGAAGGGACAGAGGATGCAGCTTTTCCAGTATCCTTGAACCAGTCCACCAGTGGGGTCAGGTATATCTCATTCTTTCTCAAGAGCTCATTTTTATGCTGCATTGTATTTACCCAGGCCCTTTTCTATGCACAGGGAGCTTCTCAGACCTGGCAACAGACACACATAAGACAAATCATTCGCTGCTGGTAAAGAGCTCCATAAAACTCCAACACCTCTTGGTACTCCAGTTTGCACCCCAGCAAAATATATGTATCTATTCACCCTGAAGGTGGGACTGGCAGTAGAAAATCTTTCCATAAAGATGCTGGAAACCTTCAGGAAAAAGGGGAAAAGGTGTTTTTTGGTCAGCTATTTTGAAAACTGATAAGAGGGAGGACAGTATGGGCACTCAGCAACCGATGGAAAAGGTGAGGATCTTCAAGTCATCCCATGGCTGCAGAAATGGCTCTGCTTGCCAGGTGCCCGCTGGCAGATGCTGGCTGTCCCAGGGTTTCCCCCCTCAGATGACTGCCAAAATCCCCAAGGAGGAGGCCAGGTCCGAGGGGTTAGCTATACCCAAGGTCCACAATCACTCTCAGACGTCTAGAAATAACATCTCTCATAGATTCAGCTCAAATTTTCCAAATACTTGAAGTATTTTTTTGTCTCTGGGACCAGTTTGCCAGTGACAGGATCAAGGGGAGCAGGAGTTTGTGTGACCCTGCTCCAAAACAGGGGTTCCATGTGGGGCTGCTGCACCAACTCCACCTCCACTGGCCCTGTGGTGGAAATGTTGAGGAGCAAGAACAAGTGTGGATTTGTCTGGATTCAATGGCTTTGAGGCAGCACCTGGCAACATAGTGCAGAGACAGACATGAGCCTCAAAAAGAGGTTGGCTCTGGCCCACAGCGAGTGTGAGTCCTGCTGGGCAGAGGGTCCAGGTAGTGGGTGGTTTCCTGAATGGACACTTCTGGCATAAGGGGAACTTGGCTGTAAACTGTTCTAGTTTAAATTGCTTAAAGATATATTTGCTGGGGAAAATAATTGCAGAGAGGGTTGTCTCCAGCCCTAATGTGGGGGATGCCTGTCACATAGTCAGAAGGTGATGCTGTGGGTCATTCATCCCTGTTTTCTGACAGATTTCTTCCCTGCCTCTTTACCCTGACTTTCTTTTCCTGTCATCCGGTCATTGGTCCCATGTCTGGCTTGCTTCTCCTTGCCTCTTCCTGACAATTCCTTTCTCTCCTGCTACTTTAACAGCAAATCAAGGCAGGTAAATTTTTGAGCTTTTCAGGAGAAATTGGCCACTGGCACCACACCAGGGACCTCCCTCACCTCTGGCTGCACTCAATCCCTGTCAAGTCTCTGGTGGGGCTGGGAGGGGAGAGAGAGGGGAGCAGCCAAGTGAAGTGCTTCAAGCTGTGAGACATTTTCTGTTTATTTTGCAGGCCAAACCTCTTGGATTCGGACCAGAATGGCCACTTCTGTGGAGGCAGATATATCTATGGAGAGCAGGAAAGAGTAGCACGTATCTTGTTCATGCTGTTCTCCCAGGGAAAACAATAATGCAAGGTAAGACTCTCCCTGCTGCAGTCTGCACACTGTCCTGCTTGATGGGATCAGTGGCTGGGAAAGCTGGCACTGCCTCCTAAATAGGGGGGCAGCCCTATAGTGCAAAAAGTCACCTCTGTGCAATTGCCATGCTGCTTTAGATTTTCCTTTGGAGGGGCAAATTACTCAGAAGGAAGTAGCAAGGCAAGCCTGGTGTCATGTGGAATAGCTGAAATTCCTCAAGTTCCTTTTTGCCAGGATTTCAAGCTGTGAAAGACACATGATCTCCACTGCTTGAGACTATAGCTGAGAATTTTCCCCAACAGAGATGGATAGGTAACAGTGCAATTTTATTTTAATTTTTTTTTCTGAGTTAAATCATTATTAGGGCCAGCATTTGGAAGCAGCAACTTCAGATGGGGTTTATCAGAAGGAATATATTACTCCTTACACTCAGGAACACATCTGGCCTAAGATCACTTACAGAGGAAAATACAACTAATTCAAATTCTGTCTCCTTTCTTGCCATCCACTTTTTTCACAGCACCCCTTGAAACTGTGGGTTGAGATCTAGTGGCCTCAAGCCCCTTATTGCTGTGTTTGGTCTCAGCCAGGGGCCAGTAACAAGCTGTACCTATAGATCTCTCTTGTATGTCTGTAGCAGGAGCTGCTGTCCATTTGCATGTTGCTAGTTAATGAAGCTTAAATACTGAACAGCTTCATGCTGAGATTTGCTGATTCTTCAGAAGCAGATGAAACAAAAAAAAGAAGTTTTACTCCTTGCCACGTCAGTGATTTGCTAATTGTCCAGCACATCAGGGGGTACCTGGTTAACTGAAGAGGCATTGCCATTTTGGAGGAGAAGAGGGCTGTCCTTTGTGGAAAGGAGTGTTGAAACTGCCTCATAAATGAAGTTAGAGATCAGCAACCTTTGGGGAGGGGGCAAGAAGATTTAAATTTGGAAAAAAAACCCCTGTAGGAGGCACCAGAGGAACATGGTGTAAATAAAAGTGAACATGTATTACCAAGAAGGCCCTATGACTTTGATCTCCTTGAAAGAAAATAAAATATAATTTGCTTTCATTTGTCTGTCACTCATGTCTTTCTGAACCTTTGCAATTCTTGTTATGTTCCAGAGTTTTTTTCAGATAAGTATCTTTACAGAAGTGAAGATCAGAGTTAATTTCCAGCTAATTTCCAGGTAATTAGCTAACAAAGGCATTTCACATAGAAATCCTCCTCACTGTGTGTCTGGAGCATCCATATGAATAACCAACACCTCTGCAAGTTTCTCTGCTGTGTCCAAGATCCCCACTTTTTATGCCTCTGCTTCCTCAGAGGCCTTGAGACATGACAGTGCAGGGACAAGAGGGGAAGAAATATTTCCTGGTGGCCCCATGCTAACCCCAGAAAGACTGCAGGGCAGTGAGGAACATCCCATATCTACAGAAAGTTTGCCACTTATTTCACTCGGGTCCAGGATCTTACTCGTGGTCTGTCAAGCTCTTATCTGGCTTTTGGGCTTGAGTGCTTTTGGAGCACATTTACCCAGCATGAATGACCAAGCCAGGAATATGCTGCTGCCAGCTCAGCCATGGTGTCTGTCTGGGAGTGCAGGGCTGAGCTCCTTGCTGGGTGAAAATAGGACAGGAAAAAGCACATTTCACTTTTACACGGAGCTTTGAATGCAGCCAATTACTGCTGGTGAAAAGCAGCTCTTTCCCCCCTATTTGACTTCCCCCCCCCCCCTTTTAATGCAGATATCTACAGCTTTGTATTATTGCCTTAATTTTGGAGATGGGAAAGGAGAACAGAGAAGGAATGACACTTATCTCTGATGATACAGTCATTGTCAGACCCATGAGGGAGGCTCTGTAATGCCTTCTCTTAGTCTTGTTCTCATTCCTCTGGGTTATAAAGATGTAACAGATACAGTACATGTGCTGTTCTTACATTCTGCTTAGCAAAATCAGGTAATTAGGAAGATTCTTTGAACATGAAAACTGAAGACTGAATGATCCAGAGATGGACTTTCTGCTGTTTTCTTTACTTTTTTTCTTAATGTAAAAAGTGTTTATTTAAACTCTAAATCCTGTCTATCTGCTACCAAGTTAAATCTGATTTTATTTCCTCAATTCTTCTCTCTAAAGGCTTTTTTCCTCAGCTTGCATTGGTTAGCGGAAGAATTACCATCACATAATGTTAGTCTAAAAATACATGTACCATTATTATTATCAAATAGAGATAAGTGTGCGTTGCCAAGTAAAAAGAAAGCTGTGAAATATAATGCCATGTAGAAGTATTTTTTTTTTCATGATCTTCCAGAACATGAAGGATAGACATGGGCTGCCAGATACTCATTTCTGATGGATAAATGCAACTGTGGTTTCCATAGCTATGCAAGATTTTCTATAGCACCCATCACCATGGTATCTAAGCATCTGTTGCTGCTGGTGCACACTTTAGACCATGGTGCACTGAAAAGAATTAAGTGAAATAAATGAATAGAAGGTCCTTGAGCCTTGTGTGACTCCATAGTGTGGAGTCATACTGGCGAGGTTTACTTTTAAAATAGGTTGTATGTTAGTCTGGCTTTTCACAACTTTACAATTGCTAATCTTCTTGTGTGGTGGTACCTTACAGTGAGGGCACCTCTTGTGCTGTCTCGGTGTCTCAGCCAGTTCCTCTCACACAGTCCCAGGCACACATCTCTTCAGGGCATGACCCCTGGGCATGATGGAGACCACAACCAAGATCCTCAGCTATTGCACCAAGTCAGACAGGCTGCTCCATTCAACCTCACTGGCTTCCTTAGGACCTGTGGATCCCAAGATCCTTCCAACCAGAATCATAGAATCATACGTATCATCTAGTTTGAAAAATGCCTTTAAGGTCATTGAGTCCTACTGTTAACCCAGTACTGCCAAGTCCACCACTAAACCATGTCCCTAAGTACCATGTCTACATATCTTTTAGATACCTCCAGGAATGATGACTCCCCCATTAACCTGGGCAGCCTATTCCAACATTTGACAACCCTTTCAGTGAAGAATTTTTTCCTAATGTCCAATCTACACCTCCCATGGCGCAGCTTGAAGCCATTTCTTCTTCTCTTACTGCTTGTTACTTGGGAGAAGAGAGTGACCCCCAGCTTGCTACACCCTCCTTTCAGGTAGTCATAGAGAGTGATAAGGTTCCCCCTTCCTTTCTCCAGGTTAAAAAAGGAAACCTTTTTTTCTTCAGGCTAAACACCTCCAGCTCCCTCAGCTGCTCCTCATCAGACTTTTGTTCCAGACCCTTCCCCAGCTCTGTTCCACTTCTCTGGACACACTCCAGCACCCCAATGTCTTTTTAGTCATGAGGGGCCCAAAATGACACAGGATATGAGGTGTGGCCTCAACAGTGCTAAGTACAGGGGGAGGGTCACTGCTCTGGTCCTGCTGGCCACAATGTTTCTGACACAAGCCACGATGCCATTGGCCTTTTTGGCCACCTGGGCATATGCTGACTTGTGATCAGCAGCTGTCAACCAGCACCTTCAGGTGCTTTTCTATCAGGCACTTTCCAGCCACTCTGTGCTCAGCCTGGAGCATTGCCTGGGGTTGTTGTGACCCCATGGCAAGACCCAGCACTTGGCCTTGTTGAACTCCATACTTCTTTTGCTATATGTCAGACAGATTTTCTGGCAGAGAATGGCCATGAGAAGATACTGACTCTTCTGAGATGAGGATGATCATCCTTTGAAAGCATGATCATTCTTCTTAAAGGAAGGAAAACCTTGCTATCTTTGGACATATTCAAGCAATGCAATGCCAAGGAAATATTTGTAAAATGATAAATGAAAGTATCAAAACTCAGGCAGACCCACTACGCAAAGTCACTGGAAATGCGCACGTAGAATTTGGTATCTGGCATCACTTTTATGTGTTTTCTTTCCTGGTCTTTCTAGCTAAGATCTCTTATGCAACTGTCAGGCTTTCATCCTGTCTGCATTACAGGAAGTTTAGGTCTTGGGAACTTAACTTTCCCTATGCAGATGATATCACTTTCTGGAGATTTATTCAGATTTTTCTTTTGTCCAGGAGATTTACTTTAATCAGGGAGATTTTACGTCTTCCTTTTAGCAGACCATTGATTGTTCTCTCCATATTTCTCAGAGATGGTCTGATGCCACTTTTATTGGTTTAAATATTAAATAATTCCTATGCTGTCTCCTCCTTGCCTATACTTTCTGTATGATGCAGATGCTCTTCATTCTTGGAAAGCAGTATCTGAACTCAAAGCAAAATCTCCCTTTAATGCAATCTGTACATTGTATAAGAATATGTACATTGACAACTCAAATTTATGCATTTGTATAAAAAGAATCATGGGTGTCAGCTTTTAATTCAACTGTGCCTGAGATCAGGTACAAGAGTAACTAATCATTCTGAGGCATTAATAGGGCCTGAAGTAACCTGGTCCACAGGTTTCTCTCTCAGAGAGATTCCTTCACCTCTGCATGAAGATGCCAGGATCAGGTCTTGGAAGGCAAACAGCCATCTCTGTACATTACTGTCCTTAATCATAGAATGGTTTGGGTTGGAAAAGACCTTTAAAGGTCATCTAGTCCAAGCCCCTGCGATGAGCAGGGACAACTTCAACTAGACCAGGTTGCTCAGAGACCTGGCCAGCCAAGAGGTAGAAGCCTTTCTTCAAGTCACAAAGTCACAGATCCTTTCAGACTACACAGACCTGCACTGGCACTAACGAAGTAGTCCCACCATCCTTCAGCACTTCTTCCTTCACCCACACTCTCCTTTTGCTTGAGCTGACACAAACCTTTGCACCAAAGTGGTTTGGAGAAGTTATGACATTAAAACTGACTCATACAGACACTTGGTTTTAAACCTGTCCAGTCCCCTGCTCCAGTTCATGGCACAACATGTACTTAAGAAAGGAGATGGCATTAAGCAAAAAACTCACAGCTGGGACTGTAAAGTGTCACTTCTTACAAAGAGCCCTGGATAATTCCTTGTTTAAGGGAATTATGAAATTGTACCATTAAGGAAGGGTTAATTACCTTTTGAGTGCTGAAACAGGTACAGTACTGACCTCACTAATTGCTGAGCCAGGTCAAGTATTTCCTCATTAAACCCTGTCGTGTCACTCTGTCTTAGTCTTGATCTGTCACATTACCTGTCTTGAGTCCCAATGCTCCAGTCTTTTCATCCATTGGTGCAAATTAGATGCAGGACCTCAGGGGATGATTCCTTAACCAGCCCTTTCAGAAGGACATTCATTTTAGTGGGGAGGGAATTACAACAGGCTTTTGTAGTACCACGTTTTTTAGCTGACCTATTTCCTCTAGTTTTCTCAGCACATTGTCGTTGGTTAAATAAAGCCTCATTAGGAGAGCTGGCTCCTCTTTCTGATTGCGATACTCAATTTTATATTCATGGGTTCCTTTACTGTTTTCTGCAGTTCCTAAAAAAGTCTGGCTGAATGTGGGGCAGGAAAGGGAAAGCTGAAATTCTCTCTTTTAGACTGCACTAACAAATATTGTAAAAATCAGATTCTAAAACTTCCTATAAAATCGGATGTTTTGAGAAAAGCCTGGAGCCTCTTCTCACAGTCGAGTGGGTGGATGTCCTGCAAAAGCAGCAATTACTATTCAATAAACCAGTCAACATGTCTTGTGTAACTGGCATGAGTCTTTATTATAGGAATAGCAACGGTGCTGATGGATCAGGCCAAGAAAGCCACCCTTCACACACACACATGCATCCATGAGCAGACAGGAGGGCTAAGAGGATAAACCAACACAACACCTCCCCGTCTCCAGCTGAAATCATGCTCCTTTTCTTTCACTTAGTACTCACTACAGGGGTGGAGATGGCTGGTTTTGTGGGAGAAATGGAAAAAGGACCCAAGAAATAGATTCTCTTCACCACCCTCTTCCTGCCGGGGCCAGAGACTGGACGGCTTCACCAGCCATGGGCTGTGAGCAGGGGTGGCTGAGCTCTCCTTGCTGCTTCAGCACTTGCATAAAGAGCTGTGGACAGCAGCAATGTCCTCTCCACACACGTACATAGTACTCACATCCCCAGGTTTGCTCAAGGGAGGAGGCAGACTCCTGTTTGTCACCTAAAATCTCACTTGAAACTTGAAAAGATGAGTGGGAAGGGGGGAGAGAGAGAGAGAGTAATACAAGTTGGCATTTAAATTTGTCAGTTAAATCTGCAAATATTCATTACTTTGGATTTTTGCTGTATCACTCCCTAGTTATGCTCTTTCAATGCCTGTGTCCTGCTTCCTTCCGTGGGTTTTGCAGCAGCCTCCTGTACATGTGCTGCCTTGCAGAGCACCATAGATAATTTTCTGGTTTTTATTAGCTTTCCGAAACCACATGTAGCTGGACTCCTTCACTTCAGCCCCCTTAAAGTTTAATAGGGTGTCTATTGTAAAGCTAACTTCTTCATTCATTTGCTCATACAGGGAATATTTCCTTTGAACAGCAGGCATGTTCTGCTAGAAAAACCCCTTTGGGAAAATATGAAGCTTTGAGAAATGTTCTGTCCTCCCTCAAAGAGCTCCCTTCTGAACACAGACAACTTCTACTGCTATTTAACTATCAATAACTCCCCCCCACCCTGCTGTACCAGTATCTGCTGAAGTACTGAGCTCTGCAGCAATCCATAACTTCCAGTGAAATGTGAGCAATTAGCCTGATTTTAATGTTACACAGGTATGTTACCAGCAGTCATCTGTAATTCTTTAACATTCTTTGCAGTGTAAATCACCTCAAAGGCAGGGCAGCCCCTTTGCTAAGGAATTTCAACAAATGCTGAGTTAAAAGCCAAGGAACAGAGAAATAACTTTTAGAAAGAAAATATACCTCGAGATTTTTCACAAAAAAAACCAAAAACAAAACAAACAAACAAATCAACAAAAGCCCAAGATGAAAGCCTTCATTTTAATTTAGTTCAAAGGGCAAAAAGGCTTGGTAACATGACTACCCAAGAGAATGATGCAAAATAAAATCTTTATGAGCTGTTTTTAAGGTAATTAAATTTCATATGATTGCACATTTTTAAAGAACTGAAATATCTGTGATTTTGTGAAATATTTCTGCAGATTTGGAGTTTGAAATGCATTTTTACATTTGAGCCGGAGTTTGCTCAGAGACCACATGGGTGCATGGGATCCAAGTGGGTCATGGGTGAGAGGAGAGGACAAAAGCTTCTCTTTTGTTTACTTTCAAAATCAAAAATTCAGGCTTCCGTATTTAGGATCAAAACTCAAAAAGTGTTCTCCTACTTGTTTGGGCTCTCCCATGTGATGCCACCAATGCGTGAGTGTGTAACAGCAGGACGTGAATTCCCACTGGCTGCACTGTTCCTCTCCCATTGAAGCCATCCCAGAGGACTGTTCCTGCAATGGGAATGGAGCAGGACAAGCTCTATTTTCAGTGTCACCCTGGCAACCGCTTTCCCCTCCATCTGGATGTCACATCAAAGAGAAGCTCCTGCCACCTCTCAGGTTTAACACAAGCATTACAACTTCTGGGGAGGTTTCACAGCCCCAGCCCTAGAGACTGAAGAATATCTTTCGCCATGCCTCCCTTTTGAAACTTTTCACACAGAGAAAACTAGCCTAGTTATACTTTAAAAATCGGAAATTAATAGGGTTAATTTAGGAGGTTTTGTGATTCTAAGTTTCTCTCTGGATACTGGGATGCCTGGGGTTAGCAGTACTGCCCCAATTTAACCCAGATATTTGAATTTGTATTTATGCAGCTAATAAATGAAATAGACTTTCCATATATTTTACTGGAGAGCCTATAGGGAAGCCATATTGTTTAGCCACCACAAATATCCAGGGTAGTGGGATGGGAGCTTAACCTTTCTCTCCCTCCCCTCCCCATGGAGGCTGGACAAGTCATCTACAGCAGTGTCTGCTCTCCTCACTTGCCCCAGCAAGCCCTGGTCACTTCTGCTCCTCCAGCTTTAGGCAGCCCACCCACACCATGCCCCTGTGCTGAGCATCCTCAGCCCTCACTTCTCATGATGTGTGGCAGTGGCAGCAATAACATCTTTGCAGAGAGGGATTTCTGATGGCATTTTATTTTACCTTTATTTTATTTCACTTTATTTTTGTTGTTGTTGATGTTTCAGAAGTCCCAATCTCGTAGTATCCCTTGCTTATAAAGTCATTCAAGAGGGAATATCACATAAGGTCATTCAAAATACCAGAAATGATCCTGAGTCAATCAAAATCAGAAACAAGATCTTCACTCATATGTTTTTTTCTGTGGCCAGAGCTGCACAGCACAGAGCAGAGAGGACAACATATGGCCTCTTTCTGAGGCAAATGTTACAACCATTCATTGCACAGCCTTAAAGCACTTCCTACCCAAGTAGGAACAATTCTCACAGTGTTTTGACCTTGTTAAGTATTATAATTCTCATTTTAAAAAAAGGCAACCTATGGCCCATGAGGCCTCCTGTCTGAGGTACACTTGAAAGTGCAGGAATATAGCATATGCCTTCAGGTTTGTCTTTTCCTTCCACTGGATATTCTCTACTGCATATCAGACATTTAAAATGGGGGCAGGGGGGGAAGGACAAACATAAGTCTGTAACTTAGGGAAAGCATTTATTTTCTCAATATTAACGAAATGTTCCCACCATCCAGCGCTGTGTCTTCAGCTTCCCATCCACTAATGGCAGAGGAAGCCAGAGGTGAGAAAGCAGCTTGTGTGTTTCTTGCTGCCTATTAAGGATGGTGACAGGAGAGAAAAGTTCTTCCCTTTTGAAAGGATCTCCGACCAAGCTGTCAGTGCTGGGAAAGGAGCTTTTGCCTGTCCACTGCCTTTATTTCAGATCTCTGGAGCTGCTTTTGCCCATATGAGAGACACACAGAAGTGGCCCAAAAGCAAGGTGGGTGGAAGGAGGATGTCTCAGACGCCTGAATATAACTGGGAGGTGCCTAGCTGGCAGTGACTGGTGCTAACAGCAGGTGAGGGAGCCTCTGCTCAGTCCTTCTTCAGTATCACTTGTCAGGGGCAGTGTTTTAGGCCAGTGTAACAAATCATCCTTATTATACATGGATCTAGAGGCCTGATCAACATCTGAGCTTCCCATGACCATGGAGGAATATCATCCTCCATTTGATCATGGTGTTTGAATGTGGAGTCAGCTACAAGTGCTGTTCTGGCCCAAAACTTTACCTCTGTCTCACACAGTGCAAAAAAAGAAAAGAAGAAAGAAAATAAATCACCTTTTGCAGAACTAATTTGAACTTGTGAAGCCAGTAGATTTGAGTGGAATAGGATATAAAAACACCCCCAACATTCTCTTAAAATTATTGAAAATATATTCTAAAATTCCAAAGAAATTTCCATTTAAGATGACATTTAAGGTTCATGGCAAGTTTAAAACCAAACCCAAATCAACCTTCACTGTAAGATCATCAATATAGTTGCTCCAGATTAATGCTGATAAAACTGAAATCTGCCTTCCACCCACATAAGAAATCTGTGATTAGCAGGCGGGAAATCACACACAGTTCTGTGGAAAATTTATATATATATTTAAAAAAAATAAATCAGCGATGGAACAGAGCTAGTTGATTTCCCATGCTGGGTTTGTTCCCAACAGCACTTATGCAAAGTTGTGGGTTTTTTCCTCCTTCAGGCAGATTTTGGTTGTGTGAAGCAGCACAACTTTCCCCTGGAGTGCACTGCAGAACAGCAGCGGCTGCCTGCGCTGGTGAGCATCGCCGCAGTGAGGGCAAGAGGGAGCAGCACTCAAAGTAAGATGTGCCACTCCCTTCCATGGCTTCAGTGCTGGAAGTGGAGAACATGTGGAGGAACATTTTCTTTCAAGCAGAGGCAGATGGAAGCAGGCACTGAATGGAAGGGACGTTTCTGAAATGTTATGTTCCCACAAAACCCACTGAATGTCTCCGCACCGAGTTTATACAGAATTTAAAGAAGAGGGAAATAAGTGGAAAAACAGAGCAGCTAAAAGGTCTGTTAGATCTGACACTCTATGGGAGACAAGCAGGGGAAATGTAAAGCACACTTCACTCCATGTCTGTAAGCAATGAGAGCTAGTGAAAAAAGAACACAGATCTTGCTCTTGACAGTAACTGGGTCTGATACCTTTGATGTGTTTAACAATTTCCAGTTTCTCAAGCAGAGCAGGAATAGTAGAAATTTAAAAATCCCATACTGCCAACACAAAAAACCATGTAAGGCATTTGTAACAGGTTTGTAGCATGAAGGTACAAAAATTAAAGAGGTTACTGATGTTATGGCTAATCTTATCACATGGGCTGGAGACGGGATTGTGATTTAAACATGTGTTAAAAAAACAGGAGAGCGAACATCACCTTCAGGAGAGGGACTGCAGAGGGGAGGGAAGAGTGTTCTGCTGACAGATCCCTGCTCAAGGAGCCACAACTCCAATGTGGCTGTGTGGCTTACAGGCACACATAGCTCAGTGTCAGGTGGTCCTCAGCACAGCACAGCAGGTGTAATGGTATAAGGTGTAGGTCAAAAGGGCCTCTACCTGCACATATCAAAACCAAAGATATGGTTTGTGAAGTGTTTGGATTTAGAGGATAAAAATGAATATTTGAGAATTTTTCCTGTGAGGGACTTGATTTCAGGGACAAGGAGCCTGAATGAGGTTGCAGAAGTCAAACACTCACAAGCTTCTTGTGTCTCACATTCTCCCTGTGGACTCTGCTCCCCCTTCCTCCTCTGGAGGGGATGCACCTTGCAGTTTGGGAAATACTGCTGAAGGACAGGAACTGGAAGGTAGGTGAGGAGCTGGAGGCTGTTACAAGGAGTGCTTTAGTTTGAGAGGGTAGGGAAAAAATGGAGCAATCTGCAGTAATGGCAAGGGAAAGTTTTGGGTTGTTGGTTTTGTTTTGCTTTTTATTCTCTGCAATGCTTTTGCTGTTTCATTCAATTCCCAACCTCTCCCTCTTCAGAATTGCTCCATACCTCCCCAGCCATCCTTTTAAGCCTCCCACTCACATGATTGCTAAGGATTAATTGTTTTCTTTGCACTCATCCTTGCCAGCCTTGGCCTTCCCTACAGGTTCAGAGCTTTCCCAAGCTCCTTCATCTCTGCACAACCCAGTTTCTGTTCACTTAGAAATCCCCTGTTTGAGAGCAAACAACCCTCTGTCTCACTAGCGAGGATCATTCCTTCTTTCCCTCTCCCCAGGGCAAACCACCATCCCAACCTCAGAGCCAGGCCTGGACTTTGACACCGAGTGTGTACGGCCACAACACCCAGAAAGCCTCACATCCCCACCATAGTTCCACCTGGGCTCAGAAACCCCTTTACTTCTTGTGCTGGCCCTGGAAAACTGAAGAAAGTGGCAGGAAATCCTATGACCAGCCTTTGTCAGGTCAGTCTGATTTAGGCAGAAGTTGATGACTCTGTATTTGGGCAGCCTAAGGGTTCACAGGGATTCTCATTCCCAAGGGGATGCAGCCAAGATTCTCCATCTCACTAGCTGAAACTTAAGGAGAGGTAGCCCTTCCACAGCCACCCAGGATGAATAAATTCTTTTAAAGACAAAACAAACATGTTTGTCCTTGAAACAACTATGACGCTGCTAGCTGGAAGAGCTGTTTGCATTTTAAATGGTATGACTGTGTGAAGTGTGAAAGTTAAATATACAACACAGAGTAGAGGAGAACAGTCTTTTCTCCTTATTAGGAAGGTTTTTTCTTTTTTTTTTTTTTTCTTTTCTTCAGCCATTCAGAGCCACGCATCACCGGGAAAGTAGGTACTGATAGCGTTCTTCCTCCGCGTCCCAAAACGCGGGAGGGCGTTTGCCTGAACATGCAAGCACAGGAGCGAGACTCGTGTGTTTTACATAGGAAGCTGCTTTTGTTTGCTGCCAGTAGGATACACAATGTACTCTCTACAGGGGATCAAGATGTAGGGCTGTACAAACACCAAGCAGCAATGCCTTGCATAACCGGCCCTGAGGGAGAGCTATGTGTCACGAGGAGAAACAGTTTTGCCAGGAAAGGTAAAACGCAGGAGGTGATGTAGAATTCGTGGAAGAAAACAAGGCCTGTGGAAAACACAAAACCAAACCAAACAAACTCTCTGTGCAGATTATCGCCGGGCAGACGGTCCTGAGGAGAAGAGCCGTGGAACTATGACTGCGGATTCACAGTCAATTCACTGCTCACTACAGCAGCTGTGTCTGTAACTCTTCCCTCCTGGGATTTGCCCTGTCTGCTGGCCCCAGGCAGGCAGGATGGCTCCTCAGATCCCTGACACGCTGCCCGGGTCCCTCAGTGAACGCCACAGCCTCTTCCAGATGGGATTAAAGGCAAGGGGTGTTGCAGTGGTGTTGGAGGCAGAACTAAGTCTGTGGTGGGAGTAAAGTTCACTGGCTCTGTGGTTTGAGGAAAGGGGGTTGCTGTGAGCCTGATGGAACCAGGAGTGAATGGTGTCCACTGAGTCAAGTGCTGGGCTGGGAAGGACCAGGGATGCTTGGGGACCTGCGGCGCACCTTTGCTCCCCACCGGGGACTGCCTGGGTGTGGGTGGAGGACAAAGCACACGGGGCTGTCCCAAAGGGCTGGTCAGGAACCCTGTGCTACCGTGAAAACCACTGTGGACTTGCATGTACAAAACAGCCCTGTAATGACATGACGTGGTCTGAGTTTTGCACATGAATGAAGAGATCGGTCCCCTGTGGATGGCTTGACGTGGGAAAGAGAAACCCTCTGGAAAGACAGAAAGACTGGAGCAAAGAGTGAAATGGGCTTGTAACTGGTGAACAGCCTGAAACTCTGCATGCAAGAAGGTGAAAGAAACCACTGAGCCTGCTGGGAAATGTGGCCTATTGTAACCAGCAACAGCTTTTCTAAACCTGAATCAAGAGGGGGAGTCTTCTGAAACTCAGCTGCTCTTGCCCTCCTTGATGCACCTGCTTCTTGCATTTTAAGCCACCCTATTAAAACCCATTTCAGTTTGTGGTACTCTGGGATGACAAGTGACTTGCAGACCACATGGAGATGGTAGATGAAAGCAGCCTCACTATCACTGTCCATCCAAAAGGAAGAATTAAGGCCCCTGGGAAATGAAAAACAGTTCTTCCCTTCTCCAGCTTCCCACTAGCGTGCTTTCAAGGACAATCCCTCTATACAGATGTTTCAGCTCTTGGGAGCTGAAAGTCATAACCAAGACATCAGTAAACACCCAAGCCAAACAAAACTTAACGTGCTCTTTGACGTACATTATTTCTGGACTTCACTGAGGGTCCTTTGCTTGGTACCAAGCATTCACTGGTCATCACCTCAGAGTTCTGAAAGAAAGGTGGAAAACCTAATGCAAACTGGAAGCAGCAGTGAGCTGCTGCACTGTGTCTGATGCTAAGCAGGAAAATGGGTTTGATTTTTATAGATGTCTTTTGCACTTCAGAAGAGTACTGTAATTGCAGATACCGAACTGAGTAAGAAATAGCAGTTCTGCTGCCAGTGCAGACGAAACACTCCCCAAAGCCTGTTATTAATAGAAAGGCAGGGGCATTGCCGGCAAGATAAAAAGGTCAGGAAGAACTTTTAGCCATTTTCCAATTAAAAGGGGAAAGAAAGACAAAAAAAAAGAAAAGAAAGAGAAAAGGAAGGTCATTCTAGACATATTCTGAGCTGAAGCAGAAGTCAGATTAGACTGAGTTTGTACCAGGCTGTGAATACGAATAGCATGACCATTGAAAATCTGCAGAGCTCTACACCCTGGCTGGCTCCACAGCCCTGCTCCCAGCCCTATTCCAGGCTCTGCTGAGAAACAGGGAGTGCCACTGCCTTGAGCCAGAGGTCTGTGACCTGGACATAAAGCACGGTAAAGAGCAGGGGATTTTTAATGTTTTTGCTGTTGAAAGAAGTAGAGTTTTACTGAGGGCTCAAGAACAAGTTAGGAGATACCCCAGATCAGCTTATACTCCTTCCTTGTCTGTGAAAAATGTTCATAGACTCAAAGCCTCAGAACTGGCAGAAACTTATTTTTTAATAAGTCAACAATTAAATCCCAAACCCTTCAATCCAAAAATTTGAAGGAGATCTGGAGAATAAAAGAATCCTCTTCCTCATAATATGCATAACAAATTGCATTTAAAAAGAATCAAAACCACAAGAAAAGAGCATAGAACAAGCCCTATGGAGAACAGATGCTAAATAGAATTTCTAGAATAATTTATATTAGAGGATGAATTTGTAAGAAGTGATTTTGCTACTCCTTTCCAGTATTTTTCTTATGTACAGTCTTGCTAAAAAATGAAGATACGAAGTTGAAATGCTCTCCACCTTTCTTCTGAAACTGCTTTTTCTTTTTCAGTAGCAATAATTGAACCAAAAAACAACCTGAAGCCCTAATTTTAGTGAACTCTATGGAACCCGAATTCAATTTGCAGTCACTGAAATATTTGATCCTGGATTTGGCAACCTTAATTTATGCTTGCAGGTCAGACACAACCATTAAATCTTTTGCAGAAGTATTTAAAGCCCTGAATTTGAAATTATTTGTGGCTTAAGAGTTTGCACAATTGGAGCATAAGAGACTTCTGAAAAAGGATTAATTGGTAACCTGTAAGGAAAAGGTATTCAAACCACAACTGTAGAACAATTTTCAAACATGTTGTACTTTGTAGCATGTAACACTTTCTTCTGGCCAACAAGAGAAAATCATGAAGGTCTTAAAGCATTTTTTAGAATTTTATTAGAAAATATTGATACTTTGATATTTTATCAGGACCTTGATAAAACAGAAGTTAATGATTCTTGTGGAACCACAAGAAATTATTGCTTCAGGTGTATTCCTTGATTCCTGATAAAACTGTGTAAAACCCATGCAAAGTGACAATGAAATACTGAGAAAACTTCAAAATGTAAACCACACTTTATCTTACCAATAAAAATTAAAAAACATCTTCAGTTTTTTAGAGCACTCCAAATAATTTAACAGCTTGTCAGAATTACACCTTTATTTCTATCTCCATCAAGGCAGTAGGGTGTGACTGATAGGGAGAAATAAGGGTTTCTTACATTGATAGGAAAACTTTTGCTCTTAACATAAATACATGATAAGACAGAAAGATAATTTATGTAGCTCTATGGTTTAGTTAAATCATTTATCTCTTCCAAGATACGTATGATGGTTTAAGAGGCTTTATTCCAGTATAAACAATTCTTTATACATTCAACAGATTACTTCAGATGCCAGCACATCTTTAAGGGTCAGCTTTCCTTTTGATAAAAATCACAATTACATCATGGAGACTATGCAGAATGAAAGGTAAAAAATATTTGTGCAGCCCTTTGAAAAAGAAGTGTTTAATTAGTATGTTTTTATCTATGGATAACCAAGGAAGTATAAATACAGTAATTTTAAAAAGAAATAAAGCATCAGATGCTCAGTAAATGCACTTTATCATAATCTAGCATAACACTTCATTATGGAATAATTATATCAAAATATATTTCATATTCAAGTTTGAAACAATTCAACAACTCATAGTGAAATTTAAAATCCTACTTTGAGGAAAAAAAATCAAATTATGTAACAGTAAGTGCGGAATTTTTCATACTTCTTCTTAACAGAATTAATACTATATTTGGTTGGGGTTTTTTTATTATTCATCCCCTCCATGCTCAATAGCATCCCTTTTTTATTCATAGAATTGGAATATTCATAAGGTTGGAAAGGACTTTTGAAAGCCATCTAGTCCAGGCCCCCTGCCATGAGCAGTAACAGCTTCAACTAAACCAGGTTGTTCAGAGCCCAGTCCAACCTGGCCTTGAACACTTCTAGGGATGGGGCATCCAGTACTTCTCTGAGCAACCTCTTCAAGTGTTTCACCACACTTGTTGCAAAACCCTTTTTAAGTTTAAAACTGTTGTGTCTTGTCTGTTGCAAAGGGTCCTGTTTAAATTTGTCACCATCTCGCTCACGGTGCCCCTTTAAGTACTGAAACGCCTCACCAAGATCTCCCCAAAGCCTTCTTTTCTCCAGGCTGAGAAACTCAAATTTTCCCGACAAAAAATTTCCTAAATTTTCCTTTCCTCACCGGAGAGGTGCTCCATCCCTCTGAGCATCTCTGTGGCCTCCTCTGAACCATCTCCAACAGGCCATGTTTTCCCTGTGCTGGGGATCCCAGAGATGGAGGCAGCTCTACAGGTGGGGTCTCACCAGAGCAAAGCCAGGCGAGACCCTCACCTGCTGCCCACACTGTTTTGGATGCAGCTGAGGACCTATTGGCTTTCTGGGCTGCCAGATCACATTGCTGGGTCATGTCTAGCTCTTCATCCACCAGCACCACCAAGTGCTTCTTGGCTGTGCTGCCCTAAATCCCCTCATCCCTCAGGTTGCATTGAAATTGGGCATCACCCTGCTCCAGGTGCAGCACCATGCACTTGGCCTTTTTGAAACTCATGAAGTTCCCATGGTCCCACTTCTCCGGCTCGTCCAGGTCCCTACATGCTAACGTTCAGATAAAAAACCAGCTAACCTATAGCAGGCAAATTGCCAACGATCTTAGGTGGCTTTCAGCTTTAAAAATCCTGAATTATGAACACTCTTAAAACCCATAAATTACTGGTTTGGGAAGTGTTCCACAGAAGCTGTAAAAAGGAGGCACGTAAGGGAAATGTAAGACTTTTTTTCCCTAGAGTGAATGGATGTCCGTTTTCAGATCAGTGCCTCATGTTCTTTGATCTGCTTTTTCCTTTATACTTTAAATAGAAAAAAGGGAAAAAAAAAGTCCAAATGTAATCTGAAATTGGTTCAAATCAAAACAGGTCATCTGTGCAAAACTGCTTGTACCTTGATAAGGTCCTCCTCCTGTCTCAGCTATTTGGGAGCAGTTCCCAGCCTCTCATGCAAGTTGGGGCAGTTCTGCATTCCCTGTGCTAAACAAATATTGCGTGAAGTGCAACTTGATGAGAACTTAAGGATGTTTCAAAAAACTACAGGAAATCACACACTACCAGTACACCAAGCTAAGCAAAATATTACCTGCTTGCGTGCCTGGTGTTAATGTATGGAATCTGGGGCCATGGTACTGTGTTAGCCTTGTGTTATCATATAGGAAGGAGAGATTAATGGAAAAGATTTCCTTTACACACATGAGACATAAAAAAGTCTTCAACTAACAATCTGATTTTGGAGTACAATTAAAGAAAAAAGTTACATAAAGGGTAAGGAATTAGCAGGTTTCATATCTTTGTATCACTCCAAACAATTATTTTGAGTGCCATGTCTGCCATAAGAGAGGACAAACTGCAGTTCAGTATCCAAACACCTCCATCTATTTCAGGAAAGTCTGTTGCTATTAGCTGAGGAGCACATAGTTCCTCATAGCACATATGCACCCCGAGGCAATATTGACTCATACTAATGACTATTATAGAATGACTATAATAAAAAAATTGCTAATAATTCATTAATAATTATATTAGGTGTTCTATTTTGCGTGGATGAGAACCTTGTGCCAGGGTACTGTACACGACACAGCAATCAGGGAAATATCTGCTGCCCTAATGTTACCTACTTATCAGAGTGTTGATCTTTATCATGCTCAAGGAAGTGGCCAACATGAACAATTCACTACAGCAGATAGTACCTGGAGATATTCCTTTGTTTCAAGTGAAAGGCGCTCATCTCTTGGCCCTGAAGGTGTGGATTTAAAATCCTACTAATCCTGGTTGGGAAATACTATATCACACCCCAACACTTTCTACACATTGTATTTTAACTGTCCAGTTAAAATACAAAAAAAACGGTCTCGTGATTTCCAGCTACTCTTATAAGATTTTAAGCAAACTACTGTATTCTCTTTTCTCTGCTTTTTAATTTTAAATTGCAGCCAATTGTCAACAATAATAAGGATGGAGAGAAATACAAAAAAAGTTTCCTTTTGTCCCTATACACAAACCAAATAATTTTTTTGCTGCATAAAATTTCCAAGAACCAAATGCCTTTTGCTACTAGCACTGCAGGATATTATAGATTTTTCTGGTCTCCTCCTTCTGCACTACATCTCTCCAACATCAGTGCTCGCAAGCTACACTTCCTCTGGTTCAGAAGGTTCAGATAGTTGCATTGATTTCCTTCACCCCTCCATGTTCTTGGCTCATCTTTTTCCTCCACAGCCAGCTTCCTTTAATTGCTTCAGCAAGACTTCACTGTTAGCTCTGACCGTGTTACCCAGACAGGACTCCAGCAGCAGGGTCAGTTCCTACCTCCCGTCCCACTCCTGTGTCTGATTCAAGGATTTGTGCATTTTCCTCTCCCGGTCCCTGCAAATAAGGAAAGCTAAGCTGCCACATGTCTGTGAAATCATTCTCTGTTCCTCCTCCAAACCACCTGCCATGGTGGTTATCACCTGGGAGTTCACTGTGCTGTTTTGTGTCTTCCCCTGCTCGTACTCTGCTGGGTTTCATCCACCTGTTTCTGACTCCAAGTGCTGCTCCTTATGGGTTACAACACATTGTGCCTAAGCACACTGGCAGACACATTGGCATCAAAAGAAATGGCCAAAATAGCTTTCTAACTTTAGTTTGCCTCTTTCCTGGCATTCTTCACCAAAAAAGGGAAAAGAGGAAGGAGTTGTAGGCACTTCTACTTTCCATAATAACCAAAAAGTCTTTTTTAATTTTTTATTTTCTGTTTATTAATTGTGAGTGGGCTTTCACCTTTTCTGTGAAGATTTAGAGTGTGACAGACATGTGTGTCCCACACACAGTGATGCAGCCTTTCCTTTACTACTGGACCAAAGCTGCCCTGGACATGAGACAGCGACAAGAGTGGTCTCACTTTCTTTCATTGCTGTTGAGAAACAGGTTTGGGTTCACACTTTCCTCTTGCTTCTTTTTTGGCATCTGGTGCTACTGCACAGAAAGCCTCAGCAGCACAGAAATCAGGCAGTTTCTCACAAATTTACATTTCTCATGAAGTTTTATTCCAAAAAGATTCCTTTATTTATGCAGAAGAAGGATGTTCCTGTAGCTATGGTTGCAGTCTGGGCCTTCAGAGATGTGCCTCAGGTTTCTCATGTGGCTGGGAAATTGTGATATCACCATGCCCTACCCCTATGTGTACAGAGCCTTTTCGTATTTTGCCCTGGTTCTGGGAGTACAAAATATCTGGGAGACACTCTGCTGTCACACTGAGTGCTGTGGAGAGACAGGTCTGCCAGCTTGTGACAGGGACTTGCTGGAGACCTTTCCAATTCTTGCTGCATTCAGCTAACAGTGATTTCCAAATGTTGCACATGTTGCTTGACAAGCTTTAAATGACCTGGAAAGCAGAGTTTTGACAAAAACGTACCTTTTGAATAGTTCTGTAGTGTGGGCTGCCCCACCTTCCATCCCCACATTACTTGTCTCCTGTGAAGGACAGCAGGAATCCTGTGATCCTAGATCTCCAACTCCAAGGCTGCATGAATATAACAGATATTGCAAAATTCCCATCTGTGGTTGTGAAGCCAGAGTCTATCCCATTCTTAGACATGAAGGAAAACTTGTAATTATCCTGTAATACATACTTATGTTTATACATATATATACCTGTATATATACCTATATATATGGATTCGCCTTTATGAACTGAGTTATGAACATATATTGCATCATCCTATGACTTGACAGTCAGCAGGTGCCTGGGTTCAAGAATGTTTTTTTAAAAGTTTGAGAAGGAGAAAACATTTCAAACACATTTTTGTTTATGGGAAGTAACAATAATTTTGATTCCAACCTTCAACATAGCAAAAACCTCGACAGAGCAGAAATCTGGTGTGTCCCAAACTCCAAATGAAAGTAAGTCTTTCAGAAGATTGCTGAGGGAATTCTTGACCACTGTTTTACCACCCAGTTCCCCGTTTTCTACTCCTTTTAGATAACAGATTAACTTTACTGTTTAGATTTTAAACTGTAAAGCTGGTCTTTCAACATCACCAGTCTGCATGCTGAATCCTAAGCTTATATTTACTGACCTGAAAAAAAAAAATCCCCATTCCCTTCTGAATCAGCAGTCATTTCAATGCTGTGCAGAACTCACAGAAGGAGATAGACAAAAATTTAAAATCAGTGCAAAGCATATGAGGAGCAATCAGAACGATGGAGGGCTGGAACAAACGATTTGATGAACCTGAAAGCTTAATTGGAAGAATACTGATAGTCCATTTGTAAGTGGGAAAACCGCTTGAAACTTCAGAGATCATTTTTTGGGGAGATTTGTGGGGAGGTTTTTGTTTATTTTGGGCTTGGCTACAGAAAAATATTGTATTGGTTTATGTATTTTACAGTCCTTTGTGCAAGAAAAAGAAATATAAAGCAGTAAACAAAAACCAGTGAAATGAAGCTTGCTGTAATAGTGTAAGTGCTTTGAGTGTAAGTGCTTTGAGACAGCAAATATTCGAGGAAAACTGACAAGCTCTAAACATTTCATCTTTTGCATCAAAGCACTGTGCAGTGCCCAGCATGTGCTCTAGAAGCACCTATACTACTCATTGGACAGAGAAGCCCATTCCTACACAGAAATTTTAAGCTCTGACACTAGATGATCTCTGGGATATAAGTAAGTGTGTGTACAGAAGCTGTCCACAGTAAGATCCAGACCTATGACTCCAGCTCCAGGACACCAAGGGTTTACGAATAAATATTGTGAAATAGACTTAATAACAATCAAAACTTGAGTTTTGTAAACCTTTCAGACCCCAATTAGACCGTTCAGTTGCTGCAGTTTTGCTGAGGTTGTCTGAGAATGAATTTGCTCTAACTTTCTGCTTGGTGAATATCCACAGGAAAAAAGTTTGAACAACAGAGAACTCTGGAAGTCAGTGAGGTACCACATTAAAGCACAGCAGGTCAGAAAGATGTAATTTCGTGCTAGGCTGCTACAGCATGTAATCATCCTTGAAATGTCTCATTTCTGTCAGGAACAAGTCTATTGTATGAGCGAGTAAAAGAAGTAGGAAAGAACACATCATTCTGAAAATTCAATGTGGTTGATGAGACACCATAAAAAAGTATATTTTAGTATAAACAAACAGACATGACATTATGCCAACAGAAGATGATGAAATGCTTCATTAATAGAAAAGGACATGGAAAGTCCACCTGAGAGAAATATGGAGAATCTTTCGTAAGAGATGTAAGAAATGGAAACACCAAGAAATGGGAAGCAGAGATGGGTGGACCAAAAGTTCTATTAGAGGGCTAGTAAAGGACAGATCTGGTTTCACTTTGGCAATTCTGTCAGCCAGATAAAGACCTCACTGAATTAAAACAGGATGGAATTGATTCAAATTTTGTAACCCATGAGAAATGGACCTCTAATTTGCTTCTGAAAGGAGGTTGTAGTAATGTGGATGTTAGTCTCTTCTCCCAGCTGACAAGAGGAAACAGTCTCAACTTGCCCCAGGGGAGGTTTAAATTGAATATTAGGAAAAATGTCTTCAACTAAAAGGTTTGTCAAGCATTGGCACAAGCTGTCCAGGGAAGTAGTGGAGTCGCTATCCCTGGAGGTATTTAAAAAATGTGTAGATGTAACACACAAAGACATGGTTTAATGGTGGCCTTGGCAGTGCTGGTTTAATGGTTGGGCTCAATGACCTTAGAGCTCTTTTCCAACTGAAATGATTCCATGATTTGTTTAAGCAAAATTGCATATGGGTTGAAGAAATGGGGAGCCAAGCCCATCATGGCTACATTTTATTTCCTCCCCGTGCCCTTCTCTTAGCATTTTTATATGAAAAAGTTTGAAATGATTTTGAGTAGAGCTCTTTTCCTTCTGCAACAGGTGCATTTAAACATTGGGAAACCAACCTGTGCTTTTGAATGAGCAACTTAGGTGTGCTGTTAAAGTAATTCTGCCTCCAAAATGAAAGCCTAGGCAGACTCTGCCCATTCCTGTGAGGAAGTCAGAGGCTATCTGAGCACCCTGGTGGGTGGCTGCTCCTCTGTGATGCCCCTGGGCCAGTGTGATGGGAGCTGGGTGGCAGGTGCACTGGGCAACCTGGGTTGACTCTGGTCCAGCCCTCCCTCCCTGCCACACCACACTGGCCTTATTTACACTCAGGGCTGCTGTCATGGTGTTCCCTTCTCTGCTGCTGCTGTAGCAGTGGGATCAAACAGGGCCGGTGAGTCAGCTCACGGGGCTGGGGGAGCTCCATCTCCTGCCAGCCCTACTCCCTCTCCCACCCACACCCACATGGGCTCTCACTGAAGTGGGTCATCCCAGACCTCCCTGCTGCACAAGGTGGCTTCTGGAGAATGACTGCCTCCTCCGTACTGCGATTCTCCAACTGTTAAAAGCATCTGCCCTTTGCTGGCACTCAACACAGAGACCTTGGGGATGTGAACTCATTTTTGAGGATGAGTGTATTCCAGCCTCTCTCCCTGCACAGCTCCCCATTTTTCCCATCAATCCACCTCCCAGAAACCCCCACCCCAAATCACAACACCCAAACCTCCCATCTGAAAGAATCGTGTAACTGAACTGTGAAAAGGAGGGGAAGAGGAAAAAAAAAAAAGAAAGAAAAAGAAATGGTTTCCATGGCAAATTTGCAGGATTTAATCTCGGCACAAAAAGAAGAATTTTAACATTCTTTCCCTGTTTTAGAACAGGCTGGGTAACAAATGAAATTGTCTGTTGTGTGTTGGCTTCAAGGGTATCGCACTGATTTATGTCCACAGAGACTTTGTCCCAGTATTTTCTTATTTTGTTCTTGTAATCAGAAAGTTGCTTATCTGCCCTGTGAAGAAGATTAACATAATTTAAACCAGGAGCTGTGTCCAAAAGCTACTCAGAAGCCCGCTAGGAAATAACCAAGTTTCTAGAGGTTTCTCCCTTCTGAAGCTCCCTGCTGAAGCACTGATGGTAATGATATTATTTGCTATTTGGTTCTTCCAGGTGGCGCTGGATGCCCTTGTGGAAATTACCCTTTTTTATAATTCTCCAGAGGTCTTTTCTATTGTGGCTGCAAATAGCTGATTTGTTTGCCCTATGTATTCAATATACAGATGTAGCAGGACAGACTTCTGCTTCTACTGGAACATCAGCACTGTTTTGGCTTCAAACACTTATTTTTTTCCCCTCATGTGAATTCAATCAAATTGATCTGGAAGGAGATCACCTTTCTGACTGGCATCAAGTTTGCATGCTCTCCAGTTTTGCAAGATATAAACACATCCAAACAAAGCTTGCAAATGATCAAAGATGATTAAGTAAATGGATCTTTTGTCCTCTGGTAGCTGTTCTCAAATGTTCTTGAGAAATAGGTTCTGTCCCACCCCTCAGCTCCACCATCTTCAGCAAATCACACAGCTTCAGAGGAGGTACCTGGTAATAAATCTTCTAAATGTATTTCCAAAAAAGCAGCATCCACACTGTTTATAAAAGCACCTCTATACTGACCCTTACATATCCTAGCATAGAATCCATTTTATTGAGAAACAATGAAAAAGAGAAACAGTAGGAAAAAGACTCAGTCTACATTTAGTTTATGTAAGAGAAACAAGGTTTTTGACTTCTGGTTTTCAGTTGGACTGCTCCTGTTATTTGGAGGGATTTTTATGTAAAAGCAAAATCAGTATTTGTTTACTTGTAGATAAAAACATATGTATTGAAAAATCTTAACATGTAAAATTGAGTTACATGAGACCTGTTTTATTCTTCAACTGTAAGTGCCTCTTCCTTGCTCAGATAAGAACATACCTGCTTTTATATTGTGCTAACTTCTAGTGTTTTCCTTGAGATCTCCATCGTATTTAGTTAAATGTTTGGTCTCAGTGCACTGAGGACCTATATAAGCCTAAAGTGTCAGCACTGGGGATTTTTGAGGATCCCAGTCAAGCTTGCCCCCACAGGATAGCTGCTTACTGCAGGCAAGAAATAAATTACATTACAATATTTGTAAAAATGCGTGGATTTTCAGATTACTTTTTTCTCTCCATTACAATTTTTACACAATATTCCAAGAAAAAGGTAGACTCAACATGCAAACTCAGACCTGAGATTTTGAGCCACATTGTGTTTATAAACAAATCCACACAAATCCAGAAGGATTTCTTTGGACTCTCTTATCTGTCCTAACATATACTTGTGGAAGAACTAAAAGGATCTGTCAAACTTTGTACTGAATCAATGTCTTCACTCCCGGGCTCTTTATTATTTGTGCTTTCTACCTGTGGGACTTATTCTGTGTCATTAAAAGGTTTTAAAGACATGAGCATAAAGATTCTCTTGGCACCACTGGAATCTGAATAGTAACAGCAATGGCAGTTCCTGCTCTAAAGTGCCCATAGTTAAAATTTGAGGGTATTATTATTCAATAATCCTAGATAATTAGGTATTACCATTTTACAGACAAAGATAGGACTTGATGCTCCTGTTGAAGTGAATACAAGTAACTATAGCCTAGGCACATGCTTGGTTTATTGCATATACTTTTAAAATGCTTGTGGGATTATGTATACTTGTACTTTTAATTGCTCTATTGTATTTTTTCAGAAGTTTCAATAAAAAGCTTAATCAAAAGTCGT
Source organism: Serilophus lunatus (assembly GCA_013399895.1). Classification (NCBI taxonomy): domain Eukaryota; kingdom Metazoa; phylum Chordata; class Aves; order Passeriformes; family Eurylaimidae; genus Serilophus; species Serilophus lunatus. The sequence goes on along the minus strand of VXBA01004406.1, from coordinate 258,320 downwards.
TAAACACTCAGAAGTTTTAAAATATTAGGTGCATGAGAAAAGTGCATGTTAAGGTTTTTCAATGACAATTTATGACAAAGGCAGCTTAATTTTGTTGGGTTGGCTCAAAAGTTGTTCAGTCTCTTGAAGAGCTTGTTCTACATCTAAGTTAAGCCTAAACAGAAGAGGTTCTGAGAAGGATCTTGGGATAAGAAAGGAAAGTGTTTACAACCCATCTTAATCAGAATACAGTGGAAATGGAATCCATCTGTAAATCATTTTTCATCACACTTCTACCTCTAAACTTTTTTCCTCACTAGTAGCTGCTGAAAGAAAAGAGAAAATCATTTCATATCAACAAAACATGTTACAACAGGTATTTTTATCAATACATTCCCAGTATAGAGAAGTTTTCTCTGGCTGTATTGCTCACAAGGCACAGATGGTGAACTGGAAGACGTAAAACTTCATCGGGCACAGCTTCTCTAAGGATCCCTGCACATGTTAGTTGGCACATCAGCTAATTATTTTTGCAGATTAATCAAATCTGTGTTTGTCCTGAGCTCAATATTAAGATAAGTCCTGCTTACAGAGATCCTGATGATTTCACTTATTTCAGCACACCCAAATTCACATAGTGGCTCTAGAAGGAAATTTTAATTGATGGTAATTGCATATGAGCCTCCTAATGAGTCAGATGAGCTCTTGCTTTCCTACTGCATTCCAATGAATTCATCTGGGTGTGGGAGCTGGGGAAAGCTTGTTAAATATAGAGTCCTGGCACTGAGAGACAAATGCAATGCTGCAGAACCTCTGTTATTTCTTAAGAGTTTGGGCTGGGCGAGGGCTGTCCTCGTTATCACTTCATATTGTTGCATAACCTTTTTTCTAAATGAAATAGCAGAAATACAGAATGTTAAACATACATTAGCATGGTTTACTTGCTGCCTTCATTTTCATCTTCAGAAATAAAAACATTTGTGTGACTCCTTTCTAAACAGATGCTACTACCTGTTTTCTAGGCACATATATTAAAAAGGTTAATCTCATTAAAAAGTCTATGAAGTACAAAACTGACAAGAAATTGCAAAAAAGTCTACTTGTTAATTATTGAACCAGCTTTACTGAAATTTTTACAACAGAGTGTTTCAGTGCAGTTGCAAGTCTTTTTCTTAGTGCATTAAATACAGCTTGTATTAATTGAGTAAAAAGAAAAAGTCAGATCTTGAAAGCATTCTCAGGAAATATTATTATCTATCATGTTTGCCAAAAGTAGAGCTGTACAGTGTGTATGGATCTTTATTTTATAGGTACCGCTCATCTACAAACTGCACAGTGAACATATTTCTGGAGGTGATAATAGATTGATTGGAATCATGATTCTACAGATCTTCTGGCCAATCTCCACCCACCCCCACCCCCACCCCCACACAGAGTACAGTCCATTTTTCACTGTAGCTGTGCTTAATTCATCATAAAAATGCAAGTAAGGCTGATTCAGAAAGCAGAATATTTTCATCTCTATATGAAAGCGCTGTAGGAGGTCTCTGGGCAACCTGGGACCACCATTCAAGTCATTGGACTTCCAGTCTGATATCCACCTTGCTGGAAGCCTCCTTCAGCACCATCTATTGTGTAGCCCAGAATTTAGGCTGGAAATTGGGGGTTTTTTATAGAAAGAGTTTCAAAAGAGCAGAGAGCACTGCAATAACAGAGCAGCCACTCAGGAGTGAGGTCCATGTTCTGTATATCAGAAATCTCTTTTTGATAGGAAATCAGTAAATTTGATATGAAAATATGTCAAAGTCATGTTCTGTTCTCCAGCAGTAAAACCTGACCACAGCATACTTACAGTATGATGAGGATATCATATCACAGTATGAGAAAGAACATTTCTAGTTCTTTTCAAACAACATGTCCTGGCTAAATTGTCAGGATACAAATAAAATTTCCCTAATGATTAATACATGCTGTACCAGCTCAGAACATCTTTTCAATTTTTGCCTTTGGTAACGTTTCAGATAGGTCTGTGATAAAGAACAAATCTTACAGATCTCCTCACAACTATTAAAAATTTGCCACAGAAATTTGATTATGGTCAACTTGACCCTCCTCATCCAGCCCGTCCTTTCTTTCTTTCTTTTTTTTCCCCTCTTATATCCCCCCTGTCACACACAATCCGCTCAAATACAAACTTTACACCCATGGTACTTGATCCATCCTTCTGGTTCCTTATCTGACCTGCCTCTTTCCTTCCCCCATCTTATCTTGGCTTCTTCTCTCTTCACCTGATCAGGCAAGACATGATCTGTACACCTCCACTGGGCTGTTTTCTCCTCTGACAGAAAATGGAATTTATGTCCCATGAAACAGTTGTATAAATTATTTCATTTAGAACCAGCTAACAAGGGAGAGGAAGGTGGTCTTGTCCTCTACTACCTGCATGAAAATCACTCACATGGTACCTTAAAAAAGAAAACTCAGAGTTATTTCCCCAATACAAACGATGAAGAATGCTCATAAGCAAGGCCATAATTCTGTTTGTGTATGTGTAAATATCACCTCCACATTCTCTACTTTCTCATTTAATCATTTCCCATAGTTGCCTCATGGCCAGCCATTTGCTGCCACCCAAAACAGCCCCTGTCTCTCCCAAAATGTGCAGGGCCTGAAAGTGCGGTTCATAGAAACAGGACTGGAGCAAACACAGTGCATGTGTAATGGGGTATACAGCATTTCTTGGGATCAGGCCTTGCAGTAGTAGAAGTCCTTGAACCTTCCTCATGACTATCCACTTTTCTTCCCCCATCTCTAGGAATAATGGGCCTTTCAACTCCATGTGGTTTTACATTCCACTGAACGCTTATTATTCAGTTGTATTTTAAGTGCTCTTCCAGTTTTGCCTCTGCATGTGACCACCCACCTCTCCACCTACAGTCTCTATAATGTGATTTCTATCTGCTGTAGCTTATAATGGTTTAAATTATGCTAATTGTATTCAGAGATTAAAGTAAAAATCAGTTCAACTATTATTCTGCCCATATACTGTACCAGTGCTGGTAGTTATTCACTTCAGAAATGAACATGGCTAATAAGATAAGAAAATTACACTTGCATACAGTTAGTCAGTTTCATATTTAATTAGCAAGAAAAAAATTATTTCCATGTCTTTTTATTGAAGCAGAATTAACTCTTTTTCCTCTGACTGTGCTCGCTGTTGAAACTCCAGTTCATGCTGGGCAGAGTGCTCTCCATACCACCTTTTACTGTGTTGCCTAAATCCCTTTCTTGAAATTCCATGGGCAAACACGTTGATGAAGCATCACTGTGGGCCATCGAGGCCATGCCTTAGCAGCATACACAGTGGGTAGCTCACTCCCAACAACCTCACTCATTAAAAAAGCAGAAGAGTTCTTTCAACAAACATTTCCTGGTCTAATTTTGTTAATGTGTCATGAACAGACTGGTCTCCAAATCGCTCTCAAATTTAAGATTAAACTTCTTAAACATTTACCGTGGTAACAACAAAAAAAAAGTGCTTTCAGAATTTAAGATGGCCATGATATGCTGTCAGAAGAGGCCAACACACTCCCACACTTGCTATAAATAACAAACCAGAACACAAGTACAGGCTGGATTTAACAGAATTTCTTCAATCGCTGCAAAGTACACTTTGCTACATGGTGAGGAGATAATGTGTCACAACACATTTTGCATAAAGTGAAGAATCTATCCATGAGAAACGCTGCTGTTTTGGATTTCCCCCCCAGTCAGCATCATGGTAGGGTCCCTCTCACTAAAGGTAGTCTAAATCTCAGTCTGAAGCAAGTGGACACCCTTTCACCAAGGGAAATAGGGACTCAACCATCCATATACAGACGGGGTTTGCCATGTGGAGCTTGGTTGCAGGTGCATGGGCAGAGTGCTCTGAGAGCTCTTACACCCATCTCCTTTCTCTGACAGAAGTTTCACAATATTTTTTTTAAACCCTCAGTTAGTTTTTGATAAAATCACAGGTGAGGGCAGAGAACCAAGTCTACCAAAGGGATTTTATTTTGGTTTTGCATCACCTTCCAGAATATTCTGGTACACAGGGAGACTGTGGAGTCTCCCTCCCTGGAGACAGTCCAAACCCACCGGAACACATTCCTGTGTCACCTGCTCTAGGTTCCTTCCACCCCTAACAATTCTGCAATTCTGTGAGTATTCAGTGTTAAGGTTTTGAAAAAACACTTGTCAGCAATGGTGAAACCCCTGCTCCAAACCAGCATTCTGTCCTGTGAAAGGCAGTTCAGGTGCAGACTATAAATCAGAGCTCTTCCGGACATCACGTGTCCTAGGGCTGGGATACTTCTGGAATACTGATTTATAAAAATCAGTTTGCTTGCCTTGATTCACTCAAATATGAATGCTCCTGGTTGCATGTTGCAAGTCTATCCCTCTGTGACTGCAGAGTTTACTCCACCATGAGCAACTCAAACGTGAAGCAAGTTCAGCCATCTCAGTGCAAAGCAGATATTCCATTTAATCTTTTCTTTTAACAGCATTTTAGAGCAATTCCCACATCTAATTGCTACCAAAGATTTAGGGCAATGGAAAAATCAATCATAACTACTACAGGTGTTCCATCTTTCCTGTTCTTGGATTTTCATTCTTTATTTCATTTGTGCTGTGAATCTTTTTTCTGATCCTACAAAATCTATTTCTTTTTTTAACATTCAGTGTGTTGATATGGTACCTACACTTTGATAAACTACAGTCTACATCTCCATATAGCATATTAAACAATACAATTTTAAGATATTCAAAAATTAAGTGTGTTTGAAATGCAATTTAGTGTATTTATCTGAAAAAAAAAAGAATCTGTAGAAGTCACACTGTTTTACACTCCCTTCCCCATCAGTTTCAAAACAGTACTTTTAAATACACACATACTCACACACATGCATGTTGTTGTCCTCCATGTCAACAGAAAGACTTATGGGTGAAATTTGCATATTATCACCACTGGGAAACCTACAGTGCACTTGCCTAGAACATCAGGAACATCTAATCCATTAGCACATGCAGAAGAACCTTTTGTTGCAATAACAAAATCTGGCTCTCTGCCTGGGATGTTGAATTTCTTTCAAGCTAGCATGGTTAAGGGGATTTAAACACCTGACTTAGAGTTTTTATCATTCTTTGTAATGTGTTAGAAGTGTCTCTGAGCACAATACTGATGAAACCAGCACGAATTTAGAATGGCCTGAATTTAAGATATGCAGATGTGTTACAGAGTAATATTAGTTTTTTAAGAGCTACAATTTATTTTCCTGGACCATTGCAGTCATTGCAATGGATAATGCTTCAGGAAAAATGCATAGATATGTTTATGTAACACACCCAAAGATGCATAGCTGGGGCAGCCTTGGCATGGAATTACTCCAGGAGCTGTGTTTGATTAGTCTCTTCCAGCTCAACTTACTCTGTTTAAAATTATTTCTTCCTCCCTTTTCCTCCTGGATCTTCCCATTTCTGTGACTTCCTAAACTTCCTGCACTGCTTGGGACCAACTTGCTCTTGTACTGCCCCATCTGTATATTCCCATAGGGGTTCTTTTTTCTACTCACCACTCCCCAGGCCATGCCAAGCCATGACACCTTTTCTAGGCAACACCCTCTGTACTCCCTCCATGCTCTCAAGCTTAATGTTTGTCACTACTGTGTGCTTACAGGACAGCTGGGCTTATCTTACTGGATTCTCTGGAGAACAGTAGCAGGGCAACCCATGATCTCAAGGAAGACACAAAGGCAAAAAGCTTCTTGTGTTCCTGGTGAGGTAAAGCTCGTGAGCATGGCCAGCGAGGGAGCTTAGCAGAGCAGCACAGAGCCTGCCAGCCCCAGAGCACATCCCAGCCTGATCATGAGTTATTACACTCAGGCACATGCAAACATTCTGCTCATTAGCAGCCCAGTGTAAACTCCTGTCCCATTATAGTCAGCAGCAAAACCCTCGGAACTGCACTGTGGAATTGGAATGTGGTGGAACTACATTAGCACGAGTTACCTTTCCCAGGAATGGTGGAAGATTGGGTGGAGGTTTGAACAACCTGGTCTAGTGGAAGGTGCCTGTGCCTCTGGCGGGGAGGGCTGGAACTAAATGACCTTTAAGGTCTCTTCTGGCCTAAACCATCCTGTGATTCTATAATTTTCTGGTAGTAAAACAATGAGGTTTAAAAGTAGTTATGTCTCAAAGGGGGCATTATTTCTCCTTTCTGCCATGACATTGCTCTTCAGGAAAGAAGTTCCATTCTCTCCTAGGTCATCAATAAGCAGCTTTGTATGAATTATTTCCATTAATGATTATGTCTTTATGATTCAAAAACCTCAAAATGAAGTATATCACAATTGTTCTGTTAGTGGTAATGGGGTAAGGGTAATGGTTTTTATAGCAACAGTATCAACTATAGCATAGATGAGCGTCACCTCAGTTATTATTGGGTAAAAAGATGGGTGGGAATAGGTAGAAACTGTAGGATCCACATCCAGTTTGGTCTTATTTTCACTGTGGCAGTGTCCATGTTTTAATTTGGCTTTACATACTAGGAATCAGGCAGTCTCTTTAAATCCTGGACCTCATTTTTAGATTTATCCATTTAAACTTTCTTGGATCTCTGACACTGGGTCACTCAATAAACCGTCTGTGCTGCCTTTGAGGAAAAGCTTTGAGTTTAAACCCTTCACTCTGGAGGGGAAGTCTTAAGTTTGTATCAGAATTAGCAGTGGCCCAGACCTGAATTCAGTTTTACGAGAAATCAAGACTGGGGCTCTGAAAATTAAAAAACTGGGTATGTTTCTCCGCAAAAATAAACACCTTAGATCTCAAATGCTTCAACAGAATGGACTGTCCCTGGGCTCCACCTCAGCTGGACACTGGGATCTCTTTGCTGTCGTCCCACCTTCATTCTGGTCTCCTACACAATGCTGCTGCAGACCCTCCGTGTGCCCCCGGGGGACCCTCCATAAGCACACAAAAAAGAGATGGCTCAGGATTGGCAGAAGATGGAGCTGAACAGGAGTTTTAATTCTGTTGGTGAAGCAACAAAACAATTTGATTTTGCCTGAAGTAATGATTGCGGTGTCACAGGAATGCAACTGGTGCCAGAAAGTTAATCATCACACCCTTTGCACACTTGCTTCCCACACTCTGAAAATTCAGATGTGTGCATTAGTGCAAGTTCCTCATATTGCCGTTGCAACCATGAAACCAATTAGCCTGGTGTGACTGTTCTGGATTTTACCATCATTTTTTCTGTGATGTGTCTTAGCTGTAGCCAGGTAAATGAAATCCACACTGCTCAAATTAAAATATACTTCAATATTTTATTTTGTTTTCACAACAGAGTATTAATTACCAAGCTTATCTACAGTTGCTCAAAGGGAAATCAACACAGCCACTTATCACATAGACATGAAGAGATTACATGTAAGGATTATATATTTAAATGATACAGAAATTCTGAGTGCCACTTAGGAAAAGTCTATCTGGAAAGGACTGGAAACACAGGAAAACCTACAAATCTTGTGCACTGAAAGCTCAAATCTTAATTATTTTTATTTAATGGCATCTCATAGCATGACTCCATGCAGCTGAGGAAATAAATCCCTTACCTCCTTATGAGTCCAAGAATTGCTCTTTCTGCACACAGCAATTGATGAGAGCCTTGCCCAGATTAATGGGAGTGCTTTCTAGAGTACTCTTCTTGGAGGATCTCATCTTTCCAGTACTTGCTGTGCTTATCTGAACTTTTGTTTAACTCCTTTGCCCTTCTGCATTTCCTTCTGAAATATTGATTTTGATCAGAGGCCAGAAAGAAGGTGGGGTTTCCCAACACTTGAGCCACGGCAGCTGGGACTGCAAGGATTAAAGACATCAAGGAAGAAGGCGTCCACTTCTCTGGGATCAGCACTTCGCTGCCACTGCTGGGAGATTTCATAAATTTCCACAGCCATTAGCTAATTACAGACGCTTGAACCAGCTCCCATTTCGCTTCTCTTTCGCAAGGCCTTTCTTCACCCGTTTGCCTTATCACAGCTTGGATTATTTGTTAGAAAACATCAGTAGTCAGAAAGTTAACGAAGGAGTTGCAAGACCCATCAATCTGTATCACTGTGTCTTGGAGAGCATTTGAGGAGCCCAGGGTATGTTTGCTGGGCTGTACAGCTGGAGCTCAAGTGGCTGGGAAGGACACTTGTGGGATAAGGTTCAAGCACAGCTCAAACCTTCTCCCCAGTTTCAGGTTTGTTTCAGAGCATGTCTCTCCCAAACAATACGAATTTCAAAAAAACTCCAGCTACATTCCTCCTACACTGCTTTGGATGACACTCACAGCAATGCAAATATACAAATTAACAATAAAAGCGTATCTTTTATCTCCTGAGACCAGAGGCTGGGTTTTCTTTTACAGAACTTCAGTTTTCTTTTTTGAATACTGAGGAGAACTGGATGCAGCTGCAAGTAGCTATTTAGCAGTTGGAGCACAGTGGTGGATGCTGAATTCGTCCTTAGCATTGGTCCCACAAACTCACACTCCTTCTTCCCACAGGAATTCTTGGCAGGAGTGCTGCCATGCAGGAGGACCAGAAGCTCTCCCTTATGTGCCCTGGATGATATTCACGTGCTTATGACATCTTCCTCAGAGAAAGTCAAATTCTTGGATTGTTCCTTTGGGAGAAGTCATTTTTCTTCAGAGCCTCAGTCAGGCATGCAAAGGCTGCCGGAAAGAAGAGTGCAAGATGTTGAGCTCAGCTCTGTGCCAGGCTGGACCCAGAATATAACTTCACTTCAAACAGGTCTGAAAGCTCATCTAGGATGTTCTCAGGAAATTTGTATAGGAACTTCTTGCACTTCCCTTGGTAGGCAAAAGTAGATAATTTCGTATTACCAGAAGAATAAATATTTGGGTGTAGCAATATTCTTTAGGTGCACGGTATCACTTTTAGTGACATGACTGGGCAAAATTCTGAAATTTAGCAGTTCTTTCAGTCTAGGATACATGTGGCTTCAGTCATGGTGAATCATCTTAACTATGCTGTACAAACGTCTCCCTTGCTTGAGGCTAAAATAGGTCTGGAAATCAAGAAATGCAATGATATTTCTGGTAAGATTTGTCCTTCCTTTGTGTTTTCTTCATCTGAGATATACGAAGCATGCATTAAACACGAAACAAGTTGATCTTGGCAGGGTCTTTTGAGGTAGTTGAATACACTCATAGCTTTATCACTTCTTCACCTCTGTGAGCATGGGATCGCCAAACATGGTGAAGCAACAGTGATCAATGGCAAGCAATGCCTGTTCTTAGCAAGTGAAAAGCCACTAGGGTAATGTTGACCAGCTGTGGTGACCAAGTTTTAGAAAGCCCGTGTCCTGCTCCCCACCTGCACCCTCTTTACTGATCCCTGACATTTCATTCCTGTTAAATTCTTGCCCTTTCGGTTTCTCTGAATCCATATTCACTTTCTTTGCAGCACAGTATGTGGAGCAGTGATGTGAGTAGCTGCATGGCCCATGGGGTTTATACATGGGGTAAAGGTCCTAAAAGCTGCACAGCATGGAGTTGTGTGGGGTGTGTGGAAACACAGGAGGAAGATAAATCTTGTTTTCAACTCTTGTGCATGCTCACAAGTGGAGCTTCTGGTAGCAACTGCATAGGAGGTGGTAGGACTGTCCCTCAGACTCCCAGGTTTTGTGGGCAAGTGAGGATGCTGCAGCAGGGGCAGAGATGCAACTGCAGTCACAAGGTGAATTCGGTCTCTCACTGTTGGCATCTCGTCCCTCTTGGTCTCAGGTTTTGCACAGGTTTCAGCAGGTAAACATGGTTCTGTGGGGAAAGTTTATCTCGGGGCTGAGCCTGTCTGTGCAGGACTATCTATATAGTAAGCTGCTAAGGCCCTAAGGAAGGGTCTTAGGTGGTGAATGAAGCTGCAACCAGCCAGGATTCTAGGGTTTTGACAGAGTAAAAGAACAGCACTGACCTGAGGCAAATGGATCTGACTGTGGAGAAAAATCCAGGCTCAAGGTAGATCAGGCATAGGTAACCTCCACCTGGCCAGAGCACCTGGGACTTAGAGCAGGGCAACATCCATCCCTGACATGGAACACAGTGACCTGTCAGCCCTCCCCTCCAGCATGCCTCACTGTGGGGGAATAATGTATCAGGATAGGTATATCACTGCCAGCATCCACGGGGAATCCCAAGCCTAAAAACCCCACAGAAGTATTTTATATCCCCACCTACGGCAATATTGTAGGCTATAAATTTTGTATGTGGTCACTGTATTTTTCCAGAGCATGTAGGCAGCTGTCAGCTTCCTAATCCTGGATTTATTGGCAGCAATGAAAGGAGAGGAGGCTCTTGTCAGGGACCAAGAGGACAAGCCTATTCCTGGCACTTCGGAGGACTCTCCTGATGGTGATTAGATGCACTGGAGTCCCCACAGGCTCCCTTGAATGTCACCCTTCCCAAACCTGGAGATCCACCTCTGCAAGCAACCCCCTCATGTTTCCATTATGATCAGCCCTCAGTTCCCCTCCCTTTCTCATACCCACATTCTGGATGGTAATTCAGCAGCAGCAGCAGCACCCTCACAGCTACTGACAAGGAGCTCAGGCAGTGAATTCAGCTCGAGCTCTGTCTCCTTGCAGGGAGACGATTTCTCAGTGCAGCATCTGGCCTCTGAACCACAAAAGGAAGACTTTAGGAGAATTATCAGCGATAGACTATGGCTGCATTCTGTCTGGGGCCTGGAAGTCCCACCTGCTAAAGGTGGAAAGCCCAAATAAGGACCTCCAAAGAACCTGACTTCATTTCTAAGACTCCTCTGGTCCCCATAAACCCTCGTTTTCAAAGAAAAGGTAGTAGTAGAGACTGCAAACCCATGAGCTATTCCTCTGTAGCCAACCGAAAGGTCCAGGGGGATTTTTCTGGAGCAGAACAGCAGACCTAGGGTGATTCCTTGGCTCTGTTGGCCTCTGAGACACACCTCCACACTTCCCAGCTCTCCCCTGCTGCAGCACAAAAAGAAATCTTTATGCTATCACAGGAGTCTAAAGCTCTGTGGAAAGCCACCAGGTAATAACAGTGCCCACAGGTTGGTCCCAGTTCCAAGATCTCCAGATCAAATTGGTGCCAGGCTAGGATTTATTACCAGATTAACATGAGTTTCCTCGCTGTCCTCCATGAATTTTAGCATTTCTTTCAGAAACAAGAGAATTGCTTCTCTGTCGGTGCCCGTGAAATGAAAAAGTGCCTTTATCTGGAGTGCTCTTGTATGAAAGCCAGGGGAGAAAACATTTCAGAATAAAATGAAAAGTGAGGAAATGCAGAACTGTTTCTTTACGTTATTCACATGCACTGTGCTACCTAAAGACAGTCAAGCACAATTCATGTGTCTCACATTGTGCAAACATGTGAGCATCTGGCAGAAGTGCATAACTTACCCATCGCTGGTGTGAGCGAGCGAAACTTTTGCATCCAACAAAGAGTAACAAGTATTATGCTATATAAATAAGTGACAGCTTAGAAATTAATTCATTTTAAAAGAGCCTGTCAACTTGAAATATAGTCACTTAGCAAAAAAACCATTTAGAAATATTTTCAGGTGGATATCTTCCCTGAATTTTCCCCATCACTCCTACTGTGTCATTTTTCTATCATTTAAGCTTGCTCCCTCTTGCTCTGCTGTGAAGAGTATACACACATACACAAAGCTAGAGGAAAATCAATCGTCTATGCAGATTTACATGATAAGACAAAACCAGGAATGTGTCATGACTGAGGAAAAAACTAACAAGAGAAATTAACATGAACTGGAGGGGGAAAGCAGGAGTGGATGTTGTGTGACTTTATCCTTGTACAACAACTTTCTAACATATCTGTAAAAAGATTGAGCTTTATCTATTTACCAGAACAAGCAACTCCAATCCTTCATGCTCTGCACAGACCCCCTAAACCAATGCAGAGTTGGAATATTTTGATTTTGTTTTGTTCCTAACAGAACAGTTTAGAGCCACCCTCAACCTATCATGCCTTGGTGCAGGAAAGTTGGTTTTCGCAGCACTGTCTGCAGCAGCACAAGATTCCAGGCAATAGGGTCTCAAAAGGCAATTTTTTTTTGCTTTTCCCACTTTGGCTTCATCCAGTGCTAAAACATGAGTCTTTTAAGCGTAACTCACAGTTATCTCTTTCGGCTCGTCCGTAAAATGGCAATGTGAGGTGCTCCCAGTTTAAAGATCCCTTTGCACTGCAAAGAGCCATATAAAGCAGTCTCTATAGTCAGGAGTGAGCCCAAATTAAAGGAGGAATAAGGAACCTTTGTGAAAGGCACAGTGAAATCCACCCAGTGCCAGGGAGCCCACTGGCTGTGTGGGCAGGCAGCATGATCGGCGACGGGCGACACTGTCCACCCTGGTGCCAGAGAGCTCCTCGGTTCGATTCTACGAACCAGGCAAGATGTGACTCACTCAGTTTGCTTGCAGGGAAGGAGGACCATCTGCTAGTCATGAGCAGATGACAAATTCACTGCATTGCGTCTTGTCGCTACTTCCAAATTTGTAAGTAAACACATTTTGTAACCTCGCTCAGAATATTTGAGAGCTTCGATAATGGGGGGGAGAGAGGGGGGAAGTTAAAAAAAAAAAAAAAAGTTTAAATTTATGTAACGCACGGAACGGGGGATGGGGGAAATACTCGATTCTGAATGGGGCTCGCAAACACCCGCTCGGGCTCGGCGCGGGCTCCTGTAGAGCCCCGCGGGCGGAGCGCGGCGCTCCCTACGCGGGGCCGGCGGTGCCTGCGCTCCCCCGGGCGGCCGCGGCTCCGCGATGCAGCCGCCGGTCCTCCCGCTGCCCCTCGCTCCCTCCACGGGCGGGCAGACCCCACCGAGAGCGCACCCCAAGGCCGGCACCCTTGGAATGGGAATTCTCTGATCCCCCCCCTCCTCCCCGCTGCCCCCCGCGGGATCAGCAGATGCCCCGCAGCGTTTTCGTGCGGCCAGCAGCCCACCCGTCTTGAGTCTTTCACAGCCGAGTCACCAGGTCCTGAAGCAGTTTAGGGCATGAGTTATGTCGTCCTGCGCTGTCAAAGGCAAAGAAGCCTGGAAGCACAGAGGTGAGGGGTTTGGCACCTCTTCTGTGGGTCAAACAGGTCAGCCCGAAACTCGAATGGGCACCTATGCATTGAATCTAAGCTTGCATATCCAAAGGACTCTGAGGAGTTATACCAGGGGAGGAGAAAAATTTTCACCAAAAGAGTGATGAAGCATTGGAGCAGGCTGCCCAAGGAAGTGGTAGAATTACCCTCCCTGGAAATGTTCAAAAGTTGTCTCGATGTGGCACTTGCAGACATGGTTTAGTGGTGACCGTGGCGGTGCTAGGTTAACTACTGGACTCACTGTGCTTACAGCTATTTTCCAATCTTAACCATTTTATGAGTCTAGGAATTTAGGCATCTGTATCTTCCTATCTCTTCAGCCTAAAGACAGAGAAGTAATGCAATGAGTGACTAGGAAACACTCCAGACAAAGTATTCCCATGCTTTTTGAAGGATAACAGCCTATGATAAACAAAAAACTGCCATTAATCACAGTTATGGAATCTATACACTAAATGCAGACATAAGGACCAAAATCCTTAGGACCACCTTCCTTTTACATCAGTCCAGATATAATACAGTCTTAATTGAATGTAACTTTACTGCATTTAGAGAAAGTCTGTCCTTTTCCAATCACTCTCATGTTGAATAACTGCTTTGCTCTGAGTCTCTGCCATCTGGACCAGACTGACAGGATGATGAAGGACTAACCATGCTGTCTCTGAAAACTGAAGTCGGGGGAGTAGGGTGATGATGAACCTTGTGGCTGTGGAACTCTCATGTTAGCTAGCCCAAGGAAAGCAAAGCCCCTGTCACTATTCTGCCTCCTCTGTCCCAGCTCTTTGCACTTCACAGTGCACTTGCCCCACTGATTCCCTGACTTTGGCAGCTTTCAGCACCTCTGCTCCTTCTGGGTTTCAGTAATGCTGATCTTGAGCACAGGATGTCCCAGCCTGTCCTCAGTCTCCTTGGTGTTGACACCTGAGCAAGGAGAGCAGAGCAGATGAAAACAGAGGAATAAAGTCAGAGACCAGCAAGAGACCTCTGCAGACGAGGTGGTGAAATCGCGAGGAGCAGTGCACAGCCCTGGGGAAAGCACCTGAGTCTTTCACTGGCCAGGCACCCATGGAGCCATCATCTTCACTTGGTGGTCTGCTCGCTTCTCCTCCTACCTCAAGTCTTCCTTCTGCAGATGCACCTCTTCACCCACCCCACTTTCCAGGGACTTCTGCTTGTGCTTCTTTCTTCTGCTCCTCTTCATGCATCCTCTGTGCAACCTGCACCTACTGGCTCAAATTCAAACTCCCTTTCCCTGTCTCTTGTGATTTACAGATCTCCTCCCTAACCCAGTGGGCGCCTCTCCCTCTAACACCACTCAGAAAACAACTCCCCCTCCAGCTGAAGCCCAGAGTGGTGGGGGCAGAGCTGCTCAGCTGACAGCTCTGGGATGTACCACATGGCCTTAGGAGCATGCTGCCTGTCCCTCAGGCCTCTTAAGAGACATCTTTGGCTCAGACTTCCTCTCACACTCTCAGTGATTTCTTTTTTTTTTTTTCTTTTTCTGGATGCCATCTTTACGCTGTGGCCTTTCATCTCCTTTAAGCTAAAATTCTTGCACAGGCTTCTGGCATTTCGAATCTCAGCTACTCCCACCTCTTTTTCTTTCTGGCCTCGACAAGCACTGTCTCATCCAACTTGTACCCAGCTCAAACACTGCTATGAGCATCCTTTCCTCATGGGTGGTTTTTGTTCTGCTGCTGCCTCTGCCCTCCCTTCCCCTGCCCTGATATGTGCAGCAGAAGACTCTTCCTTCTGTTCTCAAGGCCTTCCAATATATAATTCACTAACCAGATATAGTTTATACCCTCATCTAGCCCTTAATATGAATTTTGTTTTGCTGCTTGATAGATTTTTGGAGAAGCACCTTTGCCCATTCACTCGCACCACTCCCCAGGTGTGAGACGGGCCCACCACAAACACCCACACAGCCACTCTGGTCTTCTGTCAAAATCATCACTAAAAATCTCTGGGATGCTCTCAAAAAATCTTTACTGTGGATTGCTGCTGTACTGAGCTTGTTTCTAGTGCTGCAGTTCCATCTTTTCCTTCTGCTTTCCCTTCTCTTTGCCTACTTTGTCATTCCCCTTTGCCTCTGCCACACTGCTAAGCACAGGGCCCATCTTTTATCCTTAACCATTCAATACTCAATCTGGTGATGTCCCAGTCCTTGATTAAGATTCCTATGAACTGTGGTGATATGAATAGCAAATCATTAAGATTGATTCCCTGGTGCTATACTGTCATTCGGTGCATTGGCTATAGCTCCTGGTAGCAATTTGTATTTAACTTTGCTTCAGCACCTCGGTTCTGAAGGTAGGAAATGTGTGATGTTAATTACCTCTAATCATGGCTGGCATTAAAAGAGCTGGTAGAAAACCCACAGAAATAAGTGCCATAATGCCTGGTTTCAAAATGAAGATACCAGTTTCTCTAGAATTACATTTTTTTAACCCATTTTGATGAAATTTAGTGTGGTTATCTAACTTTCATTTTCTTCCAGCTGCTAACCCCTCACCTAGTTCAAATGATTCATCCTTGCTGCATTCACTGCCCAGGAATGTTGGCTTTCAACAAACTACAGCAAATAATGTAAAATAAACATGAATGTGCTTTCATCTCATAACAATCTGGGTTAAGTACATATTTCACACACTGCACCACAGGATATGTTAAATTAAAATCAGAACCAACAGATTTAAAAATCTAATGCCAATTCAAACCATTGACAAGTTATTTCTGTATTCACTTATATGCCATAGTGGGCATGAGTAACAGCCATTACTTTGTTAACCCTAAAACGTGCCATTTGGCAACTTCTTTTCTCCATTAGTTGAGGAAGACCAAGAATTTTGAATCAAAAGTACTCTTGATAGAGATTATTCTTATATACTCTTGAATATCCTGATCGCCTTGAACAAATCTGAGAGTGTGTAGATAGATAGTCGTGTCTCCATCTTCCTCTTAATATAGTGCTCTGCATTTTCAAATTTGCTGTAAATCACACTCTGAAAAAGCAACCTGGAATGGCCTCTTGGAGTGGATAAATGTGTTTTTAAGTGTCTGCTGCTTCATGCTGCCAGAGTCATGCAGTCTGGGGTCTTGCACGTATTCATTTCCCAGTCAAAAGTTGTAGGGGACCTCCATTTGAGAAAAAAAAACCCAGTGTAAAACAGAGGTTGCAGAGATGGGAATCTGACAGGAAAATATCAGTGTTCTGGGCAAGACTCAGACTTAATGCACTCTTACTCTAGATTTCCATAGTGTAACGTTTTATGAATCTAGCTTCTCAATCCAACAACACTAGGATAGGAATCGTGCTTGGTTGTTGATTTATTTTGAAGATATGCGGAATAGGCATTATATTTCCTTTAGGCTTTAAATGCAAGACTAGAGATTCCCTAAAAGTTAGAAAGCCTCTTGTTCGGTGCCATGTTTCTATGTTTAGACTTTAGCAGAACCTAAAAGTCAGAAATTAAATGCTGAGGCTAACAAGAGGAAAAGAGAATTAGTGTAGCTAATTTCTTTTCTTTCTCTGTATTATGACTTGCTCAGGCTATTGCATTCCCTCTGCAGTGTCTGCTTGAGGAGGTGAACAGGGACGTTTCGGGGAGCTTTGCTAATGCACTCAGCTTTCTCCAGGTTGCTTGGAAGGGTTTGTGCTTATGGGAATGACTGAAGTGTCCTGGGGACAGAAAAAGAAACAGTTTCATTTTAATAAGTTAATGGTTCCTGGACACTGAAGGATCTACCACTTGCCAAAACTACTTCTTGCTTTTCTTCTTTCAGCTTTCAATGCTGCTGTAAATCTAGACATCTTTCCCTGACCAAGGAAAAACATTGACCTTTTCTGGTGTTGACAAAACCAGCAGAAGACAAATCCAGATACAAATATTTTCATCCATTGCCACAGAAACTCCTTGAGATCCATATAGCCCTGTCTGGTCAGCTGAAATGTGAACACAGTCCTTTGGCTGAGAACGGATGGAAAACCTTTCTCTTTAACAAAGCACTATTATGTATTCTTCCACCCAGCAAAGGAGGAGAAACATCTCTAGCCCCACAACCCTGCTTTGTTTCTCTTTTAGGTCAGGTTTTGTATAAGGAAAGTGATGAAACTTCCTCTTAGGACTAGAGGTTGGGAGTGGTGACAAGAAGAGCAGAGCAATTGGCTTTAAAAGATAAATGTCTTCTAAAATGCGTTTTATTCTCGTTGAGACTTAGAGAGACAACTGAATGTTTGTATTCCCAGAATTAGAATGACATTTTTTTTTACAGCACTGGTACAGTAATTAAGGCTTAGAGCTCAGTTCAAAACTCAGTACTACCACAATTGGCATTGGTAAAGAAGGGAGGGTAAATAAGCTAGCAGTTCTTCTTCCTTGAAAATTTAAAAAAAAAAAAAAAAAGTCAGGATTTTCAAAATTGCAGGCAAATTCACTGTAAAGGATTTTCTCAATTGGCTTCAATGATCTTTGGATCCAGTCCTTAGAGACAATACTGCCAGAACAAAGTGGAGTATCAAGAAAGCAGAGCAACTGAGTCTCATAACCACTGTAGAGCAGAATTAGATCTTCCTACATGCCTGTGAAGGTCTATATACTCATTTAGAGTAGCTTTTCAGCTTCTTTCAATGGCTGAAGCCCTTTCTCTGTAATCTCCAGCTGTGTCTATAATACAAGTTAGGAGAGTGGTAGGGTAGGCTTGTGCTATGACATAGGGAGCAGAAGCAGGTAAATCCACTGAGAGAGAAGGTTGAGGGGGACCCTAGATTTAATTTTGTTCCAAATACCTCTTTTCTTTCTTGCTGGCTGGTAAATCATTCATAGTATCTCCATGGACCAGCTCACTACAGAGCTGCATGAAAATCTTCCTTGGTAATGCATTTACCACCAGAAAAAAAAAAAAAAGAAAAAAAACCCCTAATTTGTTAAGAGCAAAGGGCTTTATCTAAGTAGGACAAATTAAATTCAAAGACAACTCATTCTGAAAAACAATTTTTTTAAAGAAAGTCTTCAAAGGTCTCACCTGAACTTTCTAAAAGCAAATGTGTAATTTTTTCGGTTTGAAATTACAGTTTGCCAGGGTTTTACTTTTACTTTATAGTACATGAAAAAAACAAAAATACTTTTCAAAGTGGAGTAAGAGACATAGAATTTTTATCAAAATGAAGCATTAAGAGCAGTTCAAAAAGAGTCTTTTAAGAATGTTTTTGAGAAATTTGGTTTGACCTTATAGGAAATTTTTGAGAAAAATGGAGTGCCTTTGTTCTACTCTGAGAAAGAAGAATTTTTCAAACCCATGGCTTTCCTTGTAGAGAAAAAAAAATCCATCTCTCACCCATTCCTAATACTCAGGAGCCTGTACCTTTTGCAGTGGCAGGACTGGAGTTGTGCTGTGGGTGCTTGGTGGGAGCATAGCCAAAGAAAAGCACAGTGCTGTCAGGGGAAAAGAAACTTCAGCTCATGGGTAGGAGTGGGTGAGCCTGAGAATTACCCATGCTTGTCTGAAAACTGGCAGCCTGGTTGGAAAGCATCCAGGATCTCCAAGTGCCCAGAGTTTGTGGGCCAGCCCAGGAAACAGCCTGCTTTAACAGCCCTGGGACACCCGGGAGGCCTTTTTTGGAGAAGTGCAAACCTTTAGTCACATACATATGCCCCACCTTTAACAGCAATCCAGTCATTCTCAAAGAATGTCTCAAAAATAATTAAATGGCTTTACATCATGTTCCAGGAGATTAAATTTTTCTGCCTTGCATTTCTTAAAGCTACCAGCTTATAAAGAAGCATGTCGAAGTAACGAAAGGTCATACGTGGCACTGCTTGCTGCCTCCAACAAGGAGGAGTAGCCTGGTACATTATAATCCCTTTTCTTCACTAACCAGAGGAAAGAAGAAAAATGTAACAGTCTTGGATTAGGCTTGGTAGTGTCAATAGGCTTTCTGCATCTACAAGTTCTCTCTAGTCATGAAAGGTTAACTTAAAATGGGCATTATATTTAAGCACAGCTGATGTGCCCTTTTTCTGCCAAATACATTGTTTTGTACACATTCAACTGCTAAAACATATTTAGTGTCCCCTAGTCTCTTTCTAATACAAGTGGAGAGTGGTGCATTTGGGATAACTTTACCTCCTTTTATGTCATGGATGTCTTCCAAACATGTGTTGACTATAAAAAGTATGTCTTTCTCAGGTGGAATTTGGAGATTCCCTTCATTTCTCCAGTACTTGCAAAAGCAAATAAACAAACAGAAAACCAGATTAAAAGTGAGGAAAGGCTCCAAATAATGCCAGTGTGGTATCACCTGCTGTGTTTGGAGGGCTGGTTTGTTTTAATTTTCTTTTTTTTTTACTTTCATGAGACTTAAATACCCATATTTAATACGATCAGTAGAGGGAAAAAAATACCACTGTTACAATCCTCCTTTTCATAATACTTTTCAAATCAGCTTAATTATGATTCTTAGGGGAAGCTCAGCTTTCTTTTCATATTAGGATAACAAAAAATGTAGATGTCATTTTTGACCACTGCTCAACTGTCTCATTCCAATACCTGGCACCTCAAACCACAGTATGGATGTGGCTCTGACAACCTCTCCTGGGCAAGCTGCTGGTTTCCTCACATGGAAAAAGGGCATGGAGAAGAATAGATAGATCAAGAGAAATGAAAAATCTTTTCCAGGATTTTTTCTATCTTTTCAAGTATTTGATGAAAACATTATAGAGGAGGAAACAGGGAAAAGAGAGAATGACAGTCTATGGACTTTGTGTCAGAGTCAGAATGTGAAAGATGAGAAAGGAAAAAGAGACAAAAGAAAGGGAAGAAAATGGCCAAGATACAGAAGGAGAGACAAAGTGGCTGAGAAAAGAGGGAGAAAAAACTTGAAGGAAACGTGAGGCTGCAAAATAGTAGCTGTCCATGTCTCTAGTGGAAAAAAGTCATTATGGGGCACATATAAGCAAGTATGACATTAAAAATTGCACAATAACAGATAAGTAAAGGCTATGGGTAGGTCTGGATAGTTCTCCTCCAAATAAGGCAGCTAAAAGTCAGCATTCCCTTATTGCAGCTATTGTGAAGCTAAAGTTCACTTGTACTGAAATGTTTCCTTACTTTGTATCATAGCTTGATAAGTGATTTGTTCCACTGGGAGAAAAACTTTTATCACCACAGCCCATGTGTGTTTTGTTGGCACAGTATCTGAAGTGCAATTATTCAATATACTTTTTCAGCTGGTGGGTATTTGTTTGAATTTTTAACAAAGGCGGGGTAAAACGGTGTTTTTGAAAAATTCTGGTCTGCACTTTCACAGCTCTTCTTTTGCTACTTTTTCTGTCTGCCTACAGCCAAATCTACTCCCTAAGGCCCTGAGGCACTGCAGCCCTTAAATCAAAAACCCTTGGAGTGTTTGTAACACCCTGCTCACCCACAGACACACCACTTCTTCCAGTGGCCATTCCCACTGTCGCTGTGCTGATGGGCTCTGGGAGGCCAGGCACAGTCACTTCTGATTTCATCAAGGGACCACTCCAGGGACTATTCATATAGCAAAACCAAGTGGAATAGCTGCAGCAGGGCTCCTGGTTCTCCCAATGCTAGAGCAACCACTGCTTGGTGACAGCTTTTACAACACTCTTGCACTTGTTAAATTCCTCCTCCCCTTGATTTCATGTGTTGAACAGTAGCCAAAGCCATAATCTGTGATCTTTCTACCTCCCAAGAATCTTCTAACCATACGGTTTAACAAACAGGTGTCCTGTTACAACTAAAGTGACCTGGAAATGACAAAGATCTTTTCCAAAATGTGCCATGTAAACATCATGCCTTTTTCAAGATGGCATTTCCCTCCCCCCCCCCCCCCCCCCCGCCTCAATTCTGTTTACCCAGTAAACTTTATTTTGCTGGACTTCTTTCTCTGCAGCTCTTGAATAATACAGGCTTTACATTAAAATAAATGTTAGCCCTTTCCTTTGGCCATGCAAACATGTGAGCCTCTGTCTAAACTGAAGAGTATCACAGCTTTTTAGCATAAAGCATCTGTTGCTTTATGGTAATGGTGCCTTTTGACCGTTTTGACTAGCAGTGTCCATAACTGAAAAGTACATAGATGTTAGGAAAGACTGGGCAATACGTGATCATTATCTGCTAAGAGAGGCTGCTGTACTGTACAACTGCTGTAAGTCACAGGCCTGGTAAATGCTGATGCAGGGCTAAGTATCCTACATTCAATAAAGAAGCAATTTTCTCTCTTTGATGATGGGTGACCATCCCCAAGCCACTGACCACATGGGAGATGTGTCCCTACAGATTTCTTTGGAGATAAGTTGCAAATCAAGATGTTGGAGAGCTTCTTGGCTGCAGCTCTACTGAAAATCAGTCAGAGAGGGAAAAGTAAGAAAAAAGAAATCATGCAGCAAAAAAAAGAGTGTGGCCCTGGGTAGAAACAGGAACCCAAAATTTCTTTTGGTTAGAGGGCTTACTGAAAAGACCAACCATCATTTCTCAACAAGGAAACGAATTTGTTGATTGTTCCCACTTGTCCAGGAAGAAAAACAATGCAGGATAAATAAACAGCACTGCCAAAAATAAATATTTGTCTCTAAATATCAGTGTCAAAACACCATCCTCCTGGAAATGAACTAGCATGATCGTAAATGTATTATGATGAGGGAAAAACTGTGTGCAGCCATTGGTCAGCACACAGACTTATGGATAGAGAACTGGGGAACTAGGACATTGCAGGGAAGACCTGTCTCTCCTTCATTTGCAAAAACCCTCAGGTCTAAATAAGAAAGTGTGAGTAAGAGAGAAGTAGAATAAAAGTCAGTCTCACTTCTCAAGGTGACCTGCCTTCCCATTTCTCTAAGCCAGTGCTATGGCCCTGTTGAGCTGGCTGAAATCAGAAGGGATTTTTGCCATTTGAAACTATTTACATTTAAAACAAAAAGACTTTCAGAACTCCTACAAAGTAGAAATGTAATACCTCTGACAATTAAGGAAAAATCTTGGTGCGGTATTCTGAGACTTGACTTGAAAGTATCTTGATGCATGGCTTTTTATTTGTGAATTGATTAAAGGCCTGGCAGCAGTAGTACTGGACCACTAGCAATCCTTCTGAAACTGTGAAATCACAGTGCTGCTCAGCATGCAAGTTGTAACTCAAATTTGTACAGATATGGAGAAGACATAGGAACACAGATTAGCTACAATTCCTGTAGAAGCTTTGGTTTTGTCACATCTTTACGTCTGCTTGCTAGTCCCTTGCATACAACCCCTTTTTATTGAGTTATTACATTTTAGAGGTATGGAATGGGAACAGATCTCTTGAATCACCATAATTCCCTGTCCTACCACAGGTAGATACATCCTTGAGTATCTTCAAAAACTTGTTCGTACTCCACCTTAAAAATGTCTGTTTTTAACATCTTGGCTTAATACAAATATTGAAACTCCAGATCCTGATAGAATTTTGACTGCAAGCTTTGAAGTAACCTTTGAAAGTACTACAAGCAGGTTATTCTCTGCTATCAGATATCTTGTTATTCTGCAATGACATTTGCCTTTCCTCTGAGTGTGACACCATGTGATTATTAAGTGATTTGTTTATCTTCTGTTCACAATCATTTGTGGAAAGGTCTGAAATACCCACTGCACATCTCCAGCCATCCCTACTGTTCTTTGCTACATTGTCATTTAGCTTTATGGTCAGCTTAACATTCTTTAGCCAAATCTGAATGCGTGGGACAGCTCAGTGCTTGTTCCAGACACACTCAGAGAATGCTGAGGTAGGGTTTTATGCACATCTCTGAAATCCCGTGGTGCATACTGTTATGATCCCTCCACCCAGAAGTTTTATGAAACAGTCAAATTTCAAGGCCAGGAGTTACCATCACGATCATCTGCAGTTTTTCATCCACTCAATCCCTTAATGCCTCTAAGGGAATTACTGTTTTCTCTTATGTGAATGAACTCTCCTGAGCCAAGTAACTTCTGTTTAAAGTAAAAACTGTTCCTCAAGGAAAAAAAAAAAAAAGTCCATCCTTGCTTACATCATGTTTCACTATCAAATACCTTCTCTTAACATAAAAGCTAATAAACTATGGGCTAGCCATCTGCTGGCTTCATCAGTAAGCTGAAAACACAGAGCTTCAACTCTGCCTTTGTGAAGCAAATTTTTCCACATATCCACGGCTTTTTGCACTCCCTCCTTGAACTTTTGCTGATTGGTCACATTGATTTTCAAGAGGATGTCAGAGCAGACACAGCACTCCAGAAAAGGTCTTGTCGTCTAGCTCAGTCCATATATCCAAAATAGGGGTGTCTGTTCCTGAGGCTATCCTGAGGGCCAAACTTCGCTGGAAACTTCTCTGCTTTAGGGCCTGGGAAATAAAAACCATTTCTTTGAACTTCTGTGAGGAATCCAGGTAAAAGAAAAGGGGCACAGACTGTGCCTGGGGATGAGAACAAGGGAAAGACCCTGCTTTTGAGGGCATTTCTTTCTCTACAGTTCTGATGCAGTTACCTGTTTAGGAGAAAGGTTTTTACATGTACATTGTCACAGTGTTAAGGGATGTGAAATCAATTGCAGATCCAAAACCTAAAGCTGGTTCCTGCTTCCTTGTCTGAGAAAAACAATTTCTATCATTTTCTTTACTGCGGACTCGAAGTGCTCATGGGGCTTTTGTTTACTGTTTGTCTCACTGTGGTGTAAAGTAAAAAATACAGTAATGATCAACCTAGTTCTTCTGTATTTTTTCAATCAGTGCTTATCTGCTTTCTTCCAACTCTCCAGCAGTGTTTCCAGTGGTTCCAAGGGCTTGTAAGCTAGGACATCAGAAAACAGGTTGTCAAATCCAGCAGACTAATATGTAGTAAAAAAAAAATAGAAATTTTTTTCTCCGATTCTTGTTATTCCTGACCTGTAATAAAAAGATGTATAAAAATATTGATATTACAAGCGAAACTGGGAGGCTCAGGAGATTTCTACAAGTATTAAAAATAAAGATTTATCCCTTGCTTAAATCTTACTTTCCTGTCTAATTCTCAGTGACAGCTCTGCTCGCAATACCCAGCTAGTAAAGGTGTTCAGTAAAAAAACTGGGGCTAAACTCAATAGGAAGTGATTGTGGAATACTTTTACCACAGAGCAGCCTTATGAAAGCAGAGGTTGTATTCATTGTGGAAAAACAGTGCTGGGTTGTGGATGAGGAAAAATTAATTGAAATATGCTGTTACTCTTCATTTTATTCTCTGACTAATAGCTGAGATGAAATTAAGCCATGTCATTCAACTGAATTTGTTTAGAAAGAGGGCGAGGGGTGAAGGAGATGGCATCCCATCCAAGGTTTGACTTGCATCTCATAAAGGGGTGGGGAAAATGTAATTGAATTTAATTACTATTTAATATGGTCTATTTTGCTTCAATTCCTCTCTAAAAATAAAAATGGGGTCTATCCTTATCTGGGAAAGAAAGGCCATAATGAAAATGATGAATCTAGAGTTAGTGCCCATAGTGGGAAAGTTCTGGATCCTGATGGTCCCTCTGATAATTTTTATCCTGTGGGCACTCAGCTGGATTGGGATGTGGCTGCTGTTTGTACAGCAGATGGATGAATGGTGCTGCAGCCAAAGCATCAACACAACATCCAAGAGGAATCGATTTCTTTTCAGGCTTTGACACAGACTTTCTCTATAATGTTGAACAAATAACGTATATAAAGAGAAAATAGAGAGGTAATGAGGCAAATTAATTCATGTGAGTGCTTAAGCAGTGGAGTTTATAACATTTTAGCTGTAGAAATAGTACATGTTTTAAAACATATTTTTTTAAAAAGAAACACAACATCAAGGTCAACAATGCCTCAAAACCTCAGCCAATAAAACCCAAGTGCAATGCTTGGTAACACAAGTGGAAAAGAGTAAATACAAATGTCAAGCATGAGTTAAGGAAAGTCACCCATTTAATTTTTCTCAGCTCAGAAGGAGTGGTTGTTTAAGTCCTCACAAAGTTTGAGTCCTCATAAAGCGTGGTCTTCCCAGAAATTGTTCTCCACATGAGAAATTGCAAGGCCACCCGTGCCAATCCAAATCTTAGGACCATTTCATCCCGCTGCAGAGATGCACGGAGGTATTTGCCATCCTCCCAGGCACCATATGGACCAGAGCTTGTGGCTGTTCTCATGGGATTCACTAATTATATTGTCATTTTTCCTCTTGTTTACTGGAGGGAAAGATGCTATCAAATTTTAAAGAACCAAGTGGGAAAAGTCAAGGAATAAGAGGAAAAGGAAGAGATTGAGTGCTGAGTTCCTGAAAAATGGAAGGAAAACTAACCCACCTTCCAAACATGCAATGCTTCCAGCAAGAGGAAAGAGCCACCCAAATGCAAAAGCACAGTGGAAATGGCAATGACTTCAAAGGTTGAAACCTCCTTCTCTGTGCTGTACATTTTGACCTGTCTATGAGTGTGTGTGTATACAGACTGAGGGAGGGAAAGTGAAAGATCATCTCTGCTCTGAAAATTTAAATTGTTATAGCTTTTCTTAGGACATGTTTTCTAAAATTTGCAATGATTTATTTAAGCAGGTCAGAGGAGATGCAGCAGCTCCACCTTTCTTCTATATACAACATTGGCACCTCAAAGGACATGATGGCCATGGAGAACTTGCTTTTCTTTGTCACTAAGAACACCTGGGGAATGACACCACCATTCCTGATGCCCTACAGAGTACAAAATATACATGGCTGTCACTAAAAAGAATTTAATGTGAAGGGTCAACTCAGAGACCCCAGGAACAAGTGGGAGGGTTGCAAAGTCAGACACAAAAATACAGAACTTCTGTTTTCCAAAAATGCCTTCCTAATGTAGAAATACCAATCCATGATCAAAACTGACCTGGACTCCCAGGATTGTAAATCCCACTTGCAGACACCTTAAGAATGCCTCTCTAGAGTTTGCTTTTGAAAATGCTGTGCTCAAGAACAACTAAAAGCAACTCACCCTGTGGAAAGGATACTGAGGGAACCGCAGACTCCTTGAATGTCACTGAATTTAGAAAGCAGATCTTCTAGCCACACAGTGTCCCCAGCTTCCTGCTTACAAACTGCTTCAGCATTGACTCAGTAGGAATAACACCATCCACTGAATCACCCACCCATCTGCAACACCTGCTTCTTCCTCAGCTATTACGCCTTCCCTGGGATGACTCAGTTTGGCTCCTCTGAGCCTGTGAGATGGGAGAAGACCATACCTTAATTCACATGGGCTGAGGGGTATGCAAGGCCCCCTACTAATTACTGGCTTTCTGCAGTATGGGATGCAATAATCCCTTGCCCACTCCCTGTGACTCTGCACAGTTGGGGGGGGTTGTAACTTTTCCAGCCCTGCCTATCTGGAACACTTTCCTGCCGAGACACTGACTCACTTCCTCTTTAGGAAGCTCACCCAAAATCCTTTTCACTTTGACTTAGAAACTATTATTAACTCCATCTGTAAAGCAAAATTTTACTCATCAGTAGAGCTAGCTGGGAATTTTCCAGGGATACACACTTTTTTATTGTAAGATGTTGGTTTGTGAGAATATAAATCTTTTTTAGAAACACACCAATTTTGCTTAGGCTTTCATCAGAAAAAATGCTTGCACCCAAAGAAGGAGAACAGCTCATCTTAGCCAAGACACTAGTGGTTTAGGTCACTGGCATAGCAAAATCAAGCTTTTTGGCAAAACAGGGACCCGAATCTGGCTTCCCTGCCCTACACAGTGCCATAACAACAAATATTCCCTAGGATGGAACAGGCTCATGGCCCCACATTGATGATGTTTTGGTAGGTGACCAGTCAGGTGTACAAAAACTTGGTACCGAAATCTACTCCATTTCACATCAGTGCTTAATCCCTAGGTGACTGGCAGTCCAGGAAACCCACCATTTTTTTAGTCTTTCTCATTTTCTTGAGGAACTTCAAAAGGACTCAACTAGTTCCCATTGAGGAGCTAGATGTTTTTAAAATCCTGAATGTCGTCACTGAACAGGAGAATGACGTAATCTTCCAGGTAAGTTGTACTTACTGTTTTTCTCAGCTGCAGTTTCAAGCAGCAGGTCACTCCAGTCACCTTAGAAACACACAGGCCGTAGCCAATGTGAAGAGTTTTTAGGACTCGTGACAAGTATCTTTGTGGAACACCTCCATAAGAAAAGAGACCACACCAGTAAAAGTGTTTCCTTTGAAGTATCTCATATTTACTAAATTTCTGATGGGTGACATGATGGGTTTCTATGGCTGATGGACACTCCACATTTGTTAGAACATAGACACAATTGCACATTTGGATTTTGTTCAGATAACACCTGGTGCATTACCCATGTATCTGTGTTTTTCCATGGGCTCAATTAGCAAGTGTGACTTTTTTCTTCCTTCAGTTTTCACCCCTGACTCAGGATGCATGTCTTTCTGAAGTAGCTTCAGATATGTACTTAAGATCAAATTCTGATATATAAATATATATTCCATAGTTTAGTCTTGGAAAAGTTTAGTCTTTTTGGGAGACAGAGGAACACCATTATCATCTTAACTGTATCTCTATTTTATATTCCTATAGTATTGCTCACTAGGAATCATAGTGCCAGTGGAACTATTCCCACTCACTTGTTTTCTGTAATCTGTTACTCATCAAGTGTTGAGCTTCTGGGCATCTTACAAACTGTATCAATGATCTTACCACTATAGGTTGCTCCCCATCTAACAGCCAAAAAGTCCTGGAACTGCTGACCACCTTGGTCCTACAAAAGCAATCCTGTGCTCTCCAGTACCCATTTGATCAACACAACCAAACAGGATGGGGTAAATCTGTAAATAAAAGCAAAGTCTTTTATTCCTATTTAGGCTGAAATATCCTACAGAATGAGGACATTTTTTTGGCACTGTTTATTTAACTGTGCGACTCCATGGTGAGAAAGGGCTTCTTTCTGCTAAGAGGACTTCATAATTGAATAGATCTCATTTCTAGGGAAAATGCTTGTCATCTGTTTCTAGGAAAGACATTATTTCAAGGAGTTTGAGCCTTGGCTGTGCCCACTTTCCATGTACATGCTGTGGACCTATAATTACTTCTACAACAAAAGGACAGGGAAGGGAAATATCTGTGCAAAGGAAATTTTCAACCCAAGAATGAAGAGTCTCAAAGGGTTTTGACTGCAAAGGAACGGGAAAGAAAAAATTCAAGCCAATCTGCCTTTTCCACTCCCTGTATTTGTCAGTTGCTCCCCCTCCTTTAGACTGTCAGATTTCACTCCCATTTTACTGTATGGGCACATAAATCTTGCCAGATATGCTTCACTCACTTAACACCTACCTGCTGGAGCTTGGACTCAGAGAAAGGGGAGAAAAGCAACCTCAAACCCTGGCAATTCTTATAAATCACAGTGCTGCTAATCTCTTTTCAAGAGAGTCAAACGTAAAGTCATGTTCCTTCTTGTGAAAACATTACTAGCCTGTGGGTGTCAACACAGCCTTCTTTTCCAAGAAATCTGTTGCATCCCACAGCGATTCTAGAGAAATTGCACTCCGATGAAAGTGAAGAGAGTCTGCTAGAAAAACATCACACGCCAATTCCATACAACATCAACCTCAACAAGCACTTGTTTTTGTAAGATCAACTCTCCCTGATGTCAAAAAAATGCAGAACGGAACTTGACCAAGATACATTTTAGGGGAATTGTTTTTACAACGTCACTGTTGCGAGCTCTTTCCCCACCCCAAAATCCCATTTTCAGCTTCCTTATTCATTCTGTGCCAAGACACACTATCCCATTTCTTTGCAGCTCTCATATTGAGTAAACAAGACCTTAAGCCACTTGGCTGGCACCTTTACACATCCTTCTACACCCTGTCTTCCAACAGTAGAATTGTCTCCTCCCCTGGGGGAGCACCTCCTCGGCACCAAGGAGGTCAGCCCATGGCAGTTACCTGGTTTTGATAAAAGTCTTGTCCCTTCCTGATGAAAAGATTATCTCCTGTCCCTCAGACTCTTGCAGAAACCCATCTATACATGAGATCTGAGGAAGACCCCAAGCTACTTCCCAGATTAGTATCTGGAAGAAGTCCATGGACCACTTTCAGGGAAAGGGCCTTTTTAGCAACTAAGTAAAGGAAATAAGAGATGCTTTATGAAGACAGGGCAGAGTCTCGGGCAGTCAGCATGAAGTGCATTATTGAAAGACAGCACCCACTAAGTACTTTGTTCCACCATTTAAAGGGTGGCTACAAAGAATTTGAAGTCCATTTTTATGAGGAGTCATGTGGAAAAGACAAGTGGTAATAATGGGTACAAGTTACTCCCAGAGGCATTTTGATTACAAGCAGAGGAAAAATTTTCACAGTATGAACAATTGGAATAATCTCCCCAGGGAACTATTGGATTCTCCGAAGTTGGATGCTTTTAAGATGCAGCAGCAAAAGGGTGCTGGTCCATCTTGTCTAGATCATGCTTTTATCAAGAAAGGTTAGACCAGATGATCCTTGAGATCCTTTCCAACCTGGTATTCTATAATTCTAGTTGCATGAAGCGTTATAAGTTCCTCATTATCGGAACAGGAAGATCCTTTGAATTCATGTGCATGATGAGGAGCACCATAAAATGACCAGAGATCCTTCTAGTTCCTGCATTACCCAGTCTGAATCACTGGGGTTTACGATTTGTGTATGCTTTGGTTTTATGTATTCATTTGTTTGGGTACAGAGGAAAGTTCATATACCCATTTGCGTGTATTGGAGTAGTGTCTAGAGCATAGACCACATCTTTGCCTTGGCTGTGTTTCTGTCCAAAATAATGATTCGGCATGTGACAAGTTCATATGAAGTCATGGGGCTGTCTGAGGAGACTTCGCTCCAGACAGAACTTATCCTTTCCGACCCTCCTGCTTCCCTCTCCACAGTCACCCCACTGCCAGGGTGAAGTCAAGCCACCGCCTTTCCAGACTGCCCTGGAAAAGCAAAGCAAATACCAGTCTGTGTCAGTCAGCCTGTGCATGCACACCTTAGGCATGAACAGGCAAAGCTTCAGCCTCACAGCCCTCAAGGGGTGCGTTCGCTGGCTGACAGATGTACGTGTCACCGTGTGATACTTCATTACAGGAGGGTTTGTTAAAAAATAAACAAACTTTGAGCTACTAAAATAAAAGAAAAAAAGAAAGAAAGATTTGTCCAAATGCAACTACTCACATGGAAATTAGAGCCTGCTCAATTGGGCAAGAGGAAACAACGAGCTTGTTACACTTCACATGTTGTTCTTCACCTTCACCTCTCAAAGAGCAGCAGAAAGAGGTCATTTCTTCATTCTGAAGTTCACCCTCTCAGTCACTTTGCAGTCAGAAGGTCTTGGGGAATTGCTGCTGTTTATGATTTCCTCTCTCCGTCCTTCCCAAGCTGCAGACTGAACTTCCAGGACTCAGGAGAAATCAGCCTGAGACATCTCTGTGTGAAGTGGCTTGGGGCACTAACCCCACCAGGGATCCCAACAGAGTCCCCACCTCACAGCGCCACCCAATCCCACTTTCTTGCCTCATCTCACTGTGTATCTGTCCTCTCCAAAATTTCTTTCTTCTGTGATGATCTAGAAGTCTTCGAAAATCTGAAAAAACTTTTCAAAACCCATCAACAACAAGGCAGGTAAAGGAATAGAAGGAAAAAATCACTGAAAACAAATAAACCAGAAGAAAAAAAGAAGGACATGCATGGTTTAGAATGACTGTCTGAGAGATTTGGAAGAAAAAAAAGATCATTTTTCTATGAATTGTTTTCTATTAAAATTTTGTTGCAAATTATGACCCCAATAAGAGCATTGGCAAGCTGGCATCTGTTTTGTTCTGGTTCATTAATCCATTATGAGAGGTGACAGCCCATATAATGATTTCTTGGCAAGGCAAAGAGGCAGTTCTTTGGGTAAATCATAACTCCACTGGCATCACATGGTACTGTGATAATTTACACCACACAAGGGCCTATTCCACCATCACACTGCAGTTTGTATCCAGGCCAGCTTGACTTTTATGGTTAACATCCTCATCATTTATTATTCACACCGTGGCAGAAACTTGAAGTCAGAATCAGGATGCCGTTTGCACAGGGTAAGCTGCTGTGACAACATATGCAACACTATTCCAAAGAGCTTTCATTCTTACTCTGCTGTTATCTGACATATTCCTACCCTGAGTCCGTCCAAACAGATTTTCACCAAGCGCTTAAACGGCTGAACTTTGGCCAAGAAGGCACCATGAAATTACTCACTGTGGCAGGCTAGATGAAATGTAAGCATCACCAATTCATCCAATTATTTTTCAATAGAAGCTGGGGCCAGAAGGGACTTTGTGCACCATTACTCTTGATATTCCAGACATTCTTGTTTGGAGTTTCGTTCTGCAGAAAGAAATAATAGTTTGTTTCATTGACAGCAGAGGACAAGTAAAAATTAGCAGGTTTTATGGGACATAAAAAAGTCCATTAGAAGATGATGTTTAGACAGAAATGTTTTTTATCATGCAACACAGCTCTTTATCATGTTTCAAAATAAAATATTAATGAAAAGCATATGACTATGCTTAACAAATATTAGGTTTTGAGACATCTATAAGTTTAGAGAGATTATAAGAGACTAATATAAGAATGTGATGGATAGAAGGAGGGGGAAAGTGATAGTAGTTTAAAACACATCTCTTGTTTTGACTCTGTTCACTGAAGAAGTTAATAATGGCTTCCTGAAAGTTGATTTTGGCAGTGATTCGCTTCCATGCTTTAGTTCCTCTAAAACTGAACTTCAGCCCAAATGGGCATCTCAGGAAGTCTGGATTGTTTGAGATCTGAATCCAGATCTCAGTTCTGCATATGAGCCAGAACAGAAGTCTAGATCTGAATGCCCTCAAATACTACAGCACTACATATCCTCAGCTGGGGCTTCTCTCCACTGGAAAGACAGTTACTATCCAGGTAACAAGCAGGGACAATCTCTTTAAAAATACTTACAAAAAATGACAATTGGACAGCTTAAACTGTTTCCCAAATGCATGTGGAATCTGCCTAGAAGAGACTCTATAAACAGAACTACCCATGAATAAAAAATATCTTTAAATTTTTGTTGCGGCTTCAGTTGAATTTCTGGGTTATTCAAATTTATGTGAAATTGAGATAAACCTCCAAGATTCAGTCACTTTTAATAGCATGAGATACAGACTTCTCAAACCTGCTGCAGCAGCTGATACCTGGGCCAGCTTTTCATCCACAAGCCAAACTTAACAACAGTAAAAAAGACATCACTCTCTTCTATCATTTCCTGTAGTGCTTAAGGAAAACAAACAAACAAAACTCCAAAAAACAATATCAGGAATACCCAGGACAGATAAACTATTTATAAAAACACTTCCACTCGAATCAGATGATTTGTTACATACATTTGCCAGCTTCTATGCATCCCCAAATCTGCAGGGAGATCCAAGGAGGGCAAACCTGAGAGGTGACCCAGAAACCTCCTCAGCAAAGCACTTGCCTGCACCCGTCAGAGGCTGAGCACATCTGAATTGGCACCTTAACCCATACCAAGCCACCACTGCCAACTCCAGGCAGGATTTTTCTAACTCCTTGCTCCAAAAAAAAGAAAAAATAGATCTCTCCAGCCAAAATCCCCTCCTGGCCTGCAAATATGTTCAGGCATACACCTCTGTGTTGTAAATGAAATATCTGGCATGCTGCAAAACCGTACTGAAGGAGCCAACTGGAACCAAGCAGAGCCAGCACTGGGAGAAGGTGTTTGAGCTGTTGAATTTAGTGACTACACGTATGTCATATCCGAAGGAGCTTTACACATTTCACTTTAATAGTCATGTTGGTGGGTATGAATTTACCACCTGGTCTTTTCATACCCAAAAACGGGTATTTTGAGGAGGCCTTCTTGAATTGCCTTGTGTGGAAGACAAGTATCTGTCATCCTACTCGCAAAGGAAAGCAAAGCTCTTGTGCCACCCACTGACTTCAGCAGTAAAAGTTATAAAGGACTCGAGGTGCTGTGTTTAGTCCCAAAAACATGGCTATTGTGCTCAGATCACACCTTCACAAGTCCAGGCCAAAGAAAACGGGGTGAGCCTTTGAAATCACTAATGGCTACTAGTTAGAAGACTCCAACTTATACGTGCCCTTGGATACATAAAGCATTTCTAAAAGGATTGGTATGAACTGTTAAAAATTTGATATCACAATTTTTCAGCCTTCTAGATTTCAGCACTTTTTAAGGGGTCACATTAGTCAGAGAGAAAAGGGAAAAAATTAAGTAGAAGGGATTTTGCATGTTTTTTAATGAATGAGGAGGGTGGCTGAATACCTTTCCAACTGGGGCAATGAAAAGACCAAAGCATGCAATCTTAAACTTTAATCCTAAGAGTAAGTTGGTACTGAGAACTATCTGAGTCAGTGCCAAGAGCCTGATTTCTGATCTTTGGCATACATGTGTTCACTTTTATTCCAATGAGGTATTATGAAGTAATAATGAAGCAATGAAGTAATCCTGAAATAATGAAAAAACCTTAAATCTTCCCAGATAGCAGTAGTGAACTACCTAGAAGTCCTAAAATGCTGTGCAAGGTTTGCAAAGCACTGTATCAAATATTTATGGGGCAGAGTTTATATACTACCATAATTTTCCTCTAGATTTTACTCGCTTAAGCAGTCAGTAAAAAAAAAAGCACAAACAAATGCTGGATGATTCCTCAGAAATCATTGGTCTATTATTTTCCTGAGGGCATTACTCTCTACACCCAACAGACGGATTTGCTATCAAAGGTGTCCAGCAATAAAGAATCTATTAAGCTCTTGTTGCACTCAGCACATGGTAATTCAATTTAAATTCATAAATGTGAATGAAGAGATTCTGTAAGGTCCCACATATTCATATTCGGCAAATTGTGAGGCAGCACCTGACCATGTAAAACGTGAGGGCCTTTCCTAAGAACAATCCACACTTGCAGCTGAGCCAGATGCTTCTTCTACTGTGTCCTGAATAAGCAGCTCTTGCCCTCTCACAGGCCTGAGAATGAAGCAAGGAAAAAAGATTTTAAAAGGAGGAAAAAGGGAATATAGCATCAGTTTGGGAAAGCATAGCCACTGTTTGTATAAATGAATAACAGACTTCCCTGGAACATCTTTAGCAGCAGTTAAATAACATAATTTCACACTTTCCACATGTGCCCAACAAGTGAATGCAACTCTACATGTAATGCACGTGCATCCTCTCATGTTCCACACGTTAAAGCATAGCAGGTCATTTGCCACTCTTGTTCACCTTCCCATTGGTCAGTTCTCCCAGTTTTTAGATTGGGTAGGAAGTTTGCACAGGCTTGCCATTGCTTAGAAGGAAACTCTTCCATTCCAGAAAGTTTCTGGACCCCATTGGGATCACTCAATGTGATGGTTTCCCAGTTGCAATCTGCTGCAGTTTGCCTGTGTGAGGTCTCTATGTTCAGGTTTTCCCTTCATTCATCAGCAAGGGGAGCAAAGGATACTTTTCTCCTGAGACCTCCTGGCTGCAGGATTTACAGTCTGGGATCTGTCTGGGATATTTTCCTCATTTTACAGAGAAGTCCTTTGACACCTTAGGTGCCATGCTGTCGTCTGAGTCCTCAAGGGTTTTACTTGATACACAATGTGAAAGAACTTTGGCAGAGCAGTGTTCTCAGGAGAAAATACCAGTTACTCGTGTTTTTCTAAAATCTTCAAGCACCTATCACCACATTCTCTGGCAAACTGCATGCCCAACATTGCCATGTTACTCCATAAATTTTTTGACTGCAGTGTTAAGGGGCAGCAAGGGATGGCTGCTCCCTAAGGAAGGAAAGCCAGGAGCCCAGACTCATAACAAGGCATCAGTGCATCAGCTCAGGGCTTATTGGACTCACTGTGCAGTTGCCTGACCAGGCAGAAAAATAACCAGTTAAAAATAAAAGTGTTGGTGTTTCCTGGCCAAAGGAGCTGAGTTAGCTCATGGCAGCAGCTGAAGAAAAGAAAGGAATGGTCAGGATTATGCAAGCAGGAGTGAGGATGGAGTATGGCATGAGTAGAGGAAGAGGAAGAAGGATGCAAGGAGGTGTTCTTGTAGGTGGCAAGTCATAATACTGGTTCACCTGCTATAGGTGAGCACACAAGTGTCACCTGTTGTCCTATGCAGCAGGAGAAAACCTGGCTAGCAGCTCTGAGGAAACGGGAGCTGCACATCTTGCCCTGTTTACCACTGTGTAATAGCAAAAGATCTCTCCTCTCTGAAGCATTTTTTAGGTTACAAAGCAGCCCTAGAGGTTTTTTAGGTTAAAAAGCAGCCCTACATGTTTCCTTTCCATTTTTACCTACAGATGGGAGTAAAGAGCTTTTTACCTCTCAAGCTCCCAATCACTGGGCTTATACAATAAATAGATCCACTTTAAGGAAATGCAAGACATAGCAAGTGTTCACAACAGTTAGAAGCATAGATTATCACATCAAACAGTCTTGGCAATATTTATGGTTTTCCATGTGTTTATACATTTCATGTGGCGCAGCTGACTTACAGTGCAACCCAGATAAAACAAATTGGCCCAGCTTGGAAAAAATCTCATATCCTCCAAGGTATTTGTCCAGGCTCCTCAAGCTCATTTTTTGGTTTTGCATTAAAATTCTACAAGGACACAGAACTAACCCCACACCATCTGTTTCAGACATGGCAGTGTGGTATTTAAAGTTTAATATTGTAATCTTAAACCTGCAACTTGGGCCACCTCACCCTCATACATTTTCCTTGGAGCAACCTTTTATAGTCATCTTTGGGAACTGCATATGTGTTGTGTATGAATCTTCTTAATTTCATGTTTTCTACATGATTTTTTAGAAGCTGAAAATAAGCAATAATTTTACCTGTTTAAGCATAATATAAAACTCAAATACATAGTAAAAAAACAACCTGCAGCAAAATAATTAAGAAGATGAAAAATGTCAACGTGTATAGAAATGAGATAATATTTTCAGCTTAACATTTTTTTAAATGAAGCTATTTTGGTATGAGAGTACAGGTAGAGGCTTGATAACTCTTACAGCGAGGTTTTATGTTATAGGTTTTATGTCAGAGAAGTTGTGGATGTCCCATCCCTGGAAGTGTTCCAAGCCAGGTTGAATGGGACTTTGAGCAATCTAGTTTAGTGGAAGGCATCCCTGCCCATGGCAGTAGGGTTGGAATTGAAGGATATTTAAGGCCCCTTCCAACCCAAACTATTCTATAATTCTGTGATACACAACTGACAAAACATTCCTTTCAAAAAATATGAAATAAAAACTCTTTTTTTTCCCCCCAGCACAGGCTCTTTAGTCTAGCTAAAGCACATTACAATGAAGACTAACTGCTTTTGTCTGATCACTTGGTCATGTATGCAGAGAAATCGGGATCCTATCCCTGCCAGGTGAGTTTCATGACCTGCTAGGGTCAAACCTGAGCTGATGCAGAGAGCTAGAGCCCACTTATATTGTAGACAGTCACTGGCCCACAACACTCTTGCAGAACAGCAGGTGAGTAGCTGCAGAGCTGTGGCACATGTAGATACCTGGTTGCATCCCCAGATGACTTTCTTTGCGGCTTATCTGTGAAATGTCTGTCTCCTGCCCTGCCTAACCTCACCTCGTCTTCCCTTTTTCCTCATCTCCCAGGCCCTGATAAAGCACAATTTCTGTGCCAAACCTGCTCCCATTGCTTCCCCTGTAGCATGCTGCGTGCAGCATAACTCATTTCATGATTTGATTCAGGAAGACATCAAGCAAGAGACTTGAAGAGCTCCATATGTTTTAGCCTGTTAAAGAGAAGATTGACTACTCTTTTATTATAAGTACCTTATGTACTTCAATCAAGCAGAAGCCAAACATGAATCAGTATCTGGGAGTTAAATCTGGAAAAATTCAAATGATAAATAAGGTACAATGTTGTAAGATCATAATTAATTATTCTGACAAACTACCACAAGAAGAGTTGAATCCTTTATCTCAAGCCCAGGTGCCTTTCTGGACAGATGCTTTGGGCAAATACAAGATGTTGAACCCAGGTTACAGGTAGTTGGGTGGAATTTTCAAACCACTACTTTACTTGGCCTTAAAATGCAGATATTTAATAATCACCTGGTTTTAACTTGAACACAAAGGATTCAAAGAAGAAAAATATTTTAGAAGATTAAATAGTCAATCTGTAATTTATACCATTCAAAGCTGGAAAGTCACAAGAAAATATGATATTCTCTTCACCATGGAAACACAAATACACTGAAGAAATCAAAATGTTGGTTGTTGTGTGCTCGAAGACAAAATAGGACATGAGGTCTGTAAAGCAAGTGGCTTAAAATAAATTAAGAAAGAAAAAAAATTGTTGAGGAAATCTGAGTGACTTGCTACATATAGAAATTTTAAAGACCAAAGGACCCAGTGTGTAAAATGAATTCCGTAATTGTAATGGGATGAAGACAGTAAAAGACACATTTCTTGAGAAAGATAATGGTAAACCCCAAAGATCACGATCAGAAAGCCCAGAGTGCAACAGTAAGTTGAAGAGGAACCTTGTGAGGTAGCGTGGCAAGGTGGAAGATGGTGAAATACAGAAATCAAGCTGTCCAAAAAGGTAGGTCAATAGTGATTACATTAAAAACTCATGCTAGTTCACAAACTGATTTTAATATTTACTTCTCTTGTGACAGTGGAAGGACAACAGTGTGAGGCTGTTGCTGACCATTTTTCAATTTAGCAATGCTTTCTGTTGCTAAGACACAGATGTGATTTTTCTGATTGCCTGAACATGATTACCAGTGAGTTTTCTATTAGAAATAAATGTGTAAAGTGACTATTTCACTGTGGATACAGAAATCAATGTCAGAAACGTGAGGAACTACATACAGAGAAGGACAGCTATAAATTCAGAGCCTCCTGGATGTAATTTCTTCTCTCCCTGGAATAAATCAGGAATAAGTTGAAGTAAGAGAAAACACCTCTTTTACTCTCAGCAGCTTCTGGGAGGGCTTCCCGAAGACATGGGGCACAGCAGCCTGTCACTGACAGACAACATGGATCAGGTACCTTCAACTTCTTCACCTCTCTTTTCTTCTGAGAAAAAGCCCTTTTTTTTTTTTTTTTTGTCTCAAAGCAATCACAGCAGTTGGTCAATAATGGGCGTTTTGAGGGTTGTTTCTATTGGGAAAAGACGCCAGTGTTGGAGCTGGGTGCTTTGTGCAAGGCTGATTATTGAAAAAGAATGTCAGGAGCCCTATTTCCCTGAACTCAGCATGGAT
Organism: Serilophus lunatus; assembly: GCA_013399895.1. NCBI lineage: Eukaryota > Metazoa > Chordata > Aves > Passeriformes > Eurylaimidae > Serilophus > Serilophus lunatus. The sequence continues at coordinate 219,829 of VXBA01004406.1, read as the reverse complement.
GGACAATAGGATACAGTTTCTATTTGAAGATTCTTTTCAGCCAACACAATCCATAACAGAACTTCTTTTATCCCTTGATTTCTCTCTCTCCAGAGCTTTATCTTAACAGCAGATGACAAGTAATTTTGTGGTGTGTCCTCATTTTCCATCTCTATTTCTTTTCCTGCAGACAGAGCATACACACTCAGCTGGTATTAATTCGGTCCCTAAGTTTTCTTGTTCTCTATGTTCTTATTCAGGCTGCCATTTAGATGGGTTTCTCCCATCAGGAACAAAAGAGACATTAATTTGTCCATTGTTTCACTGACTCAAGAGTATTATGCTCACCAGATTCAAAGCAAAGATGTGTCTGCATGTGGATCAAAGACAAGATACACTGAGGGCTTTCACTCAACCAGATAACAGCACCTCAGCTGTAGCTTCCTCAGCCCCTCCCCTTGACTTGCTTGCACATGCAATGACAAACCACTGAGGACAAGTTTCTTTCCTAATACAGATGAGTTCCAAGCCAAAAACATTGTGAAAGCTATGCCATACCAATTTTGTTCACTTGAGATACAACTAGCCGAGGGTGTAAAATCAAAACATGGGAATAGTTCTCCCAAATGTGAAAGGGCAGTTCTCTTTCAATACAAAAAAGATGATTTGATTTTATTTTGTTGTTATGTTATACATATATACTATATATATTAAATATTTGTTCTTTTGTGGTGTGGTCTATATTTGATTTCGGGCTAAACCACATCCTAGCTCATCACTCTGGAAGGCTGTGCTTAATGGACAGGTGGACAGTGAATCTACCTGAGCAACTCATACAATAATGTGAGACCCTTTATACAAGAAAGGATATGAAAAAGCTTCAGTTCAGTTCCTATCTGAGCAGAAATCACTGCTTTATTTATTACTTATTTCTCAGGTTGGCTTGCAAGTGGATTGTCACCTGTAAAATTGAATTTCCACATTTTGAAGAGCCTTCTAAATCTGGCCTGTGATAGAGAAGCATATCAAACTGAACTGTCCAAACACAAATTTTTAAAAATCAGGTCAGAGAAACCCTGTTTAAGAGGAGAGTCAAACAGTAGGAAAAAGAGATAATATAAAAGGAGGGGGGGAAAAAAAGATATGGATGTCTTTCCTGTTCTCATTTAGCCTGAATAAGAAATTAAGGAGGGAAGGAGGGAGGGAAGAGCAACGACAGAACTAGCATAAAACTATTTCAGGATCTTTTATGAATGCCAATCTTTATTATTTACATATAAAACCAGACTGGACAAAGCACTAAAAATACATTGTATCTCATTGGGAACAATCCTATACCAGCAGGGAAATGTAGCAGTTGACATAAATGGCCTTTTTCTATCATTAGCCTCTGTGATTCCATATCCATTTCATCCACAGCATGTATGCTTCTTACAAGTCTCTCTGTAATAATAGTTCCAGAAATACAACCAAGTGCAGTGCTTGTTCCCTGTACTACTGAGGAACTGGTGCTTTTCAGTGCTTATCATACCGGTAAAGATACTGACAACAGATGTGCCAATGGTCCTCTCTATTCCATTAGTTTTATACCAGCATAATTCATGCAGGGGAAAAATGTATAAGCAGAATATCTCACACAGATTTTGGGATGATTTCTACAGAAAGAACAAATGGTGCTTCCTGCTACCAAACTCTTGGAGAAGATGGGCAGTGTCATCTGCAATTGATCTATAGAGAAATTACTTATCAGCCATTAAGCAACTGCTTTGACTTTTCCACTTTTTGCCAGCTTTCCAGATCTAGAATTATCTATCTTCATTATACTAAAGGTGTCTTGACAGTCTTGCAGCAAAAACTATTTTTACAGGGCACATTTCCCTGACCTGATAATAACAGGAGAATCATCACTTCCAAAAGTATGAGACATATGAAGAATTTCAGTTTTCACCAGAATGCCCCTTGTAGCTCTCTCTGGGAAGGCAGAAGGCCACATAGGGCACCTACTGTGGGTTTTGTGCTCTACCCAGGATTCAAATATCATATTCTGTCTTTTCCTTTTGAGGTCACCGCTTAGCAGGAGACTCCAGCTTGTTCAAGTATGTGGGTACTCTAACTGAAGCCAAAGTACTCAGGAACTTTGTTCAAGCAGTTTTTTGTTTCAGACTTTTCCCACTGAGATTATCTGAAGGTCAGCTCTTTTGTTTCTCTGTATTGTTACAGAGCTGACCTGACATGGCATGCAGGTCTATACCACGCAAATAATATCTAGGTTAACATTCTCCTCCCTGTATTCAACCTCTCATTGCGGATTTGTGGCTTTGTGGTCTTGTGCAGACAGTTGTCAAGGACAGGGGAACCCTTGAGGTTGGCTGGCCCACATTTTTTATTGCAGGTCCTCTTGCAGCACATTGTGAAGTTCAAAGATCAGTCTAACTCCAGAGAGTGGTTGGGTGCTGGAACAGGCTCTCCAGGGCAGTGGTCACAGCATCAAGTCTGAGAGAGTCCAAGAAGTGTTTGGATGATCCTCTCATAGGCACGTGGTGTGACTCGTGGGGATGGTCTTGTGCAGGGCCAGGAGTTTGACTCAATGATTCTTGTGGGTCCCTCCTTTCAACTTAGCATGTTCTATGATTCTGTGATTCTGTAAATCCTAATGACGGTCTTAGAAATACTTCTAATTCCAAGACAGCATCATTTCAACTCAAAGAAGAGACATGTTCTATGCACAGACTGCCCAAGAGTTTGTTCAGCCTCAGCTGAGCGAAGCCTCAGCCGAATGAAGGTAACCGTTATGTCAGAGTTAGAATAGGCTGCCCTCAGCCCATTAATCATAAACTGACTCTGCTTGTTTCTGACCCAGTTGTATCAGTTTAAGAAAAGAATGAAGAGTACTCCTTATGAAACCACACACTTCCCACTCAAGCTGTTTACTCTGAGATATTTAATATTCATCTTGACTGATGATTATTGCAGCTCTACGTGCATGGGTGGGTGTACCAAATGCCTGATGCTTCCTCCACTTGCCTTTTGGATTCCAGGCACCCGTCGTGCCATGGCTTAATGACAGGAGCAGTGGCCAAGGTGGCTTGTGCAAAAGTCCTGAAATGCCATGTTTTAGAAGCTGAAATATGAAGTGATAACTTCAGAAAGTTTGCTCATACTTTAGATGAGTGTGGAGGGAGGAAGCAAGTGCACAGTTTCAGAATGAGTGAATTATTTAAGGCAGTAGTCCAGAAATGCAAAGGAAGAAGCTGAACTGGACTGTGTTCCCTCATCATCAACAATAACAGCGTGGGTGTTCTGAATGCTACCAAGTCCTGGGTTTTGACACGAAATTTTACATCACCACAAAAAAAACATCTGTTCTAATTTATCTTCACCAGCACTTCTGTAATTTAGCAACTTGCCACTTGCATAATAAAATCAAACAGGACATGTTGCCTTGTGTTTGGCACTTTGATTTACTTACATTTTGCATAGGTGCCCAAAGATCATGATTGATGGATGAGAAATTCACACTATTACTGGAGGTTCTTAAACAAGTGAGATAATGTCACACAAAGGTGGAGAGAGCCAGAGGGCTTTTTTAAACCTGCTTTTCTAAGCTAATGAGGTTTGTATATTTCCAGTGTATGTGTATTTTTAATTGTGTGTAACTAGGAGACCTGGGAATACTTTTTGAACCTGTTCACCAACTTAAAAGAAAAAAATCTAACAGGAAGATGGGAAGACATGTCAAAGATACAAATTTCAGCCAAATTCATTAAAACAGAGAGAGAAAGAGCTAATTAATACTTGCATGGGAGAAAGGGAAAGGCAAGAAGGAGAGAAAGAATGAGAGACTATACATGTCTACCAATATGGAAAATTTTAGTTTTAGTTCATACCCTAGTAAAACTGAAGATGATCAAAACTCAAACAAAAAACCTCAGTAAACTAGACTTCCTTTATTCTGGTATGGGGGGAGTTACTTGGAGGTTTTTTTCTTTATGCAATGATATTTTCCTGCATAGTGTTCCTTATGCACAAAATTCAGCTATATATAAAGGGGCTTTAAACAATGGGAAGCTGGAATATTTAGCTGATAAATTTAGAAGGAAGGGAGGGATTCTGCTCTACCAATTGGACTTCCCTATTTCCCTTTCCTTGGCATCTAGAGAAAACTCCATTAGAAAAGCAAGAAAGCATGACAAACTAAACCACAATTTTTTTCTCCACTGAGAGTTTCAGACATACAAATAAGTTCTTGCCAGATAGCAAGTGAGATTGTATCGTTTCCAAACAACTGACTCAAAGAAAAAAGTAAAATGCAGGCACCTTGAGAATTCTTTCAGACTCAGAAATGCAGAGATCATTTAGCAGAAATAAGCTTTGCTCTTGGGTTACAAATGTTTGTGCCAAATTCTAGTATCCGATGCTTTTGCCTGTGTGTGAATATGTGTGAAATTATTAATCCTTGAAAGCAGGGACTCATAATAATGGAATTATTGACATTTTCTTGGCTCTAACATTGCAGATGTAATACTAAAGACAAGAAACATTCCCACTGTTTGATGGAGAGGGTACCCAGGAAACACCAGCAGTAATCATTCTTCTAGCAGAAGACGTTTTCAGTCATCTGTTATTTTTTGACAACGATAAATAAAGGACTCAATCTGATTTTTATACACTATATCTACACTGTAATAGACAGATATATCCCACAGTTTGCAATGAAAGCCATATACACAGTGATGAGATTATAAACAAAGTATATACACACCACAAATGTTCCTGTTTTAAGCAGCGTTGGGAAACAGAGGTTCACAACAACACTTGTTGGCCTTGGTTAATGCGGAAACACTGTTTCTGGTGCTGTAGCTAAAGTGTTTCAGAGAAAAATCATACCAGGCAGAGGATGAAATCAGTACTTGCTTGCTGTCAAAAGAACTGATATTAAAAGCTACCAAAATGAAATGCTACCTTTTTTTTTTTTTTTCTCAGCTAAAGATATTAGAAAACTAAGATATTTGAAAGCAGAAATACAGGCAATGCATTGTAGAACTCATCCCCAGGCCTGGAAGATCTCTACATGAAGCACCAGTGCTCCCTCAGAGAGCAGGGGAGTTAAAGGGCCCTTGGCACAGTATGGTGCTCCTACCTCCTCGCAGCTGAGCTCTGCTCTTCTGTTCCTCTGCAAGACAATGAGTTGGGAGCCTACCAGGAAAGGTTCAGAAGAGGCAAGCAGTGAAACCTTCTTTGCCAGAGGAGAATAAGACCCTTGGAATTGTCTTTACTTTGCAACCAAGTGTGAGTCAGTGGGCCCTGAACTAGCACAGGTGCAAGTCAGATAGCCCAGCTCCCTTCTCAGTGGCAATAACAGCTTGGTCCCACCTGGGCAAGGCACCAAACTCAAGTTACTAGATTTCCCCCAGCAGGACAGCAATGATACAGATCTGCTGCTTCACCTTCAGAGACAGCAGGACTGCCAGTACCTCTACAGTTTGCTCCAAGCACTGTGTGCCTGTGCTGTGTTCATGGTCTCTGGGCAGCAAGGGCATTCTGACATACTCTGTAATCGCAGAGATCCTTTTCCCTTCCCTTCCCTTCCCTTCCCTTCCCTTCTGCCATTCC
>VXBA01004406.1:112500-214161 GCA_013399895.1 Serilophus lunatus | reverse complement strand
TTCCCTTCCCTTCCCTTCCCTTCCCTTCCCTTCCCTTCCCTTCTGCCATTTCATTACTACTTAGGGAGACATTTTTAACTGTGGAGCTACTGGACAAACAGGTAAAGGAAATACCAATCCGAGACTCTGCATTTGAACATTTAATTTTCTGTCTTGTTATTCAAGCTGTTTTTATATTCTGATGCTTGAATCAACATGAGCTTCTTTGTCACCGTGTCTGAGTTCCCAGGAAATTGCTTTCCTCCTCCCACCTTACTTCTTGCTGCAGGATTACGGCCATTCAGCCTCATGGAATCCGCCACCAGCCCAGTTGCAGACAAAAGACTGAAAAATAAAAACTGAGAAAGCTGTAACTGCCATGCTCTCATTACCAAATGTATAAAGAGAATAAATCTTCACAACCATGCCCCAGCACTAGAAGATTATGCACATCTTTGGGAAGCAGAATTGACCCTCTGCCCATTGCCCCCTGACAATCTGCACTGCAGATTTGCAACAATTTTTACGTGAACACAGATCTTCACTGCATGGCAGCAGTATCAGTTTGCAAGCAAATGACCATGCCAGGAAGTGTGAGTTCTCAGGCTATCTAATGACTATATCAGCATGGATGTGTCATTGCTGTTCTCACAAGAGCCTTGCACAAAGTCATGTTAAAGTGAGTGAGAAATCAGAAGGAATGGCATAATTAACACGAATTCTGTGAGGAGCTGTTTGTTAAGTGATATGCAGGGTTCTGTGTTTGGTGGCTCATTATTCAACCAAGCCTGTGTAAAACGTTGCTGTCTCCACGGAGCACAATGTAAATAGAAAAACAACTTCATTTTCCCCATCCTTTCACTGTAGACCATAATTTAAGCTGATCATACTTTTCCATTTTTCACACAACTTTTCCACAGTGTGGATAGGGGCATCTAAAGTGTTATTAAAACCTGCTAGCTGAGGAAATGGAGGGAGGCAAGCTGGCCAGAGCTGCTTGGAGAGGGCAGCCCCACTGCTTTCTGGCTTCTCTTGAGTCTATTCAAAGCATGAGGAAGCAAGAAGATGATAACAGATTTCTGGTGAGACAAGGAAAGTGTCGGTGAGGCAAGTTCTGCAAAGAATTTCAAGCTCACTTGGGTAGGTTTTCTTGGAAAGTAGCTTTCTCTTTGAGAGATAACCAGATAAACCCAGCACTGGCAGGAGATGTGGAATCTCACCCACTCCATGACACTGCATTGTATGCAAAGGGAAATTTCAGTCAGCAGAAGGAAGGAAGGAAAAAGAAGCATCAAGCTGTCTGTTGCCAAAAGAGTAGCTCCAACATGTCATGACATGATATGACATAATGCCACTGCCATAAGCCAACCTGTACTGCTTCTGACCCACCATCCACCTTGGAGTGTGGTAAACGCTCTTCCTTTCCCTACTGCCAAGGACTTGTTTGCTAATGGACTGCTGACAGATGGGTGAGAACACTTGTTTTCTTTTTCTCCTTTTTCTGAAAAAACACCAACCCCTTGAGAAGAAACAAATGCCTTCCATTCATCCACTCTTCTGCAGTCCAAGGGAGTATGGGCACCTCCTGTTGATTTAAATAACTTTTTAATAAAAAACAAACAAGCAAACAAAACCAACTACTGTGTCCTGTTATATGGAATGCAATGTGGTGTTAGGTTTTTTTCCATTTTGTGCAAGAAATACAATTGTATATCAGTTGTTGGCACGTCTAAGCTCTGCTCCATAGCTGGTGCTGATCAACAGCAAAGAAGAGAGCACCGCTGTTGTAGGGCAACAACATCTAATCCGTGTGTCCCAGGTTTTACTGTAAGATCTAGGTAGGAAATCAAGTGCAAAACATGATCAAAGACATGATTCAGCAGGAGAAATGCACAATGAATGCTTTTCCACCTTTATTCCTTCTTTTTTCTGTCAACAATCACAATGACTTCTCTTCCTTAGACTTCTGCCCATCTGCCAGAGATGTCCTGAGCAGAAATGCATGTGGCCATGCAGGGTGCTGCATGTTCACAGGCTTTTACTCATCTTCAGTGTATTGGATTCACCATGCTTGAGCAGAACATCTGCCTAGGATTCAGATTTACCATCAGTGTCTTCTATTTCTGCCCAGAAACTCTGTCCAGACAGGGTTTGAAAAATACGTGTGCATTTGTCCTGAATTTCTAGAAGTTCATCAGTCCAGAAGAAGTGACATTTCCAGTCAGAAAATGAGACAAGATTCAGCAAAACCCAGACACATGGCAGTTGTATCTGTTACAACACAGATGGACAGGATGCATCCACCCTTGGAAAAAGTTTCATCGTTATACCTCAGTTTCAATAACTTGTATTACAAACTGGGTCCCATTGCATCAATTCACCCTCGTTTCAGCAAATCCCAGCTCAGCTTTGCCTCTGGTCTCCTGTTAGTGAGCCCTGACTGGCAGCCAAGGAAATTAGAATGTATTGCCTAACTGCAGGGGTTTGGAGAATCAAAACTAACACCAAATCCCAGACAGTGGTTAGTAGGCAAATGTGAGGCTGGTTATACATGGAAGGGATATCTCAATGGAAAGAGAAATAGAGACCAACCTTAAATCCATTGCTGGTGATGACTCAGAAATGAAGGAACAGGAAGTGTAGATCGAGGAGCAAACCACATTGAAACTGAGACGCTCAGTTTCCACATAAGCTGCAGTTTGGCAAAGAATTCCTAAGAGCAGCAGGTATGTTCATGGTAAAACATATGTTTCTTGGGAATTTGGAGATACCACTCCACTTGAGCAGAGAGGCAGCCATACTTATAAACGAAGAAAATCCGCACACAAAATAAAAGTTCAAAACAACAACAACAACAAAATAGCTGAATGTGATTTCCCCCCATTTTCTTCTTTTCTCTCATTTGACACATTAGATCTGCTGGAAGGATTTTTTTTTCATTCATGTTTCATGAATGCAAAAACATGTGCAACATGTGCAAATTAAGGGTATTATTGACAGACAAATGGCAGCTGCCAAAGCCAGGGGGAAAAGTTTCTAAAAGCTAATGGTTTCACAGATCCTTACCACTTGCATTTTGTTTGTGTGCTTGTTGTTGTCTGGTATGTAGTAGATTCTGGTAAGAATCCCCAAAACTGAGGTTTTTTATGATCTGAAGCACTCTGTATGTTATGTTGGAATCAATAGAACTGGTATATCTAAAAGATATGTTGCAACAGTCAATTTGTATGCAAGTGGAACCGATCAATCCAATAAAAAGGATTGCCAAGCCTCCTGAGACTTCTAGAAATACTTCCAATAAACACATTTTTAATAAAAAAGATAGGAAATATATAGGAACACAGCATTCAAATGGAAAGTAAACCTGTTCTGAATAACTGAGGAAAGAAATTTACACTTTAATTAAGGCTGTTTATATTCAATTATTAATGCTTTATGGATATTTTAGCAAGGAGTGGTATTTCTTTTTACATCCTGGATTCTTCACTCAGATCACATTTGTCGATACAGTTGTTTTGGGGGAAGTGTTTAACTTCTTTTCCCACATTTAAAGAAATAATATGTCTCTTTAAGCTTGTATTTTGGTATCTCCACACTAAGATATAAAAATGCCTGGTCAGAGAAAGGAGAGGAGGGAAAAGTGTTTCCTTTAACTCATCAGTGCTCACAGGCAGGCTCAGGCCATGCTCAGGCCTTACACAGATGTGACTGTATGAAATTTTAATTCTTATGTGTCGGAAAGGTTCTGAAATACCAATCTAATAAGTTGAGTCTTCTGTTGAAAAAAGAAATAAAATTTCTGGGATAGAGACTACAAGCTGTTAAGAGAGTTGCTTTCACTGGAGAGCAAAGCACACAACTATTTGGTGTTCAGCTGAATCAGCATTAGTAGCAAAGAAACAGCTTCCAAGGCAGGAGGGAGATTCTTAGACTCTTTAGATTTGGGTAATATAAGTCTCCCTTCCTTCTCATTATGGCAGGGGCAATTTTGTAATAAAACTCCTCCATTCGAGTTTTTTAAACCATGGTTCATTTTGTTCCAGCTTCAGAGATGGGTTATTACATGATTGGGCATGGTGATACAGTAGGTGTGATCTGCAGCATGAATGGGCACTGGCCTTGCTGTGTCTGTGTCTGTGAGTGATCAAATGCAGTGACTCTGCCCCTAGCTGTGCACATGGCATCTGTTTTCTCACAGTGACATGAACTCAGGTCATGGTGACCTTCTTACACATCATCTCTGGGCAGATGGGGAACACTTGATGGAAGGTTCTTATATCACAAGATGAAATGGTCACTGTTATGCTGTCATTTATTTACACTACAGATAGGTTCAAATAGATGCCTGCTGGTTTACACATAGAAAGAAACCTAACTTGTTAATACTTGCCTGTAAAATCTTCACTCAGATTTTTCAGATGTAGACATTGGGTTCATAAGTCATTTTCAGGCTATGATTTGGCTGGAGGTACTCAGTGTCTACAGGATTCATTTTTGAAATTACAGTTTCAGTGAATGGACTCCCCTTCTTCTATCTTACCTCAAATCTATAAGGCTCTGTGTGAACCCAGATACAACATCCTCCTGCTCCTTCACCAAAGAGATGTGCTCACCCAAACTCTGCTGCCTGTTGGTGAGAAAGGCAGAGCAGTCGGGTTACAGAGCTGGTTGTTCTAGAAGCCAATCTCCCACCTATTGCAATTTCCTCAGCCTCTGGGGAATCATGACTATTAGCTGTGCAATAATTACATCAGCAGGAATATAAAATCATAGAACTGAGGCCTCCCCACCACAGTCACAAGCCCAGATGATGGAGACAACAAGAGGTGTTGCCACTAGTCACCATCAGGCAGACTTAGGCTTGCATAGTTGTTGGGTACATGAAGTGAATGACCTTTGGCATGATGCACACTTAGTCATCAATACAAAAACCTCCAGTCATTCAGCTTATTACTTCTCCTACATTACCAAACTGTTTACATATTCCAGAAAATAAGTAATCCCATGAAGTCATCCAGTCATCCCTCCCAGGCTGCTCTCTTTTCCCAAATTATATCTCTTTCAACTTGGGACCAAAACTCTGGGTGGCAGCATGAAAAAACCCCAATCATTAGAGACATTTTTGGTAAACCTGTAACGTTTAGACTCAGGTACAAGACTAGTCATCCCTGACGTCAAGGTTTCCAGTGACATATGGCAGCATAGTATAGGTCTGTGGAACAGAAATAAATGAATGTCTAAAATGAGTTACCAAGCCCCCAGTGAGAAATAGGTGAGGTAGTTTGGAAGATGAGATCAACCAGTTATCTTTTGGCATTGGAACATAATTTTTGTCAGCTAATTCTTTATCAAAGAGAGCCAGAACTAATTCAAAAAGCCTCACAGAGGCTGAAGAGGGATATGTCTTTACTAGTAGTATTTATTTCCTCCTCTGATGCTTAGTAAGTTGTTCTATCAGATTCAAGTCCACCAAGGGGTCAAGAAGGCTGAATCAGGCGTGAGATTCACAAAACCAGTCTGCAGAAATGCCCTCTGATTTTATCTTCTAAAAGACAGAATTGTTACCACAAGCCCTCAAATGTACGTTCACATGTGCAGCAACTCATGTCAAAGTATTGCCGATACACACTTCCTTATTTTCTTATTCTGAACCCCCCCAAATTCCACAGATTTATCCTGCTAATTAGTCACACATCTTCCCATGGAATTTGTCCATCTGAAAAACGTCCCTTTAAAAACCTCAGATCTCTATTTTGTGGCATGTTAAAACAGAGAGCAAACCCCTGAAAGTTTCATTTCAACAATGTTAATTTCTTCATTTTGACTCCCAGCTATATTGCAGATTACTATTCTCATGCTAGCAATAAATTAAAAGATCAAAACAAAGTGCTGCAACTTTATTGAAACTGATAGCTGGTATTTCTGACATAACCTAAAAAGGTATTGTGCCAATGATTTAAAATTGTGAAGTTTTACTCTGCTTAGAGAAGAATCATTGGCACAGTACCATGATGTTCCCTAAGGCAATCATGCACATTAACCACAAACACAGATAAAAATTTCTCAAGAGCAACCTCTGTATGTTTTCCTGACCACAGAACACATGGAGATAAAGTGTCATACATTAACCCCTTTAATAAACAGTTTTATTTAATAAACAGAATTATTGCAATTACTGGAATAGAAATTTCTGATTCAAAATCCTGGATTTTATGGAGCTGCAGATGGAGAGCTGGGACTCAGCAGCTACTTTATGTTGCACAGACAGCGCTGACATTACGATGCAGTCATTTGATATGACAGGGATCATATGCATTCCCAAAAGCAGCTCCTCAGGCTTACAGTCCTTGAGCAGTCATAAAAATAAGATGCCTCTTGAGGCATTTCAAAGATAAGGCTGGAGAGAGAAGGGCCATGTGGTTTACAACACTCTTGGTTAAATTCCATGACACACCAAGACCATTTGCAGAGTATCTGGTATCTTCATGACAACGGACAGAAGTGCTATGGTTGGAGAGCGAAGTAGGAAGAAACTATTTGGAGCTTTGCCACTTTTCCAGAAAAAATTATGTTTCTATGAAAACACACTCTCAAGAGCGTCTTTGTCATAAAATTTGATTTTGTTGTTGGATTTTAATGCACACACCCCCAACACCTCCATCCCTACCCCACCAGCTTCTGAATCACAGGAGGATGGCTGTGTGACATCCTCTCTCTGTCAGAAGAATCACATACAATTTACTGAAGATTTGCATAGCCTTGTCAGTTTGTGCCTTTAGGGCATCTGGTGTTTAGTCACACAATCATATGAAGGAGGCCTATTAGACTTAATTTCTGCCAATTTTGCCACAATTAGTAAAGATGCTCCTGGTTTTTAACATCTGTGCAAATCATGTCCTGGTATGGTGTTTTCTGTCCTTCTTCTCTCCCTTTCTCACTTCCTCTCTGGGATCTCCTCCTCCTCTTCTGCAATCCATAGCAGGTGTCAGCAAGAGCTGGCATTGCCAGGATGCCTTGCCAGAGCTGGAGTCCCTGTGCTGGCCATGCCATCTGGGCAGCCCTGGCATCACCTTCCTGCACAGCTCCTTGCAGGAACAGGGTTCGTCAGACAGGGCTGGAGCTTTTGATCTGAGATCAGACATAGAGAAAGAGGCTTCACTTCAGTTCCCTTGCCAGCTGGGGTGGTTAATCTCTTCCCGTACCCACAGCAATAAAACTCAGCATTTACATAACACTGGAGGTTCACCTGAGAAACACTCTGCTGTCAGCAAAGCCTCAGGTCAGGGGATGCCCCTGTCCCTGGAAGGGGAGCTCTTCACTGCCAGGCAGTGCAAGGCTTCCTGCTCCTTCTGGGGTGTTGGCTCATCCCCAGCGAGGGGCTGTGTAGGTTTTTTGCTCAGGATAACACAGTGATGGGGGTCAGCACCCTTCTGTCTGGGTCCTCACCATAAGCAAAGACTGGTCTAGATACACAGGACTAAATAAACTGTTTTAAAGTAGTCCCAAAGCAAACCTCTACCATTTCCCCTTCCTGTATTGCATATAAAAGAAAAAGCTTGAAGTGTTATTCCTTCTGCTTGAAAAAAAAAAAATCTAAATATCAAGTCCTGGCTTCCTTATTTGTGCTGCAGGGTTCCTTGGAGGGCTGGCAAACATGGAGAGCTGCAGCATCGCAGGCATCAAGCAGCAATGGGAATATATTTCATGTAAAATGCTGCTTGTGTTAACATCTCTTCAGCACAAATGCCTGCAAGAACACTCAAGGGACAAACTCTCTTTGTGGAAATTTCAATATCACTGCCTCTTTCTCTGCAGGCAAGAAAGGTTTCCCTTCGAAAATGGGAAGGAAAAGTGTGTGACATTCTGAATATTGCTAAAAGAGAAAAATAAACAGATAGAATTTTGAATAAAGTACTTAAAATATTTACATTGTTTGGAACGTGGTGTGTATGATAAATTAGTAAATGCAGAGAGAATTAGAGAACTCTGTATTTTTATATGGATGTATCTGTATAGGTAAAAAGAGATGATATACAAAGAAATGTATTCTACAAGTGTTGGGGAGCAACATAGATAAACTGGACAACATGAGACACCGGACTAGAAATCACAAAATCTGAGTTTAAAACATGGATCTGCTACCAAGGTTTGACATCATCTTGAAGAAAAAAACTTTATTTCTCTACATATGTCTTTCTCTTCTCTTCATCTGCTTAAACTATATCTCTAAGGTCTTTCAGTTACTGAGTGTTGGTACTGAGCTTTTCACCATGAGGATCTCTAGGTCCTGCTGCTGCCTCCCTCCGTGATTCAATCCAGTTCTCTTTTTGAGTACTGTCTGTAAATCTGGGAATGCAAACCAGAGAAGTACATTCCCTGTAGATCTAACAGCCTCCAGATTGCAAGTCTAACAGCTTCAGTTCCCTCTAGTTTACAAAAGACTGTGCTTTGAAATGTCAAATTTCAGATGCATTTAAGCAAAAAGCTTATGCCTAGGTAAGATTTAGAAACGAGCAGCAAGTGTTTGTACCCTTACAGTTCACAGTCCTCCCCATTCTGTACCTGCAAACTGAGTGAGTAAAAATTTTTTTAACAAGATAAAAATGAAGAGGTTCTCATAGCAAAACAGAACTAACTATGAGAGGGGTTTGCAGCAGAATAGTACACAGTCCTGGCCAGCAGGCTCATTTAATTGAGGCTAGTGTAAAGAACAGAGCTTTTCATCATAACAGAAATAATTTTGCTTGTACATCTTGGAAAAATGATTCGGTAGGATTCAACACCATCTATTAGCTAGTTAGTATACTTATTCATATGTATATTTCTTCGTAGGTATACAGGGAGAGTTGGTAGGAGTGTAACTGCAGCAATTCATGCTAAGGGAACAGCAGGGACTCATCAGGTTTCCCCGCCTCCCCACTTGCTCTGGGCAGGCAGATGAGCTCCAGTAAAGCTTTTTCATGGAAGTGATAATTTCCAGCAGCCTTGACTGGATATGCACAGAGAGTGTTCCTCCAATTCTCCCACAGGCATCCCAAGAGTGAGCATCAGAGGAACAGACCTCCACCAACTGGGCAGACTTGTTACCTAAACAGGAGCATGGAAGCAGAATGGGGAGCAGAGAAGAGACTGACATGCATATATGAACATTTAATCCCAAGTAATGATCTGCACATCGAAAGGATTTGCAAGCATGCATTATAGGTGGGGATATAGCAGATGGTGGAGGATTTTTTTATTAATTCCTTCTGAATGCAAGGAAAGCAGAGAATGGGGCATTTATAGAACTGCGTGTTGCCTGGCTCTTCTATGTTTCTTAAAGATTTAGATATTTGAATTCTAGTGGCCTGGCTATGGATTTTGCATTTTATCTGCTTTATAAATTGCCTCATGTAGTTAAATGTTATCCTGTCAAAGACATTGAAAGTCAAGTGAAATGTGTTTCTTTGTGTGTGTACATGTGTTTTTGATAGGGAAATCAAATGTTTATTATGATTCAGCCACAATGCTTGTTAGAGTACCCTAGAGTACAAAAATGTACTGTCTCCAGATATGCAGTTCAGCACTAACAACAGACAATTCATTCTGTGTATTGATTGCTCCTCTGAAAATCTTCCATGAGGAATACATCTTCTCCATAAAACAAAGGGAAAAAAACCCAAACAACCTAACAATATGTAACTTCAAAACTGTGATACCGTGTCTCTCTGTAGAGAAGAGCACAGGTCAGATTTTCCAAGATACATGCTGGGAGGCAAATCATGGTTTCTACCACACAATCTTCCTCTGTTCTAAATGTTATTTGCATTTGTTTCTCAGTTTGATTGTAACATCTTCATTTCTCCTGGAGTATCTCCTAGAGGATTTTCATTCAGAGTAACTATGATAATACCAAATTAGAAAAGCAGAAAAGGAGATAGCACATGCCCACTTCTAAGGACATGTATCTTTTTAAATAGCTAAAATCAATTCCTTAATGCGATGGAGGAGGTGAGATTAAGAAAAGGTACTTCAAAAGTAAGAATAATACCCAATTTGCTAATACAAAATATATTCATTATCTGAAACCTTTATAAAGAAAGAGGGTGTATACACCTATGACTTACCCTATCTTACGGTAGCTTCTACTATAAAAAAGAAATCACCCAGAACTCCATGCAAATCTCAGGCTAATTCAGAACATCTACACACACATTTCAAAGGTTAAGTACATTTTAAATATTGAAAGTAGTTCCCTCCTCTTTGCAGAGCTTGAACTGGCTCATCCACCAGATCCCTTTAAGGGCTGAGCAGCACTTTCAGCCTTCCCTGCCCTGAGCTCATCTATTGCCCTCCTGAGCTTTGCTGCTGCCCCCGAGCAGCTCCTGCGCCTCTCAGCCAGGCACTGCTGAGAGCTGCTGTGTCAGGCAGAGCCCTCACCAGAGCGTGTAGTGCACGAAATGGATTTAAACACCCAAGGAGGTGTTCATACTCCTGTGGGAGCCAAGGAGCCCCGTAGCAGGGTGTGTCAGCCACAGTAACAGATCCAATGCACCCTGGACACCTGAACAACTTCTCTTCCAGCTCAGGAGGGTGCCGAGCCCTGGGCCAGGACCTTCTCTGCTGTGCCAGAACCAGAGGGAACTTCTCAGCAGCTGAGGAAAGAAGTCAGGAGCCAAATACCAGCATGGGAGACAGAGCAGCCCGGTGCTTTGGAAGGTGGTGACAAGCTTTGGAGAGGAATTCAAACTTTTTGCCAGGAACAGAACCTCCCCCGTTCGCTGCGGGGATGCTGCTTCCAGGCTCATTCCCTCGCCTGAGGGCCAACATGCACATGCTCATCCTCTCCCTCACTGGAACTCTCCTCAAAGGCAGCTGTGAGGGCGGGACCTTCCCAGTGATTCTGAGCGCACCAGCACGTTGTGGCTGGTCTGTGGTGCACAGAAGGCTGGGCAGTAGGGGTTGGTCACTTGGCCACTAAAGCAAGATAAGACTGTCCTCATCCAAATCAAACACTGGGCTCTGTTTGCTCAGATGAGCTCTCTGCTTCTTTCTCCCTTGATTAGCCACATAGCAGAGCTTAGACTAGAAGCAAACAAGGCAGTGTGAAAGAGAGAAGAAAGTCCTCCTCTTGCTTTTAATCTGCCATTTCATTAACACTGGCTTCTCTACCATCAGCAGCACCACACAGACACAGACACAGACCCCTGGTCTGCTCCAAAATGCACACTTGCCTAATTCACTATGGCCTGGGGCAGGGGGAAGCAGCTCCCATCTCTGACAGGGAAGGGACTGGTCGATGCCAGAAGCCAGCACCAGTCTTGAGACACAGGTGACCTGACCTAAAAAACAGTGAAGCAGCACATGGAGAAAAGAACCTACTGACAAAGACTGGTGTATAAAAACAGATTAATTTTTTCTAACATGTAATGTTAACGGTAACAAGCACATCTCAGGTGGAAAGACTTCACCTGATAGGGTGAACACATTTGTAATAAATGCTCTGTCTGAAGAGCAGAAGAGGCCAATATGGCATCAAAAGGAGCTCTGTTAGGTAAAAAAAATGTGAGAAGAACTGGTGAAATAGTGGGGAAAAATTAATTTTGAGGGAAAAGGCTTATTAGAGCAAGGGTGTTGTTCCACTTCTGTATTAAATGCATAAGTTTGCAACTAGCTTTTGATCTCTTGGGCCCTCCACTCTTAATGTTGTTACCAGTCACATTCAGCTTGTAGGAACTGGTCAGAAAAAGGTCAAGGATGTCCCAGCTGTGGCAGCTGATTTCCCAAACCAAAGCTGACATAAGAACTGGGCATTCCCTAGGCAGATATCTGATAATTCACAGAATAGAGAAGACCTTTCAATATCAAATCTCTATCATCAATCTGTCCCAGGGAAGCCTTGCTTCTAATATTGTTAATATACACAGCAAGGAAATTTTTAAAAATTTGTAACTCTTAATCTCTTTCCCATTGTTTTAGTTTGTGCAAATGCAGAGCACAGCACAGTACCTGCCAACAGCACTACAAACACAATTACAGGACCTGTCTCCCACATTTGAGAAGCTAGTTTTGAGACAGCTCTATCAGCATTGGTGTCTTCATACTGCACGAGGTATAAAAAAAAAAAAAAAAAAAAAAAAAAAAAAGTGATAAAGTTCTTACTCAGTGATAAAAGCTGTTGTTTCCCCTGCAACTTTTCCATTGACCCTCCAACATGACTTCATGGAAACACTTCTCTCTGTCTCAGCTCTACTCCCCATAGTCCGTGTTTGGACTGTGCAAGCTCCACCAGGTAGCAAGGTGCTCAGTTTATGTACCTGTTGGCAGCCTTATAAGCTGGGGAGATTCTGAAGACACCTCATAGGACTAGTCTGATCAACATGGGTTAGTCTGTTCTCAGTGAACAGTTAGAAACATGTATTTTTGGCTTTTGTAATCCTCAAAATTGATGAAGTTTTATTATCTACAAATCTGAGCAACTATTTGCTTGTAGTGTATTTGCCATCCTTGGTAATGCAGCTAATTCTGTACACTGATTCCAGGCATAGGAAGGACAAGAAAGTTATCCAAGGGGAAGGCATGGCTGAACTTCTGTGATGAAATAACTGGGCTGGGAGATGAGGGGAGAGAAATGGGCATTGTCTGCCTAGATTCACTAAGGTTTTTCACACTCGTTCACATAAGATCCTCACAGTGAAGTTGATAAAGTATGGACTGGAGGAGCAGACAGTGAGGTGAATTACAATCTAGCTCAGCAGTCTGGCCTGAAGGATGGTATGGAGCACAGTGATTAGTGGTGTTCCCCAGGGGTCCACACTAGATCCAGCCCTCTTCAGCATCTTCATTAATAATCTGGTTGATGTGGCAGAGTGTGTCCACAGCAAGTTCGTTGATGATACCAAACTGGGAGGAATGGCTGATATGCCAGAGGGTTGTGCTACTATTCAAAGGGACCTTGCCAGGCTGGAGGAATGGATTGACAGGGACATTGTGAAATTCAGCAAGGGAAAGTGCGAAGTCCTGCCCCTGGTGGGGAACAACCCCATACACTAGTATATGATGGGGGCTGTCCAACTGGAAAGCAGCTCTACAGAAAAGGTCCTGGGGTCTTAGTGGACTCTAAGTTGAACATGAGTCAGCAACATGCCCTTGCAGCAAAGGCAAAAAGGTATCCTGGACATAAAGGTGCGTCCTGCGTTAGACAAAGTATTGCCAGCAGGTGGAGAGAGGTGATCCTTCCCCTCCCCTTAGCATTGGACATACTGGAGTCACTTCACCAAAAAGCCACAACAGAGATGTTTAAGGTACTGGAGCATTTGTTCTGTAAAGAAAGATTGAGAGAGATGAGACTGTTCAGCCTGGAGAATAAGAAGGCTCAGAGGGGATCTCATCAAAGTACATAAATATCCAAAGGGGAGGTGAAGAGAGGACAAAGCCAGGCTCTTCTCAGTGATGCTCAGTGACAGGACCAGAGGCACTGGGCACAAACTGAGACACAAGAGGTTCTGTGTCGGAGCACTGCCCAGGGAGGTTGTGGAGTCTCCATCCCTGGAGATATTCAGTCTTGGTGGGTTCCAATATTGCATATCAGTCCTACCACTGGCTTCCAGCTGGGGGTGCTGATGTGGCACATCGTTTGCAGTTGTCTGTATCAGTTCATCTGATAAAACGATGCCATGACATGGTTTGAGCTGCTCAGATCTCCCTTTTTTCGTTTGATATTATAATTAAGCTGATCTATTGACTAGCTGAATTGAGAGGGCCGGTTCTGCCTGGAGAAGTGGAGACAGAGAGGTTACAAGATTCAGCCATATTCAGCCATAGCATCCTGTGAAAACCCACCTCTGAACAATAGATCTGCACTTATTGAGTGTCAAGGTGCATCTCAGGCTTCTTATACTCAGTCTCTTCCTGACCCTCAAGACATCTTGGCTCTTCCTAAATGTTATTGACTTGTGGCACCAGAAAAGATGTGCCTGGTATTGAAATGGGGATATTTGGCTTTATCCTCTTCCTCTCCCACAGGGGCATTACAATGATTAACACTGAGTTTCAGTATCAGCCCCAGGAACATGATGAATTAATACCTCAGTGAGGTGAATGAGCCATTTCACATGTCACGGAGCTATGGTCCCAACTTGTCTGCAGACTCATATCTGCCTTGTTTACCTCAATTTCTTGTTTTTGAGGTTTTCCTTCCCCATCACAGCTCCTGCAATCTTGTCCGTGTTGTGAAAAGAAAATAAATTTTCCAGAGACTAAGATAGTAAGTCAGGATAAAGGCACAGCTACAGCAAATTGGCACATATGGGCTATTTCCAAAGTTGCTTGCAGTAATTTCTCAGCTGTTAACATGGCACCTTGGTTCAGTCTAGAAAATACTAATGCCAGGCCTTGGGAAAAAATAACAGATATGAGTGATTTGCAAGCTCATACTTTCTTCATCCTAAATCACCTGTTTAGATTCATCAGAGGACCAGCAAGCAGCTTTGTGAATTCAAGCCTGGAGGTCAGAAAAAATGGTGATATATGGCTTAAAATTTTAAAATATATGGCTGAAATTTTACCTTTACAGTCATGATTTTGACTGCCATTTTCCACATGCCCACCTTGTTGAGGGAGGATCTTTGTAAGCTTCTGCACCTTGTGTAGAAAAGAAGACATTAAACTCTATCTTAGTGGATATAAAGATGAATATAAGAAGATTTTGTTCTGAGGGTCTGAATATCTTCCATTTAAAGATACTCAAGATATATAAAACTGCTGGAAGAGATTATTGTTCTTCACCCACTCCAGAGCTACTTGTCACTACTTCCAGCCAAGGGCTCCAGGATCCCTGACTTGCCAGCAGAGCTGGTTGTCTGAGCCCTCTCTAACCCTCTTCAGTCATAGGAGAGAGTGCCCAAACCGGAATGCTGAAACCACTGGGTTTTACAACTGCAGATTGTTTTGCCTGAAGCAGGTGAGAGAAACAGCTCTCCTGGCAGAGAGGATAGTAAAAAGCAGCTGGAGGAGACCCATGGTGAGTCATTTCTGGATGCAAACACAGCTGTTTGCTCACCCTGTATTGGGTTTCACTCTGTCACCATGCAGGGAGGGCATCACCTTCAAGAAACATCTAAATAGTGATGAACAAGATTGTAAACCTGGTCCATCACAACCCCAGCAGCAACTGGTGGGCCTAGGCTCAAGTATGAGCTTCACTTCTGGAGTATTATGGACCTGATACCCAGCAAAATGAAACCACCACCTGAATCCAAATAACCATTGATTTCTGAGGAATCCTTTCCAACTATTCTCTTCCTGGCCTGCTTCTGCCGTCACCAATAATCGGTGACAATAATTTAATAATATCGATAAGTCAACAAAGGAAATATATCACAGTGAAAACAGGTAACTTGTTGGATGAAAGAAATTACTTTAAAGGAGCGCTGCAAGTTTTTTAAGACCATTCTCTCATGTCACAGAATCAAAGAACTGCTGAGGAGGAAGGAACCTTTGGAGATCATTGAACCTGAAAATCATGATAAAATCAAGGAACTACAGTATTCCTGACTACAATTTTGAGTTGCCATGGTGATACATTTGGACAGCAAGTATACTTTTCGTCTCTCTTCCTGGCAGTGTGACAGAGAGAGAACCACATTGTCCTTATTAGAGGCATCATTCAGCAAATGTGGTTACTCTTTTGCTCGAGGAGGTTGAGAGGGCTGGAATGTACATGATGTGACAGAAAATGTCTATAAAATGGCTCGCTTGGGTTGTGGTCAAGGATTTCAGACAGGCTCAGTTCCAGAGACTCTCCCAAATCAATTCCTGTTCAACATCAGCTGGATGAATTTCACCTCTCTATGTTCCTGTTTGCAGAATGGAGATAATTGCACTCTCTCCCTCACCAGTGTTGTCTGTTAGTTGGAGGATTCACTACCTCCTACTTTATGAATGGAAACATTCATTCTGCTTTTGGTTTTAGCATTCATGCTCTAAAGAAAATGGCATTTTAATGTAACAGAATAATTATTATAAAGCAGTACTATAAGAGCAATATGAAATATTTTCCATAAGCATCTTCAAAATATTTCAAGAAAGGTGAGTGGAAGGCATATGAAAATCTTAATTTTCATTGACCTGTGTGACTGACACTAGAAATGTTCATTGGTAGCTTTTTATATGTGCACACAGATGAAGCAGAACCAAAAAGACAGTATGGATGGTATGACTGTGGACATAAAAGAGTCAGGCAGGGATTCAGCTGTTTATTTTCTAATGGTTGACTCCAGCTTGCATTCAAGCTAAGACTCTCACAGGAGTCTTCAATCTGTTGCCAGTGGGGCAGATTTCCAATCCACTGCAACTAGTACATAAGAAAAAGAAAACTTAATGTCGTAAAACAAGATCAGAAACCAATTCTGGGTCCTTGAGAGCCATAGATGGCAGCTGATCTGAGAAGGACATAAAGGACTCTCTGCACAGGCTTCTTCTACAAAGGTTCACAGATGGCCTTACCCTGAGCCACCGCTCCATCCACAGGCAAGCACAAACCCCAGTCAGCTCTGCTGGATAAAAAAGGTTCATTCCATCAGGTCTTCATGGTATATGTACAGTGTGGGGACAAGATTTGGCTGTGGGCAGGTGTCCCCACAGCAAAGCAGCAGCAGCAGGGAAAGTAGCTGCTCCTCTGCCATTTGTACACCTTCTTCAGGCTTCCCATCAAACCAACTTCAGTTCCACTGAATCTGTGCTATATTCAGTCTTCCAGGCAGTGGTTTCATGGAGCACAGGTGATTTGAGCCATGGTAGATCTGAGAGCACAGGACGGCAATTGCAGGGTGCAGGCTCTAACTTCACCTTTTATCCCAGATGCCTGCAGAGCATGTGATGGCAGCCAAAACCATCCAGGGAAGGTATTTTGCTGAGCACAGCCATTCCTTCAGAGAATGTCTCTGGCTGATGTTTTTTGTGCCCCCAGAGTCTGACTACAACCTGTTCCCTGCCTGCCACCCAACACTACTCGAGTAGAATCAGGCAGAGATTTTAGTACAAGTACAGGCTGTGGCAGATCCCCCTGTCCTTATTCACTGTGAATTGTGCTGTAGGCAGTTACAGTCCCATGGAAATCAATGGGATAATGAATACTAATTAGTGACAAGCCACAGTGGGAGAACTTGGGAAAAACATCTGTTCTTGCCCCAGGAATGGGAGTTCCTCAGGTCCCTGCCATTGTCATGAAGTTTAGGGGGCCCTCATGATCCTGTGGAAAGCAAGATCTTTAATATTTACAAGCAGCATAAAAACTGGCCCCAAAAATCACTTTCTCATCAGTTTCACTAAGCCCTAATTATAATGTAAATTGCAAAATTGGAAGGAATTCAGAGACGAGCAACAAATACGACTAAGGGGATTGGAGGATTGATTTATGAGAAAAGATTAAAAGACCTAAGAACTATGCAGTTTGACTAAATGATGACTGTGGGCCTGATCTTGCAAACTTTTCCCAGAGATGACTCTCCACATTGAAGAAGAAGCGCAATTTAGAAATATATGCCATGTCCTCTGGTGAGAAGTTCTTCAAATCAGTATTCCAACCTAAGACAGAAGGGAGCATTAGTTTTCATCTTGCTGTTAATGAAAGTAAAAAATTCTAGTAAAAAGCTCAAAGATTGCTTGCAATTTTGGAGGGTGTTATACATGGAAAAAACCCTCAGAATTTATTTACGTCAGGTAGAAATGTGGGAGTATGTAAATACTTGAGGTCTGGAAATAACCATTGTCACAGGAGTGGTAGAAAAATGATGCTTTTCACTTGGTAGACTTGACCTGGGAAAGGCAGAAGCTGGCGGCACAGATCTTTCTGGAAGCTGATAGATTGCCAGCCACATCATAAACCTGCCCAAGTTATCTAGTCAGTTCTCTAATGATAGAACATAGACTTCTGGGACTGAAAGTATCCTCTTGCCTGTTGTGCTTAAAGGTTTTTCTCAGTGCCTTTGAGATATCTATTAATGCCTCTGCTCTACTGAGCTCTGTAGCACAGAAAAAACAAGTTGTTTTAATAATCATCACAAAATGAAAGAAATAACAGTTGTCATAGTTGACAAAGAGATTTTTCCTAAAGAAAAATATTAGGTATTATTTTTCTCAAAGTTGGATTGAAATGTTTTACTCCAGAAAAAAGCAACTTTCTTCTCATTAAATCTTGGAAACATCAAAACCTTCAACTTACATGGGGTTTTCCCCAATTAAAAATTAGCCTACTATTTTATAAAGTAAAAAAAACTTTTAAAGTGTCAGATGAATCACAATCAAAAAAACCACTGAATCAAAACATAATGAAATCAGAGGCAAACCCAAAACTCAGATTGATAAAAAAAAAGATTTTTGTGGCTTGAATCAATCTAAGCAAAATCCCACTCTTTTTTTTTTTTTTACCACCTTTCAATCCAAATTCCATCACTCATCAAGATCTAGTTTTGGGTAGTTAATCTCCCTGTCATGCAAGAGCCTGGCTTGGGCAAAGACTCAATATATGACACTGGCTTTGCAAAATAAATAACATCTATGAGCTACACACAGTAACTGGGAAACTTCACAGTGCTGGTCCCCAAACCAAAACTGTCCCAGAGAGATTTGTCTGAGTCCATGTTTCAAAGGGAACTGATGATAGGAAAGAACACTGACATGATGTCACAACATCAGAGGCATCAATCTGCTGCCTTAAGTGGTCAGAACACTGTTCTCACACAGCATATCTGAAACAGCATATGAGAGACACAGAGACCATTGAAAAACCAGAGCTGCCCACCTTGGGACACATCTATACCAGCTCTGGTGAAGGCAGTTCCCAGCATTTCCAGCAATGACCTCAGTGATTGAACAGATTCAGATTTATACCAGCAAGCAGGGCAGAAAAAAAAAAAGCCTTTTTCAGTAGCCTTCGAGCAAAGAAAAAAACCACTATCTTTTCCAGCAACCTCACAGCTGCTTATCTGAAGCAGTTCATGACAGTGAAAAAAGTGGATAAGTATGTCATGTAATGCTGCAATGTGATTTTTAAAGGCAAGGCATGATTTCACTTAGGCAGGCAAGGGAAGGGTGAGTCAGCAGATGATTTTGCAAGAGCCCTTTGCAACTGGATCCGACTCGGTGGCTCCGAGGGTGGCGAGCAAGGCAGGCTGGCTGGTGGGCTCCAGTGGGTGCCAGCTGTGACCCTGGCCTCACGTAAGACACAGCCAAGACCACGAGTCACCAAAGTCAGCATGCAGAGAAGCAACAGCTGAGAAAAACTGCTGAGGGAGGGAAGGCAAACGCTGCAGGAGAAAAACACCCAAAAGTCTTCACAAGTCAGGGTAGGTCCACCATGGTCTTCCTCCTTCCTCTCGTGGCTGCTTCCTATTGCATCTCTCTGACTTTCACAAAATTTCCTCTTGAGGAAGATGAACAGGAAGAGAGGAAGAAAGGTTCTGTAAAGCCAGGAAGATGGTGCCTCCTTTCCCAGCTCCTCTTTCACGTAAGTCTGGGTTGAGGAAAGGCCTCCTTTACCCCATGAAGCAGGACTGACTCCCTGCCAGTGCATTTCCCCACCCACCCCAGTGCCTCTGTTGGAGCCAGCTGCTTCATAACTACCAATGAGCTACGGCACAGCAGCCTTGTCCGACCTCCAGGCAATGCTGACATAGTCCCACTCGGGTTTTCCACCCAGGAGCCTGGAGGAGATGCAAGGAAATGATGCTACAAAGTGGGAAAAGTAAAAAGAAAAAAAGCAAGGTGCTTGTGTGGGACTGGCAAGCAGCAGGTGAGACCTAGAGTACCCAAATGAGGGGCAGGCAGATGTTCTTCCTCTCTTTCTGTGCTTGGGGACATCAAAGCTTCCTTTCTCTGTCCCCATGCTGCATGAGGAGGAAGTGGGAATACCCAGGGCGAAGACATCAGTCTTTTGTCACAGACACCAGCACAGCATCCTCCACTGTGCTCAGGGAGACAATGGAAGGAGGAACTGAGAACAAAACCCAAGCAACACCTAAGCAAACTTCAGGATCCTCATGAAGTAATATGAAAACATCCTCTGTGACAGAAAAAGAAATAGTTAATAAGGGATGATGAGCAAGAGACATACTGGAAGAAACTTAAAAAATCCCCATGGATTTATGGTTTTTACAAAATCGGGTTTTTTATCACTAATTTTTATTGCTTTCAAGTAAATTTTGCCATGTAGACTCTGGTCGGTTTTGATGCCCTAATCTGATATTGCAGTTCTGCTTGATACTGGCTTTGGTTATTCCTGCACAGGTTCACACTCATCATTGATTTTTTTTTTTCTTTGCAAAAGATTCATCATCAGCCTCCCTGAAAAACTCTGCAGTTCAAGAGTGCCATCTTGAGGCTTCCCTTATATAAGGACTAGTGTGCTGATTGAACTACAAGTATTCAAGCAAGCTCAAGAACCTTACATTTAAAGTATTTTTTTAAAAAGGCATTAGCATATGTACAGAGGGACACTTCATTTCTGCCCTTGTATTACCTGGAGTTAAGGGATCTAGCTAAAGAAATGTCACTCCCAGTCTAGATTTTCAGAAGTAAATTATACTCTGCTTTGGGATATGTTGCTATAAATGACTTAAGAAATAGCTGCTCTTCAGATTGTGCTCAGTTCCAGCCCTCTGAAAATCAGTAAATTTACAAAGTATTTTAAGGCAGGCACACAAAATGAATAATTATGATTTTTAATTTTTTTCAGTAAGATGCATGTTTGTATGTTTAAGTTAAAGGGGATGTCAAAATAAAAGTATAGATTTCAAAATTATTTTCAGTCTACATGGGGAATATGTTGCTTTAGATATTCCCATATTTTAAAGTAGAAGAGAAACCTTCGTGCTTTGGAGTATAAGTTTAGTTTCCTTCTACATCATAGTCCAGACACCAGTAATTAATCACTGTAGGAGAGCAAAAGAGTAGGTTGTTACAATAAATCATGCACAGGTTGAGAATTTACCAGTGAATGTTGGATGTTGCTTTTAATTCTTCCTGCTGCAACTGCCAGGTGGCTTTTGGCTCGGGAAAAGGATGTGTGCCAACATGTTCACAATAAAGTGCCTTAAGGATGAGGCACCACGGGAAACCAGAGACCCCCAAAAATATGCATTGTTAATGCCACAAATAACCCCTGTTTCCTTGTGATATTTTTCACCTTGAAGCCAAGTAAAAGAGTAAACCTTTCTCAAACTATTGCCCGTGATGTACACTCCCCAGTTTTCAGCACTACCCAAGTTGCACAAGTATGCTTCAATTTATTTTTTTTTTACAAGAATTTTAGGTTGCATTTGATGGGAAGTCCTAAGACCATGAATTTGAAGTCTAGATGAAAAGAGTCTACCTCCAGCTACAAAACAGTCAATCTACTGGAGGAAGTCCTGTTTGTTTCCCAGTGCAGCAGCAGACTGCAGCAGAAGGTAATTTTATCCTCACTGTTTAGTACAGCTACAACACATCTCACAAAAGATGTGATCTCACAAAAGTATCGACTCTGATCATCTTTAAACTCTCAGGGACTGAGTCATATCCCGTTCTGCAAGGAGGAGTAGGTAAGAAACTAATTTCCCTTTTACAGCAAAGAAAGCCATGAATTTAAATTATTTTTTCTCGCTCTGGAGTCCAAAATACCTTGCCAACGGTGGTGTGTCAGATCTTCTGAACAGGATGGGAGCAGCTCAAGACAACCTATGAACTGTGCTTCTCACACAGACCTGCCTTCTGCTGCCCTCCACGGGATGGCTTGAGCTTAAAGAGGATTTTTTCAGTGGTCCAGCAGAGGCTGAATAGGACAATCACAGTCAAGGAGTTGGAGTAAATGGATCCATCTCCACAAAGAAAGGCCATTTGGGAGATCTATGTTGTGTTAAACCTATTCACAGAGAACAATGCTTGATTCTGGGTGCAGCCTGTGTTATTAATTGAGGACTAACATGCTGCTGAGCATGAACAAGGTGGCAGAGTCTGTCTCTGTGTGAGCGAGAGATCGCTGAGACTGAGCTGTGAGCTTGTTCACTTGGAAACTATTGCTTGGGAATGAGCCAGGTGTCTATTTTGGGTCCCTTCATAGGCAGGAGTTGCCTGCAGTCAAGCCGGACTCCTTCCTAGGACAAGCCAAAACGTTGCTCTGCCTTCTGGAGAAGCAAAGAGCAGGAACAGCAAAATAACTAAAAAGAAATTTAAATTTAATTGCCTCTTAGCTTTAGGGTTGTTCAAATAATTTTAAGTTTGCTACTGTAATTTTTATGATCAATTCCCAATTTTTATGATCAGTTGGGAGCTCAATCAAAGGGTTCAAGTAGATTTATACAAAAGTCAATTCCACAGTCTGATCAACTATTGAAAGGTTTTGAACGTGGAAGTTTTGACAATTATTTGGCCAAATGCTACATTCACATTTGCCGACGAGGGTTGAAATTCGAGTATATCTTCCATAAAAATTATATTTTATACTTTGAACTAATCTGTTAATATCCTTTTGAATGGTTCATAAAATTTACATTAATCAAGGTATTATTAAGTCATCTTTGAAGTTTTTTGTTCTGCAGGACTGCAGTGTCACATAATGTATTTTACATGGGTTGTAAAAGAATGGCATTGTGTCCTGTCACTTCTTAAAGTAGTATTCTAAGCAACCATTTTTGCCTGTGTTAGTATAAAATATAAATGTTCTGGAAAATAATAATTTTTGGAGCCTTTTTCTTTTGTCTTACTCTGTACTTTTTAAAGATATTTTAGATACTTGATGTTCATATTCATGCCTTTCTGCAAACTTGATTTATCATTATAATTAAATAATTAGTGCTACTTTCTGAAAGGAATCATAAAATTAAAATTTAAAACCTTTTTTCTGCCAAACTTAATTTTGTGATGACATAAATGAATGAAACAAAAAGAAGACTTGCACTACAAACACTGGCCAAAACTACTGACAGTGAATAGG
Source organism: Serilophus lunatus (assembly GCA_013399895.1). Lineage (NCBI taxonomy): Eukaryota > Metazoa > Chordata > Aves > Passeriformes > Eurylaimidae > Serilophus > Serilophus lunatus. The sequence continues at coordinate 191,234 of VXBA01004406.1, read as the reverse complement.
GTGACTTTCCCAGTTCATGTTCAAGAATGAGACCAAACAACATATCGGGAGAAAATCATTTTATTGGAAGGAGAAGAGCAGCTCGTCTGTCTTGAGTTAAGACAACACTGTAATGATTTGGAATAGTAAATGCAGGAACGGTCCCTGGATATAATTGTGAGGTAAAAAAACCATTAATTGTTCCAGAAGATATTTTTGCCAGAAACACACAAATGATTTTTTAATTCCTGCATATGTACGAAATATTTCCAGGAAAATTTAAATAGTATAGCTTGCTTGAGAGCAAAGTGTTGAAGCTCATGCAATGAGAACAGAATATAGAAGTTAACAAGTAAGAGAAAAGGAAACTGCTGTTTAAAACACTGTCTATACATTGGGAAACACACAATGCTCCGTCAGTGCTGCCATCAGCAAATGGTAGCTGCATATTGTGAAATGCTGGGTAGAGCTCTGTGATAAGGCATTAAGCAAAGAAACCCCAGGAATGGGACCTACGCTGAAGGAGTGTCCTTGAATGAACTATGAAAAAATTACAGCCATATAGAATCTGTATGCAATCTTCCTACCTTTATGCATTTTTGATCCAGTTGCTAAGCGAGATGACAACAGGCTGACGGTCCAGAGACAGAGAAAGCTGAAGTGGGGTGTAAGCAAAGAGACCTCAGGAGCAAATAAGTGTGAAAATCATTATGAAGAGAGCGTGTGAGTGTGTGTGCACATGCAACATTTTGTCACGTGAATGGTGCTACATATAAATACATACATGCTACATTGCAGCTAAAGGCATGATTGCTCTACAGTCAATCCCTAATGTATGTACACATATGGGAACTTGCAGGTGTGTGCAGGCTGTGAATTCCTCATGGTGTGAGGAGGCACGATAGGAGTTACATTTGCCTACACCAATCATCAGCCAAGCCAGCATTACCCGTGATACAAAGCCACAACGTTGGTTCAACCCAGATTACATTAAAAAGACTAATTGTAAAGCTGCAAGCTAAAATAATAATAAAAAAAATTAAAATAAGAAATATGTGGTTCTGTGTGCAACATCAGTTGAAGAGATCCAGTATTTCTGAGTTGAAACACAACTGCTAGAGCTCTCCAACATCACCCCTTGTAGCAAGGCCGATGACTTCACAAGCAAGTTGTTTTGTACCAAATCATATCACAACTGTGGACTTGGTGATGAGAACAACAGCCATGGACTAGGAAAGAGAAGGGAAAAAATAATATACAGAAAGCTGTGCACATATTTTTCTTTTGCTAATTTTTGATCTTCCCACATGGGAAGATGTTCAGATTGCCTGCTAAAAAGCTGAAGATACAGATGGGAGCAAGGCTGTAACCAAGACGGCTGTGGCTGCTGGCATTCCTAAAGCAGATCCATTTAATCTTTTTCAGAAACAGTTTTGACAGCATTAAAATGATGGGAGGCAGAGGAAGTTTGCTGAGCACTTCTTCCACCATTGTGACCATCAGTGGGGCTGATAGTAATTGTAGGAAATTAGTGTAAAAAAAAAAAAAGCAGCTGCAAACGTAAGCACAGCTTCAAACTATCAAAGTGACTTCTGAGCATTATTTTTGCTCTGGAGAGCAGTGCCCAGTCTCCCAGGAAACCAAGTTTGACTACATCCTCCTCTTGCCTTTCATGTAGTGTGTCAATAACTATTTATAATTGTTTTTCATTCACATGCAGTCAGAATACACATTAGCTCCAGATTATAGCTTTTTCTTTTTAAAGTCAGTGGAAACACAGGTTTCAATTTCCTCCCTGTTTCTGATTTATGATTAAGACACGTCTTCTCTGCAATGGCTCATATGTTGTCACTTCTGAACAGAAGAGCACTAGGGAACTTCCAACTTTGAAATTAATTACAGGAATAAAGCCTTCTCTGCCTATTTTCTAATTATCCCTTTCTTTGTTAATGCCAAATAATGCCTTTAGCATCTTCCTGGAAAAAAGTCTCATTGATCCCACTCTGTGATTATGGTGCTTTTATCTCCCATCTGTGCTGTGAAAGCTACAGGCCTTCCATTTTCAATGCAAAAACCTCCAGAATTAAAATCATTAGGACAAACAATTAAAAAAAAAAAAAAAAAGCTGTACAGGTACATGACATAAGGCATATACAAGGCAGCCTTATCTAGTCATGGGTAAAAGAGGACGAGAAAAAAAGGTAACAAGCCTTTTACTCTGTGACTGCAGAACAAATTAGACCTTAAATTTACTTAAAAAATTTGCAGACTGAGAAGACTTCCAATCATTAAGAGTCCATTGGTGAGATGACTGGATGAAGGTTACATCCCAGTTAAGGCTGAGCTTTGGAGCAAAGCAATTGTGCTGCTTCACTGGTCACATTTGTCCTTTGCCAACCTTTGCCTCAGTTGGAGAAGGTGTTGTCATGGGTCAAGGTGTCTACTCTAGCTTGAACCAGGGAGGATCCTGGAGGGTGTAGAGCTTGAACTGAGATAGATGGTGAGCTGAGACCTGAGCCAGGAAGAAATTACGTCTTTCCATTCTCAGCAGGCAGAAGTGGCACCACATTCTCCCTATCCACTTCCCACCGGCCAGCACAGGGTACCAGTAGGAATGAGTATGATGTTATTTTTGTGCAATATTCCATCACCATCCAGCATTGTCAGGTGTCTCTGGGAGGAGGTTTTCAAGTACAGTGACTTTTGCCAGAGCCCTGGGAAGGGAGTTTCCCAGTAAGGTGTCTTCCTGCACTCTTGGCAAACACCTGGTGGCTGCTGCTGCCACTTTATTGATGAGATGCTCCCTCCTGATGGAAGCAGTCACTTTACAGGAAAAGCAGAGCACAGCCTGTGCTTGCTTGGAATATTTCCATCCCTCCTGCCACACTGTGCTCTGTGCCCACCCACCATGGCATCTTGGGAATGGCAGGGACAGCAGCATGTCTGGGTGGGCTGGCAGAGCTGGATTCCCTGTACAGGGCTGTTGGCACATTCCAGAGTGCTGCAGGAAGGTTGATCTGCCAACATTATGAAACTCACAGAAAAGTACGTGTGTGTAATTTTTTGCCTCGTGTACCTCACATTAGCCCTTGCTCTTTTTTGTTTTACCTTCTTTTTTTTCCTTCATTTAGGCTCCACAACGTGCTGTTCTCATAGTTTGTTCTCATGGTCCCTTGAGTCATGCTATGGTGCTTTGAGGTTTTTGCAGAAGAGTTGGCAAATAGCTCCCATTTCTCTCCCTGTGTGATTTAACCATTGCAAGCCAAGGTCAGGACATTTATGCAGACTAGTGACCTGGAGGCCTGGAAGCACTGCTGCAAGCCTGAAGGATGATGAACTGTTGTGTAATGGAGAGTCAAGAAGGTAAATTGAAAGTTGAATTACAAACACCTGGGGAGCAGTGGTGCTCTCAGGTCCAACCCCCTGCCCCCTTAAAATTGGCTTTCCATTGCTTCCCTGATATTTTTTTCCATTACAGGAAAGGCTAAAGCTTTTCCCAGGGAAATATTAGTGAAATGCCATGGAGGATTATAGGTAACACAGCACTGGGTTCCTCCCCCTCACACAGAATCCCAACAGATCAAAAACGGCTTCAAAGAAATCACATCACGAAGGCAACAGCAGCAACAAATGTCTGATAAAGCATCCAGAGCAACTTCCATGTATTTTAAGACAATGTGTGAAATGTAAAAAGAGAATGGGGAAAAAAGTTATATCCCATGTTTCAAATGCTCCTTTTGCAAAAAAATTCTGTCTTTTGGGGGGGGTTTTTGGCAATTTCTTGAGGGTCTTGATGTTTCTTGGTTCTTCTTCAAAGAAGATCCACAGAAACCAGCCAGAAAATGAGCACATTCCTTATAATACCTAAAATTAACAGCTGCGAGGCCCCAGTCTAGGCCTGATCCACTTCTTTAAAATTAGGTTGGCCTGCACTCCTCATCTATTTACTCACTCAGCAGCCCAAGGGAATATTCTTAGTGCGTGGAGCAAAGCACGTGCCCTTGAAAGAGCAGATTTTATGTCATTAAAAGGAAAAATGTAATACAGCAAATGAAAGAATGTCTCATTAGAATTGCATTTACTTTGCCACAAATGCCAGCCAAGAATTTTTTTAAACATATACCTACATGTATGGCTTCCAGATATAATCTGCTACCAAAAAAGAGGCCACAAGTGACTTGTGATATGATGCCTTGTTTTAGGGTGTCTTTGCAGCCAATTAAAGAGATGCCTGAGGAGTGTGTAAGAAAAGAAGTTGTGTGGGAAGAGAGAAGTGGAGGATAGCTGGGAATAATCCCAATTTACGAGCAATTCAAAGAACAATGGGGCAGAGAATGTGACTCTAATCTCTGTCCTGACACAATTTCCCACCAAGAACACTCTTCCCTACAGACACTTCCACCGCAGCAACAGCTAAGGATTGAAAATCAACCTTGAAATAACTTTCTATTAAAGTTGGTATTAAAAAAATGAGCTTTGGATGAAATTTCAGTTTTTGAAATAGCAGATTTTTTGGGGTTGGATTCAGTTCATATTCTTCTGCTTCCCCATCCACATTTTGCTGTAAGCAATTGAGTATGGTCAACTTCTTTTATCTCATTGAAATTTTGCCTTCAGAGATTAGGAAAAAAAGAAAGTGGGATGTTTGTTGTAAAACACTGTCAGGAATTCCCCCAGCTAATATTTCATTGCTTCTTTTTCCATACGCTGAGACATAAAGTTTTTCTTTTGGAATGGAAGTAGTTTGCATATTGTAACTGAGAAAAGCACGTCTCTCTCTGAACTCTTGGAGGCAAACACAGCCTAAGGAGGCAGTTGCATGGTTGCATTGTGAAGAGATGTTGCTTGGCCCTCTGCAGGCTATCCATGCCAAGAGGAAAATGTATTTTATTTACAACATGGAGAAAAGCTGCAAAATGATTTTGAAGATCAGTGGCTGCTCCATTAATTCCTTCTCACAGAATCTCAGAATTAACTAGGTTGGAAAAGACCTTTGAGAACATCAAGTCCAACCTATGACCTAACACCATCTCACCAACTAAACCATGGCATTAAGTGCCACATCCAGTCTTCTTTTAAACACTTCCAGGGATGGTGACTCCACCACCTTCCAGGGCAGCCCATTCCAATGACCAATCACTCTTTCTGTGAAGAGTTTTTTCCTGATGTCTAGCTTAAGCTTCCCCTGGTGCAGCTCAAGACTGTGTCCTCTCATCCTGTTGCTGTTTGCCTGGGAGAAGAAACCAACCCCCACCGGGCTACAACCTCCTTTCAGGCAGTTGTAGAGAGTGATAAGGTCCCCCCTGAGCCTCCTCTTCTCCAGGCTAAACGACCTTAGCTCCCTTAGCTGCTCCTCATAGGACTTGTGTTCCAGACCCCTCACCAGCCTTGCTGCCCTTCTCTGAAGACATTCAAGCATCTCAGCATCTTTCCTAAAGTGAGAGGACCAGAACTGGACACAGCACTCCAGGGGCAGCCAAACCAGTGCTGAGTCCAAAGGAAGACTGTCTTCCCTGCTCCTGCTGGCCACACTATTCCTGATCCAGGCCAGGATGCCATCGGCCTTCTTGGTCACCTGAGCACACTGTTGGCTCATGTTCAGCCAGCTGTCAGTCAGCACCCCCAGGGCTCTTTCTGCTTGGCTGCTCTCCAGCCACTCTGTCCCCAGCCTGTGTTGCTGCAGGGGGTTGTTGTGGCCGAAGTGCAGGACCTGACACCTGGACTTGTTAAATCTCCTGTCACTGAATTCAACCCACATATCCAGCCTGTCCAGGTTCCTCTGTACCTCTGCAAAGCCCTCCTAGCTTCTATCAGGTTAATATTTGCTCCCAACTTGGTATCATCTGCAAAACTACTAATGGTGGAGTTAATCCCCTCATCCAGATCATCAATAAAGATATTAAACCAGACACTGATCCCTGGGGGGTACCACTAGTGAATGGCCACCAATTGGATGTGGCACCACTCACCATCACTCTGTCTATGGAGTTCAACAAACAATCAGCTGCTGAAAAAACCTCTGAAACTTTTCACTTTGTTGATGGCTGCCTCCCCTCACCAGCTATCTTCCTGATTGAGGTTAAATAAGGACAAGCCTTTAAAACTCTAGTGTCTTAAAACAAGTTACCTTATTTTTTGCTGATTTGGCATCTATTTCCATGGAAACAGAAGCAAGAACTAGAAGCCAGCAGCTGAAGTTGGCTACACCACTGCTCTTGGCTTGTTCTACTCCCATTTCCATGGAAACTGATGCAAAATCAGTGCAAACAAGGCAAAGTTTGCTTTTTTTTTTTTTTAATTAACCCCTTCTTGATTTTGCACATCCATATCCATTTGTTGCCAGAACTGCAGACATAGAGTCCCTGGAAATGCAAGGAAGATCAGCTCAGATAGCTCCTTGAATCTGTGCAGGTGTTGCACATATGTGCGCTCCATCTTCTAGCATGGATCTTCAAAGTACTCACCAATTTACTTTAAGGATGTTAGAATGTACAGGAGAGTTAAAGAATAGTGGGAAAGAGCAGCTGCTTGTGTCCCAACATTGACAGGACAACTTTCTGATGCGGGTTTGTGGTCTCCTCTATACAGTTATCCCGGATGGAGGAGGACACCAAGTCCTACTGCTGCCTGTCCTTGCCTCTCACAAAGGTATCCCATCTTCCAGGGGCTCCACGCAGTTCTGGTCTGCTCTGCTCCTGGGGCTGATCCCCAGGCCATCCCAGCTGGCATAAAGGATATGGTGTCATCAGCTGTTTCAGAGGGAGAAGGTGGAAAAACAGAGAGGGAAGTAAAAAAAGAAAAAGCAGAAGGGGAAGGAAAGAGAAGTGCATGATATAAGGGAGGCTGACATGCACGACTGCCCTCCAAGGAGGTTAAAGGCAGAAGTAATAAACTGGCAATGGAAGGAAGCAGCTTGATGAAAAGAGATGGCACTTCCTTGCCAATTGCTTTCTAGGAGTTTTCTAGAGTATATCTCCTTTGAAGCTACACATGGTCTCTCTTTTGGCTAAAAACCCACTGAAATTCAGATTTTGATGTATCTTTTTCTTTCTTCTTTTTTTTGTTGTTGTTGTGGGTTTTTTTTTATCTATCCTATGCTAGCAATGTGCTGCAGCACATGCCCTGAGCCTTCAAAGGTGCCAGGTTACACAGGCAATGTAATGTGGAGTGAAAGCACTACAGACCATGTTACAGAGTCTGTACAGGCTGGGATTGAGCATTGCTCTTGAAGCATGAAATATTCAGGTTTTTGAGTTCATGACTGAACCTGTTCTGAGAGTATCTGTTTAGGGAATTCATTCACTTACTCTGATTTATTAACAGGGATTTTGTTGCCTATCCTAGAAAATCTGGATCCAGATATGTAAACCCCAACGTAATAAAGCACTGAATGATTTACCTGAGTCTTCCACAATCCAAACCAAATATAATTTATGTGCATGCTCTGCTGTCTCACACTGTTGGACCAATGCTTACACATATGAAAGGTTTTCCAGATTTTAAGTCTGCTTGGAGCTGGGATGCCTTGGAGGACTCTCCTTTAACTATTATTTCTAATAAAATCCAAGGAGAAAATGGCTAAAGAGAATGGAGGTGGTCTAGGTCACATACCTAGATACCAAAACATTAAAATACTGGATTTATAGCCAGAAGACAATAGACCAGAGGTTTAAGAAAGAGATTAAAAAAAACAAAAGCAACAAAACCAAACCAACCAAACAAAACAAATCAAAAAGACATCAATACATTTCATGTTTCTGTGTTTGAACTGTACAGAGCAGAACTCAGTCTGTGTCAGCTCTGATCCCACCTGAACAGCAGTTGATGCCTGAATATCAAAATTTATTTATAAATGTGGAAAAGTGTCACCTGCAAATGTCAGTTGTATGATAACAAAAACATTCAAGACTATAGGGCACATATTCCCTTTGGTATATGGGAAAACAAAGGTCACTGCCTAAAGTGCATTGTGTACTGTTAAACTTCAGACTTAAATTCCCCAGTCCTAGCACTGGGTATTGGTCAAAACCACTCTCAAGGTTAATCAGAGCAGTCTTCACATCTTTCTCACAAACTGCCTTTCTTTCCATCCAGACAGCTGGAAGACTACAGGTGCATAAAAATATTAACCAGAGATTCCAATCTGATGGAGAAAAAACAAATAGGACCAAAAAATGGGTATCTAGAAAGAAATTTGTAGTTTGGAAAAGTTAGCACGGGATCAGATATCTGTCAGGTTATATCCTTTCAGGATATTTTTAAAAGACTTTTCCTTTATCAGGTAACTAATTCAGAAGGAATCTTCATTTTTTAAGTGTGTTTTACTTTGGTCTGGAAACCAGGCTGCTATTTTAACAGCTCCGGTTCATTAGCCAACCCAAACCAAGAGTGTCTCTGTGCCATGCCGTTTTTATTGTACATGACTGTGTTTTGTCCTGCTTCTGCCTCACTGAGGAATTTGACCAAAAATCTGAACTACACCAAAAAGTCTGCATTATTTTTAATCCTTTTAAACTGTTGGGCAACAGAATCAATGGCACCTATCCAAGAAAAATACTGTGGGTAGGTCTTTCCCCTCTGAAAAAATTGTATGATGTGAAAATATTTGTGGTATTCTATAGGAAGATAATTTCATTTAATTATTTATTTTGCTTAGAAAGGGATGCTTTGTTTCTTTGTTGCAGTATCATCAAAGAAAATCACGATGCATGTGCTGGTGTTTTGGTTAGAATCACGTGGACTTGGACTCGACCTAAGGAGCTGTTTGGCTTTATAAGTGGTCCAGCAGCACAAGCAAGGCCACTGCCAAGGGCAACTGCTCCTTGACAAGGAGCTTTGTTCCCTTTCCAAGCAGCTCGTCCTTGCCCCTTTCCTGCATGGTTTGTGCAGGCAGTGACCAGCAAACCCCGTGCTGGCGTGCCACCAATTTTCTTTTCACTATCCTTTTCCTTTAGACTCAAATTCCTAGTGCCTCATTTTCTGTCTGTGGATACTAATGCACCAAAATCCGGGATTCTCTTCCACACTTTCTGCTGCTTGGCACTGTCTCCTGTAAATGCTGCAAACACCACAGTAGCTGATAGTGTTGGGTGGCCTTTTGTACTGACATTTCAGCCTCTCACAAACTAGAATTGGCCTTATCTTGTTGGCCACAGTGCCTGATGCTTTTCTTCTCACAGGCTTCTTCTTCCAGCTGCCTAGCAGTATGCAAAGGCAGAGATTTCCAAAGGAACAATAGGTCTCCTCTTCTGCAAAAGAAAAATGGAGTCAGGGAGAAATAAAAAATACCACAGAGACAGAACAATACCTAATTTTATATCATTGATATACTAGATTATTGATGCTTCAGATTAATTATGTCCAAGTTTATCAAACAATAGGAATTATCCCCCGGTGAGACAAAAGAAGTGCCAAATTATTATTGCTGTTTTGGTATTTTCATTGATTCAAAATGTAAAAAAATCCATACACACACAATGTCAAACCTTCTCAAAGTGAATTGAAGTGCAAACATGCTCTGCCAGCTCAGCTGTGGTGTTTCACACCACCCACACCTCAGTGGCCCCTTTTTCTGTCACTATTTGTAGTCTGGGTGGTGGGGTTTGTTTTCTTGAACTTTTTCCTCCTCCTCTTCCCTTTTTTCATCTTTCAGCAAGAGAAAAAGGGAAAGAAACAGGGTGGGGAGAATAAGAGTGTATAACAGAAGTTGTCCATTACAAATCCAATTGGAACAAAAATTTTCTGTTGCAGATCACTTCAAAACAGATGTTCCTTTCATAATCATGCAATCAGGATGAAAACAGAGAAAAAGGAAGTGATCACATCCTCCCAAGTGCTATGAGTTTTGTAGCATTCAAAACGACACATTTTTCGTTTTGAAAGAATTGAAAATGTGTCAACCCACTCCAGCTATAAATCCACACATCCAGCCTGAACTGGGATTGACGTGATAAGCAGCTTGATATCAAGTCAGTACTGGTTACTTGGCAATTGTTTAATGATTATCTTGGATGTGATTAATGAATAATACTATTAGGAATAATCATGTTGCACCACACCCTGAGCTGACTTCCACCCTGTCCTGCGAAGCCGCTCTGTGTGGCAGCCAAGGTCTTATCCGGGCCCTGCAGGCAGCAAGACCCATGCAGGGTTTAATGAGGACCTCAGGAAGAGCCAGAGCCTCTTCTCTTCCAGCAAAACTTTGATTTTTCCTGTCTATTGTTTCCTTTCTGTGCATGGCAGTGAGATGCAGCCCTCTCTCAATCAGCAGTGCCCTGTTGCTCAGCAACCCCATACTTGCTGAGAGGGCTGTTTTGCAGCAGCAAACCTGGGCTGAAGAGGAAGATGAGCAGATTTGACACCTGAAACCTGCCATTTATGTTGGCCAAGAAGAAAGATCTCTGTGAGTAAACGCAGGTCAGTAGCAGCAAGGGTCCTGGCGGCAATGGCAGCTGAGAAGCAGCTGTATTGCGCCTCCTGATCCTCTGCATCTGGGCAGTTTTGAAGCATTTAGTGGTGATTACCCAAAATTAATTAATTAATTTTGACTAATTAAAAAGGTCTCCTGCTCTGCAAAGCCATTTCCAATGTCTTTGGACATCCAGAGCTCGGAACTGGCATCACATTTTGCTCAGGGTGAGCCAGCCCACAGCTGTTGTGCTCTTCAGAGACTGGGTGGTTTTGGCATCCAGAAGCTCTGCTGCCTATGGGGTTGTTGCCAGAAGTGGGGTTTTGCTGCCAGGTGTGTTTCCCTTATGGCACTTGGAGAAAGGAGAGATGAGGGAACAGAGGCTAGATAAATACTTTTACCTCTGTTGGTAGAAACAACTACAAAAGTTTTTCTGCAATTTGAAGAGCAGTACGTGCATTTTGGTCCACATTAGAAATTTTTGGAGATTATAACTTCTAGAAAACTAACTACACTGTTTTTGTTAGGGCCCTGGCTCCTTGTTCTCGTGTGGTTAGTGATGTTGCATAGAAGAGTCTTGTTACAAGGTTTGTGAAGGTCCAGGTGGCTCATTAGGGCCAAGCTATCAGCATCTCCAGCAGAGACCACTGCAAATCCATGGCCTGGAAATCCCACCTGGCACAAGGCAAAGATCTACAAGGCTTCTGCGGACCTCACTATTCACCACCTGATCACAATATCAATGTACCATGTCACCAGAAGGAAAGGAAAACAAATACAGGTTTGACATTACTTGCTGAACCTCCTCATTAAAAGAAAGGCTGCTTTCAGAAGCGCAGCCCCTCTCATGGCACATAAGAAGCAAAGTTTCTCACCTGCAGTTTTGGGCTGGTTCAGATATATGTGCACTCACTTTTAAGCTTTGGTTTCCAGTGCTGTGAGCATGAATGAGTGTTTCCTACACACATCATCTGTGCTTAGGAACTGCCCAACTTGACAAAAAATGTTTGAGGGAAGGAGAGGGCTCAGACCCTGGGGGCAAGTGCAAATGCCAGCAGCAAGTGTGAGGTGGATATGATGGAACAGCTCCCATTCTTTGAATAAAAAGTTTCTTTTATAACACTTGAAGGTGATGTAGGTTTAATACACTGTAAGGACACACAATTGCACATGCTGCTCCTACAGAGACATAATCATTGCTTTACATATGCCCGAACTATGCAAAAGTATAAGAACAACACAGCCATTAAGACATCATTAATAACACAGAAACTCTGCTGCCTGTGTGTGGTTTTTTTGTGCCACAGCATGAAGTTTGTAATGAAAAAGGCTCAGTCACCAGCTGCAGACGCTGGAGCCCTTCCCTTTCCATGGGGCAGTGCAGACTGAGGCACCAGGAGATGGGAGCCTGGGTCTCTGCTCTTAAAAATACAACAGAAGATTGAAGACAGAAGGAAGGGAATGAAATTAGTAAAGAAACTGAAGAATATGTATTTTATATATTATGTAATGAAGATAAAGACAGATTGCTGGTGTATTATTTTGGTGTCATCCGAGGAAGAGCCAGGCAGAGAACGATGTGAATACGGCCAATGTTGCAGAGCTACTGGCAGGAAATAATGGGCAGGGCTGATTCCTGCAGAGGGGAGAGGAACAATGTACCAGCAATAGCAAAGGACGGGAATAAACTTCCAGAAGTGGGAGACAGCTAATCCTGGTGTTTAACTCTGGTGTTTCTTCTCCCACCAGCATATTTCATAGATCTTTATACAGGAGTATTAGGCTAAATGTGACTATAGAGCAATGCAAAACCATTGCTCTGAATGCAGTGAATGCTCTTGCTGTCATATTAGTACCATCCAGCCCCTTTCCTTTTCAGCTTTCCCAGGGTTAATTATATCCCACTTCCCTCTCAGCAGAGCTTGTTATCCCCCTCTGTCTGTGCTGCACCCTGTAGACAAACCCTAAATGTCACTATCTCCATTTTGTGCATAGGGACACACCAGGAGATGACACAGTCTCCCACAAGGGTACTGAGCTGAGGAGAGACCCCAGGTCTCCCAAGTGCCACAGCTAATGAGCTTCTGTGCTTTAAGGAGCTGCCTTGCACTGTTAGGATTATGCTCCTCCAGCAGCCCCTCCAGAAAGCGAGGGGCAATAGCAAAACCCAAGATGCACCCTTGAAGCTTTTATCTCCCTTAGTCCCATTAGGCTGCCATCAAATGCTGGAGGGGATAATAAAGGATGACTATAATGAACCTTTTCGTCCATTAAAAATGTGCTAGGAAATGGCTTGCCTGTGTAGTGGGGGTAGTCCAGCTAGGGGGATGAAAACTCTCCAAAGTCTGCTCCCATGATGATATATGGCCCAGGAGAGCCTCTCATGTCAATCAAAACATGACGGGAGAGGACCAAAGCTTGATGACACCACAGATGCTGTCTGTGGCCAGGGTACCACTTGCTCCTTCAAGATGTGTTTTCCTGACCTTGAGCAGAAGCCTGCCAGAGCCCATGCCTGCACCCCATTTGCTCTCAGCCCAAGAAGGGTGTAGACCTGTGCCCAGCACCCAGGTCATCATGGGTAGCCTGCAATTTCCATAACTTCCAAGTCTTTGACCTAGTGAGAACAGCTTTTTTGTGTGATCATAGTAATTTCTAAGCATATTTGAAACCTCTGAGCTCCTGAGTTAGCCCCCATCCCTTTCTCTAGTTTCTGTACCCTGCCAGGACCACCAGGAAAAGGCATTAAAAAGCACACAAGTCTTGCTACAAAGCCCCATTTTCCAAGGGGGCTTAGAGGCCAGGCTGTTATGTCAGCTGGGAGTTTTGGAAAGCTGCAGGCTATGCTGCTTTCTGTGGCATGAAACACTGTGGTGCAATTGCTGCTAAAGAATGGCATTCTCAAGAAACAGAACAGCAATGATTCCACCTGACAGCCTTTTCAGTGCTTCTGTGAGAAGGGCAAACTGAGCCAAGAAAGCATCCAAGAAGTGAGTGCTGAGCCATTCAGCATCACAAATCTCCAGGAATAGAGCAACACCAAGGGTCTGGCTTGTGGTGAAATGTGCATTTCTGCCACACTATTACTCCATCCAAAACAGTTTTTACCAAGTGTCCCACATATGCCCTTTATTTCAGCGACAGGATATCCTTCATTTGTCTGCAGCAAGTGCAGATGAGCACTTCTTTGTGTTGTTTTCCAAGTCGGCTGATGGGAGGGTCAGCAGGGGCCAAAGCAGCTGCACCAAGTAAAGGAAAGGTAACCATGACAACCCAAGTTATCTGCATCCTCCATGTATTTCCTTCTCCCCACCCTACATCATATCTTTCCCACCCAAACCTCAAGCCAATAGAGCCAGTGACCAGCTGGCAGGATGAGGACTGTGGCAGGGTCTCCTGCACCCAGAGTGTCTTGCCGTGTTTCAGGACTGGCCGCTGCAGGCTGAAGTCATCAAAAAGAGATCGAAAGCATAGAGAGGGATAATTTTCAAAAGGCAGAACTCTTCACTCCTGTAGATGGGGCGCTGGATATGTTGCCTTTGCTCCAGAGTTGCAGATCCCCTGATGTTGCTCCTGACTTTGGCTCTGAGCTGTAACCCTTCCACAGCAGCAACAGCTTCTCCGTCTGTGCCCCACATCAAACCCAGCTACAGTTTTGGCCGGACTTTCCTGGGACTTGATAAGTGCAACGCCTGCATTGGGACATCCATATGCAAGAAGTTCTTTAAAGAAGAAATAAGGTCAGAAACTCAGCACAGTAATTTTTAAAGCATTCTGCATAGTAATTTGAAAGTTGCCTGTTAGAATTTCCAAGTAGTTTCATGAACGACAGTGCAAAGAGCAACTTAGCACCTGGTTGCCATTACAGCACTTAGTCTTTTAATTAATGTCTATAAGCTGCTGCTTTGTCTCTTTTGTTTTAAAGCCACAAAAATACGATCATACTTCAGCCCTGAATTATAATTTGAAAGCAGGAGTAAAAGGCACCAATTTCTGCCTAGAGTGGCTCCAAAACAGTTCAAGGCAGCAGTGGGTGAAGGGAAGAGGGAAGGAAGAAATCAGCTTGTTTAGATTCACTGGAAATATTTTATTATGAGCAATTGACTGAAGGCAAAGGAGGTTTAGTTTTTGTGCTCCAAACTAAGTATGTCAACTAAAAACATATAAACATGCTGTATAATTTTATAGGACCAGGTGCAACAACATGAATGTGCAGAATTTCACGTGCATATTAACTAAGATCAAAAGCAATTTAAACATGCCTGAGGCATGAAGACTTTTGCACATCAAGCTACCCACATGCTCAAAAATAAATGTGGCTAAATTATTGGTGCACTTCTGGGAGGTTTTTGTGAGAACTCAAAGGCAGAGGCAGGAATTGCCTCTGCCTCAATGTTGATGAGACATAGCGCTGTCCAAGTGGTCATCAGACCAATCCAATCAGTTTTAGGCTCAAAAGTAGAGTGTATCTGATGATAGCAGGGAAAATGTTACCAGATGTACTTGTGGAGAAAGTTAAAGGCAGTGTTTGGCAGAGGAAGGGTTTATTGGGTCTGATATGATTTATAGAGCCATATGCACTTTCTTTTATAGATATAAAAGCCTGGGGGAGAAGAAATGATTACAGTAAAATTGTATTTTTAATGTTATAATGTAAGTAGTATAGTATTAGACAAATCACCATTTTTATCTTAAACTATCCTATAAAATGTAGCATAGTAAAACCATAATGGTTTGTCTGGGATGGATTTGTAATACTGAATATCCATCCTTCCCTTACTGCTTGTGGCTTTGCTAAGCCAGAGCACTCCCTGCCGTGGCACATCGGGGGTCCCACCCCTTGTCGCTTCGCCCTCTCTGGAGAGCAAGCAGTAAGTGAGGTGCAGACACACCAAGAAGGTCCAGGCTAACATTGTTGGGTTCCTCTCAGCTCATCCTGAACTCCTGTCCAAAAAACTAGGATGGCTTTGCACTCAGCTGACAGGGACCGGGTGTTTCTGCAGAGGCTCAGGATGCATCCACGGTATGGGCTGCTCTGCATTTTATTCCCTGCAGCAGGATGGCACAGGAGCTGGCTCCTGCTCCATGTCCCACACTGCCAGGGCCCCTTTGGTACTTGCCTGTGCAGGGTTTTTAGGGACCTGCTGCCAGGTACAAAGCAGCTTCTGCACGTGCAGCTCAACATGACTGCACCCTTTTCATTACCTTGGCTTGGTAGCTGGAGAGGTTGGGGCTGTGTGGTTTCCTTCAGCCCTCCGAAAATAGCAGGAGCATTCTGCAGTGAGTGACTGTCTCTGGCTGGCTGCTGGCCAGCTGTTTGCTGCACCTTGGTGTGGGGAAAAAGGTGCTACGTGAGCGAAGGCAGGAGGCCCCCGTGCTGGCTTTCCTCCAGGGACAGTGGGAAAGGGGTGCGAGTGTGCAGAGGGTCCCACTGGGGTTCAGGAATGCAGAGCCACGGACATGGGGGAGCACAAAGCTTTGCCTCAGGGAAGGGAGAGGGGCTTCCGAAGCCAGAGACTTTTTTTCTCTCCAGCCAGCCAAGGCTTCCCACAAGCCATGCAGAACACAAATAAATGATAATGTGCAGTTCTGCTCTGAGCACTTTGGAAAGGGGAACTCAAAAATGTTCTCCTGAGCAGTCACTCAGCTTCAGGCTTTCCTTTGGATGGGTAAAACTTGTTCTCCCACTTGATTTCTTGAAAAACAGGGATTTATTTGGCAAGTGGGAGGTTAAACAAGGGAAATTTCAGCAGCACTTATGCTCTTTGATCTATCTTCATGTACCTTTTCATATGTTCACAAAGGTGGATGGCATTGGCTCTTCTCTCTGTTAATTCAAATTAGAACATGCTTCATTAATTCTCCATCATTTTTGGGAGTTGTGACATGCTTCCACAGTAAGATGTGGGTTTTGTTCCCAGAATGGGTGGTGACTCATCTTGTGCTCTAATGTTCTTTACTTCCCTTATCTTTGCCCAACTTTATCCATCTGTAAATGAGAACATCAAGCCTCCCCACCAACTGTACCAAGAGTGGAGAACAGTTAAAGTTTTTGTAAAATATTAGACTTTCAAAACACCGCAAAACTGAGCTGACCAAAACTATTCACAGACCTATGCCAATACTGGTGATGAGCTTTGGCCAAAAATAATGGGAAAGAAGTCTGAAAAAGCTGGAATGCTTAGATTTGATGGGATTTTTTATGGCATTTCTTTATTTTTCATTTTATGACTTAACTTGCTTAATTTTTTTAAAAAATCAAAAATTCTCAATGTAAGCGAAATTATTTCACCTGAAACAAAATACTTTATTTCATCCAGGCAAAAAGAAAAACAAGTTTGAATTTCTTCAGCATTTAATTCTGGGTTGATCTAAAATCTGTAGTCTGTGAGTCACTTATTCACACAGAATCTTTCTGAAAGTCTTAATTGAAACACATTCAGGCCCTTAGCTAAAAGGCTTCATACGACAGTGAGTTGTTACAGCACAACTTGATGATGAATCTCGAAAATATTTAAGAAGTGTGCCAGGCTAGCACTGTGCTACCCAGAAATGATGCCAAATACAGACTTGTTGTAGCCCATGCCATGTTCCCAGGCCCGTGTGGCTCTCTCTCCAAGATCTCTCGAGAGGAAATCGCTCCGTCCACCCTCAAATTACCGCTCAGCCCTGGATTTCACACATCCATGTGCTGCCTGCATGCAGGAGGCATCACTTTTCCTGCTATGTGCCTGACGCGAACTCCCCTGAAGGCACATGTCTGAGCTAAATCACAAATCACAGGGTGTATTTTTGCTTAACTAAAAAAAAAAAAGAAAGAAAAAAAAAGGAAGAAACAAAGAAAGAGAAACCCAGCCTATTGCTGTCTCCTCACTGTACGTGCCTGGCACACTGTGCTCGCTTTGCAGATTAGGCACTGGGAGGGGTCCTAATGCACAACAAATCACAACGAGGCACAGAAGTTATTCTCTGCTCTTTAGTTCTAGTTCAAAACCAGACCATAAAAAGATCCAAACCCAAACAAAACAATTAATTTCATGTCAGGTGCCCTAATTGTAAGGAAGATTTGATTTCATATTGGGCAAAATGCCCAAGCAACCAAAAAACTGGAACCCGCCAACCTATTTGAACAAGGGACTGAGCTCCCCCACGTCTGGTCAGCCCGCATCTGCATGGCAAATTTTTGGAAGGAGGTACATGACTAGAGTTGAATGTCAAAGCAGGGCAAGCATCAGGGTTTCCCCTCTTCTGGACACCTGTGTTTGCCCCAGAGCTGAGTTTGCACAGTGCCTGTGGTGGGGAAGGGGAAAGAGGTGCTGCCCTCAAGAAGTGTTATGGGGAGGAGGCTGATCAGCCTCTGATGGTAGTTAGTATCACCAAGTCGGTTATTTGCTGAAAATGATAGAAAATTTGTCTCCCCAAAATTTTTTCTGTGCTGATTTCTCAACTGGAAGTTGAAAGGGAAGACCAGCTTCAGCCTTCAGATTCGTTAATGTCTTTTCATCTAATTCCAGCTACCTAATCCTGCAGGGAATTTCTTGCCTCTCCTGTTTCACTTCAGAGCTACTGGCTTTAATTTATAGTGAAATTAAATTAGAACGTGCCTTCTTACCCACTTGGGCAGAGAGGCGAGGGCAGGAGGTTCCAGAGGCAGTGAATGCAGGACTTTGGCCAAACCAAAGGTCAGAGTTCAGCGACTTTCCAAGGGCAGGTTACAGACACACAGAACAAGCACCGTGATCCTCAGCTCTGGCATGTGCGATGCATGTGTGGGCAGGGCTGAGGGGGCTGCTGAAACAAAAAAAAATTACCTAATTACCCAGCCCATATGCTCCCCTCCTGTGCCTGTGTAGGGGGAGCAAATTAGTGCAAGATCTCCATGGCTACACTGGTGCTGCATGCCCAGGACATGCATACCCCATCCCCCCCATCGTACCCCAAACTCTGCTGCCGGGGAGGTCACTCATCCCGGCTGCTAAGACAGTGATGTTGAGGGTGGCATGTTGATGCCAGTACTGAGTAAAGGCACCACCTCAAAACAAAAGGTCGTTTCGGTATTCCCAAATACATTTATTGTCAGGAGGTTTTATTGTCAGGAGCGTCCCTTTAAACGTTGAATACTCTTCTTTTTTAGAAGCGTTTCTCTAGGATTAAGGAAATTTTAAAACAATGGAGATTCTTCATGAACCAAAGCCCTATGACCCTCTCCTTTTCTTCCCTCCCCCTACATGGCCCACAAAACCCCATTTGGGTGTTTCACTCCTCACCACATGGCACTGTTCTTGTCAAGGAATGGCTTTAGCAGGAAGCAAAGAAGGATATCTTTTCCAAAGCGTGTTTCCTCAGGTGGTGGTTTCAGCCTGCTGGGTTGGCATGAGATGGAGAAACTCTGTGGGGCGGGTGCCGTGCGGGTGTCCGTGTGGCTTGTTAACCCGCTCTCCGTGGGACTCTCGTTTTGGTTTGGCAGGTTTGACACCTGGCTTTCTTCTCATTTAAAGCTGCCCCCCAGCTACCTGCTCAGCTACTCGGGCAACTACACCGACGATGCCAAGAGCTGGCGGCTGGTCGACATCACCCGGTTGACCTCCAAGTACCAGCACGACCGGGCCGACAAGCGCATCTGCACCTCCCTGCTCAAGACGAAGACCTGCAGCCTGGAGCGCGCCCTGCGCCGCACACGACGCTTCCAGAAGTGGCTGAGGGCCAAGCGCCTCACCCCCGACCTGGTCCAGGTCTGTGCCCCGCAGCTCCTGTGCCCCACGTCAGCTGGGTGGGGAAGTGGGGAGAGGGAGTCCCAGGAGCGCTGTGTGTTTTGCGGGTTGGGGGAAAAGGTCTGAAGGAGATATGGCTCAATTTGCTGGTTGGAGAGCGAGTTTGGGTGATGGCTGTCATTCTCCCTCCTGCCTGGTTGATGGAGAAGAGGCAGCCCTGTGTCCCCCCCCCCAGCTGAGCTCTTCCTGCCAAAGTTGGAAACAAAATGAGGCCCTGATGGGAAGAAAAGTGTCATGGTCCTGGTTCAAGCTTCCCTAGCCACAGTAATGCCATGGCACAGCCTGGCCAGGGCTTGTGCAGGCTTGGCCCCCAGTGAGGAGGACACTGGCTCCTGGCTTCTTGTGCAGGCTGAGGCTGATGGCCCATGGAAAGCCATAGTGCCCACTGGCTTCCAGCACAAGGATAATACAGGGCCATGCACACAAACACACTGACAGCTCCAGGGAGGAAATTTCTGCCATTTTCTTTTTTCATGTTTTTGAGCATGCCTCAGCACTGAGGGTTTGGGGTTTTTTTGGTCATAATGTTGTACCCAAAAGGGCAGCTCATGCCTTGAAAGAGATTTTGCTTTGGGCCAGGGACCAATTGAGCATGGGCCTCATTTGCTTGTGGCTGGCAAGAGGAGTACATGGGCAGTCAGAGCCAAAGCTTTAATTACTCATCTGTCTGCCATCCATAGCAGATGACCTCAGGTACAAAGAAGCATGTTGCCCTTTCTATCTCAATCCTGGAGTGTCACAGGCAAAGCCAGAACAGGCACAATGTGGAGGGGTCACTGCTGCCAGGTAGATGGGCAGCTATGGCACAGAGCATCCCCCTTACCCTACAAAAACAACAGCAAAACTTTGCAATAACCACTTGAAAGGGGTAGTGGGGAGGTTTCATATACACTAAACAAGACCTGAATGATTATTTCAGTACTTCTCCCCCTTCCAAGAGGAAAGTGGCTGTGAAAAAGTGACATTTTGGGGAAAACTGTGTTAATTGCTAGTGGACAGGTAGAGAAAGTTTTGAGGGTAAAATAGGAAGTAATCTGTAGAAGAAAGAAAAGAACATTTTGATGTAAAAATTAGGTAATAAAAATAGGACAGGTAAGGAAAATTTTGGCACTAACTTTGAGGTAGTCCATAGGGCAGAGAATGAAAATTTGGAGGAAAAAATGTGTTGGGAAAATTTTTGAGGTAGAATCTGAGGCAATCTCTAGTGGATAGAATGAACATCATGAGAGAAATTGAGGCAATCAGTAGTGCACATGTAGGGCAAATTGTGATGATACAATCTGAGGTAATCTCTAGGGATGGGAATGAACATCTTGAGGTGTACTCAGGTAATCAGTAGTGGACAGATTTGTATCGCTTCCATTCAGAGCATCCCTCAGCTGAGCTTGTGGGCCATGGGAAGGGACAACTTCTCCCCGTGGTGGCAGGCAGCAGCTTCCCAGGCACCTGCTGGCTACCACTGTTCACCCAGGCAGGTCTGAAAGGGGCTGCAGGAGGGCAAGTTGAGCTGCCAGGTTCTCCAGCCTTGCTGGAGTGCCCAGGTGCTTGTGCAAAACTTTGCTGCTCCCCACCCCGAGCAGTGCTGTGTGAAAGAGAAGGAGTCGAGAGCTTAAAACATACATTTGCTGAGCTGGATGAAAAAGAAATGGTAGAAATGTGGCTCTGTGGTGTCTCAGATCTGCTGCAAAGTTAAATCATTAGCTGAGACCAAATCCTTGTCCTTAAAAGGCTCTTTGTGTGCTGCACAGTTTTTCCTATCCTGTCCTCTCTGAGACTGAAGTCCCGGCTGGGATTGCACACATACGTATGGGTGCACATGCAGCATCACACTGGAACCCTGGCTGGGGCACCCTGATCTTTCACCTATCCAGTTTCTCCCAGGAGCTTGAATTTCCCTGTGCAGCAGCAGTGGGAAGCTGAGCTGACACCAGCTCCAGGGCACCTCTGAAGTGAGATTGGGGCCAGCCTGGGGATGTGCCCAGGGACAAACTCCCTGGGACATTTCAGCAAACTCTGCATCTTTTTAGTTGGAGAGGACATGGGAGGCTGCAGGGAGGCAAAGACCTTTGCACATCAGCCTCAGGATTGCTCTGCTCATGTTTTCATGGTCTTTTTTTCTGTAAATCAATCAGAGAAACCTAAATTGGGATATAAATCTCTTCTAACAGCATATAGGTTTGAATATATAGAGAAGCACAGTGATTCTGAGGACATGAGACCTACTCCCCTGTGTGGGAACAAATTAAACCCAATACCCTCCACCTTCAAATTTCAGCAGCAATCACTTTTTAAGATCAAGCCTGTGCTCTGCCAAATGAGTTCCGGTGTCACAGTGGTCTAAATGGAAAAGTAGTCAGCAACAACATTTCAGTCATACTGTGTGTCTGTGAGTTTGTACGTGAGACCCCCTTCTCTAGCCCCATTTTGTGACCTCCCTGCAGGTTATAGTGTGACCTCCCCAAACCGTTTAGCCCCACAGAAACAGGGATCCCCTTCTGCTCTGGCCACCCCAGTTGCTCTCCTCTCGGCCAAAAACTGCAGGACCACCTCCCCTGCCCCCCAGCCCAGTGCTGGTGTCCCTCTGCAGTGTTTGCTGGGCAGATACCTGTTGGCAACCCAACAGAGGAGCATTTCATATGTCACTGCAAGTACTTACTGCAGACCTGCTCTTATGGCTTTATTTCCATCCCTCCTCACTTTTTTTGGAGATGTTAACAGCACACTGTTAACACGGTGCCCAACCTGTTCTACCAAGCTGCTGACACCCAATGGTGTCTGTACAACCCTCCCTGCAGTTTATCCTGTATAGTAGCACTGAGGAAAACCAACGAGCTCGGGTAATTTTGTCTTATAGACAAAGAACTATGGCAAACTATAAGGTCCTTGAATCAAAATGACAGACCATGAAGTAATGCTTTTACATTTTACACTGCCTGCCCTCCCTGACCCAGCCATCAGCTGAGCTGCCTGCCACAGTGATTATTTCATCCACCACAATGAAAATTTTTACTGGATGCAGTCTTCAGTCTTAAAATCCAGCCTGCCTCAGAGATGAGTAGGATTTAGCAGGGGCTCAGCCTGCACAGCAGCCCCAGCCACCCACTGCCCAGGAGCTCGTCACCTCAAACCACACTAAATGCTTTTCCTGTTGGAGGGGAAGAGCAACAACAAAGCAGGTTAGTTTCAGCATGGATCACCCACAGGGCAAATTTACAGCCCTGCTTACAAAGCACAGCCTGGAAAATGCTGAAGGCAGATAGAGGAAAGCAGCACCTAGGTGAAAAGCATTTGCAGCCCCTCTCTCTGGGATGGACTGTTTGAAACTACTGACCAGCACCTCTGCCTGCCCTCAACAGATGTTCCAGCACTCTGCTTATGTGGCCTCTGAGGCCAATACACATTTCTTTGCTTTCTGCACATGGGTGAGTCCATCCCAGGGAAGGATGGACACTGTGGGGCTCCCAGAGCCACTTCCACTTCCTGTGGCTTCTTTGACCTGGTCCTTCATCATCAGAGGTGTGGTTCAGTAAATCTGCTGGAAGAGAGGATGAGCCCATAGCTACTCAGGGCATCCTTACTTTCTTCCTTTTGAGAGTGAAGGAAACCCTTGGCTTTACATGGCCGGGCGCTGTAGGTGCTTTCACAAGTACAACCAAATGCTGCCTCCTGAAGCTCACCCTGAAGCTGGTTATTTGGTGAAGCTGCACTCAGGTGGCAGCTCATGAGGCAGGAGGTGTCCATGTTCCTGGTCTGTGCCATCCCTCCTTGGGCTGACTGAAGAGAAATCAGAGCAAGGAGAATTTGTCTTCCAGAAGTTGTCTTTACGTCAGTGAATTCTGTATGTGTCTGTGCTACAGATACATATGTATGCACATACTGAGTTTAAAATGCATCATGTATTGTGCAGTAGGGGGAAGAAAAATCACAGCTGAGTGCAGGTAGGCTTTGCAGGAACTACACATTATCAGATATAAAAATGTAGGGATTTAATCAATGTAAATAAGAAGCTTTCCACATCAATTGGAAAAAATATGTCAGGTTATCTGTCAGGACTTATTCTCTGGGGTTTCTAATATGTGTTCTTCATGTTTTCTTCCACTGACAATTTTTTTCTGACAGTTTTACAACTTTTTTTTCTGCTCTAGGATGTTTCCATCAGTTTGCAGGAAGGGGAGACCGCTCCCAACTGATACAATTGAGCAGGTGCTGAGCTTTACACTGTGAAATCAAAAAGATCCCATTGTCCAGTTTATGTGGATCGGGGCTTCATTAAGATCTAGGAATCTGCACCAATGGTTGGTGCAAAGGTGGCAGCACCCAGCCTTGCTCCTCTGTTCCGTCACTGCTGCTGCTGAAAGGATTCCTCAGGAAACCAGCAGCAAAAGATTCCTCGGGAAACCAGCAGCCATGAGCACCACGTGCAGCACATGTCCACATTTGTGTTAAGAGGATGAGCTCTGACCTTGGAAATCCTAATTACACCAGTCATGCCTTCTTTGCCACTGTGTTTTCTGTTCCTAATGTGCACTCTTCAGTCTCAGCTTTTGCATTGCAAACTCCTGGAGGCAGTGAGTGTTTCTAACTTTGCCTGCAAATATTTGCATACACACTGAACTGCAAGGGACTTTCTCCACCGTTTATCTCTTACTTAACACAGTTCTGTTCTGCTCATTCCTTCCCACTTCTCCTTCAAAGGGAAAATGGCAGAGTTAGCCACAACGTTCCTGCAAGTGTCGCAATACAGAAATCCATAATCAGCCCTCCTCCTGCACTGCTTCTATGGTTTTAGACAATTAATTGAGAAAATATTTCCTTGATAAGGCTACATCAGAGGAGAGGAGAACACTTGTAACTAGAACTGAGGAGAGTTATTTTTGACAAATGTTTTATTCTTTTAGGGAGAAAAAAAGGGTTCTTTTGTTGTTGTGAAGCAACGTTTCAGTTGGGGTTGAGTTTCTCAGGTAATTTTGACCAGCTATTGGCATTCATGGCTTGTTCTGTGCAACTGAGGTCCAAGAAAGGTGTGGCTCGGACCTCACTGGGGCCGGCAGGGATACAGAGGAGGAGACATGGGACATCCAGTCCCCCCTTTCCACCTCCAGATGGGAAAATGTCACACTCTTTCTTTCCATGTTTCTTTTATTTCTTTGTCATGGCTGGATAATTGTTTTATGCCAAATGAACACTTGCACAGGAAGGGCTGAGAAGCACCTACCTCAGAGATATCAAATGGCAAATGACCAAATACCAAATGACCTCAGAGATACCAAATGACATGGGGAGATGCCTTGCCAAATCTTTACTCTCAGCATGAAAAATGGTGGGAGCAATATGAGCTCCAATTCCCTTTCCTCTGAAAAGCATCTCCTGAAGACCAAAAAAGTAAAAAAACCACAAAAGAGTAAATTTCATTACTGGAATAATTTTTTAGAAAAAAGGCTTAGAAAAACCTGATTCCCTTCCCCAGCAGAGGCATGGCAAGACAGTGCTTCTGTGCCACTGTGGGCAACCATATATACATCCACTCTCCTTAGCTATTAAGGAAGAACAACTGAAAACCCCCCCCATAATTCTTGACTATAAAAGTATAAATTTCTATTCTATTCATCCCAGCCATTTGCTTATGCAATTTTACAAGCCAAACCTCCAAATCTGTACAGTGAAATACAGTGATAATTGACTCCATTAGCCCGAAGGTTCTTTATTTGTTGCTGGTATTTACAAAAAATACACACAGGCAATTCAAATTTGGTTTTGATAGTTAATGCATGAGTTTATCAGAGAGAGAATATATCCTGTGCTTGTATTCACACACAATGTTTATTTACACTTTCAAAGCATGTTTACTGACCTTAGCAAATAGTATCTTCAAGAAAGCTGCTCACAGGTTAAGCAAATAGTAGAGCGATCTGAAGATTATTTAATGAGGGAAGTGAGTCACTGTTTTAACAACAGGAGGGCCAGTGAGATGAAATGCCAGGGCTGGAAACCTGGGTGGAGGGAAGAGGCCTGCAGTGTGGACACACATGGTGCCATGCAGTTGGGGGAATATGAGCTTTGCAGCATCCATGGCTGCCCCATGAAAACTAGGTGCCATTCTGGAAACCTGAGTTGTGAACAGGCATTTTTGGATAATATCAGTCTTTTCCTAGGAGGGCTTTGCTGTTGGGATCTCCCTGTGTCCCCGTCCACTTCAGAGCTTGTGCCCCATCAGGCAGAGGCGCAGTGGGCAGAGCACAGACGTGCCCATACTCCCGGCATGGTCCGAGCATGTTACAACGTCTCAGGCTGGAAAATAAACATCTTTTCCGTGTTTTCCCCTCTCCCCAGGGCCTGTCCAGCCCACTGCTGCGCTGCCCATCCCAGCGTCTCCTGGACAGGATAGTGAGGCGCTATGCCGAGGTGCCAGACGCCGGCAGCATCTACATGGACCACCTCACTGACCGGGACAAGCTGCGCCTGCTGTACACCCTGGCAGTGAATTCACACCCCATCTTGTTACAGGTACATATCACCCCGCCCCAGCTTGAAACACAGCCCTGCAACCCCTTGCAGGTGCAGAGGAGCCCCAGCCGTGGCCTTTGGCGTGCCTAGGGCCTTCATAAAACCTGTTTCTTCTCTGGGGTTGGATGGCTGAAGCCAGGCAGACTCCTGAGCTGCTTCTTGCATCAGCCTGTGAAGCTGTGGAGAGATAGGGATGCCCAGCCCCTTAAATAAATCAGAACATAGGCTGAGTGTTGCAGTATTAACTGTGAAAGCCAGGGTTTTACACATCCCTGATACTTCACAGTGTTAAGTTTGCATTGCTAATGTATTACTAAAAGTCACAACCTGTTTATGAAAGAGAAGGAGCATGCTTTGGAGTGGGAGGACCAAGACACAGCGTGGATGTTGAACATGGGCTTGGGGGAGCACTGATTTCCCATTCTCCATGTGCCAGTGCTGTTTTATCCAATTGCATACCACTGGTAATATCTCCATGGCAAAGTGCAGCTTTGAAGAAGAATTTGGTGGAATCTCAAATACAGCTGAACTCTGGGTTTGAAGGTAGTGACCTGGGAAGCCTCACGCCCCTTCTCTGCTCTCCTCCTGGCATAACTGACATGCGGTTCCTCTCTTTCCTCTGCCTGGTCCCAGAGAGGGGGAATGGTGCTCATGCTCTGGGAGGCCCCTGGAGATCCTTTAGCTACCCTGGTCATGGCTCACTGGGGCATGAGGCTGTGAATCTTAACACTCTAAAGATACAAGAATGCAGCTTAGAGGTGAGAAAAATGTGACAAAGAGAAATGTCTTTATTTTACATGGTTGCCCAAAGTGCCTTCACAGCAGAAGGGAGAAGCAACCTTAAATATGAAACTGGACAAGTCCATAATGCCTTAACAGGGTCCGTGGCAGTGGGGAGACAGATAAGTTGACAGAAATCCTTGTGTTGTTACATCTCAGCAGTCAGATGTTTTGATTTCCACCAGGGATAACTCCATGAGCTGCAAGGATGGAGGGACCCAGGCCTGGGTGTCCCCACCATAATAAACACACAGCATTTCTGTCCCTGAGACTACAAAGTCTCCTACGAAGGAGCCAGGCAGTTCTTGTGAATCAGCAAAACTGCTTTAGCCCCACCTCACCTCTGGGCTGTGACTTCAGCTACGCAGCGTTCATGAGGCACCCATCAAAGACACCTAAAATTAGCTGTTCTGCGGCTAAAATTTTCATGAATTTGATGCCTATTATTATCTTGGACTTTCCAGTTAGTGTTCCTCACAGAATAGGTCTTAAGATATCAGATTCTTCCTTCATCGTAAAGGGGACAAAAAAAATCAGAAAAAAATGGTCAGAGCTACTGCAGGACAGAGCAGCCCCTTTCCCAGCTGTTAGGGCAGAATGGGGGCAGGGAAGCATTGCTGGCTGATTCAGAAACCACACCACAACACTAGTGCTGCTGCTTGAAGCCAGACAGGTTATTTCAAAGTCCTCTGCGAGGGAGCTGGGTCCAAAGGTAGAGCAGGATGCCCGGATAATCCTCCTACTCCCATTCTCCTCGGCAGATTTTTCCTGACGTGGAGGGATGGCCCTTCCCACGGTACCTGGGCTCCTGTGGGAGGCTGGTGGTCAGTGCCAGCACCCAACCCCTGCGCGACTTCTACAGTGCAGCCCCCGAGGTGGCCGCAGACCTGGCCCTCCAGCTCCTCGCTGTCCTCCGCTCCATGGGCGCCAACGACCTCAACTACTTCTTCTACTTCACCCACGTGGACGCTGGCACCTTTGGCGTGTTTAGCAACGGGCATCTGCTCATCCGGGATGCCAGCACGCTGGGGATCATCGACAAGGAGGAAGGTACTCGGCAGGATCCGCGCAGGAGCATCTGTCGCAGGAGGGCTGAGCGAGGCCGGGCAAGCAAATCTGTCACCTGCTACGCTCAGCTCTGCTGCTGGTTTGGGGCTTTTTTTAATCAAATAAGTATTGCTTGCTAAATGAAACAGTGAAAATTCCACCGAGAGGTTTGCTGACAGCAGCTCCTGCCAGCCTGGCTCTGAGTTAGAAAGGTGACAGACATTTTCTTCATGCAATTAATGGTTTGGTGGCTGACCAGTTTGGTGGCGGTAGCTGTCAGCATCTTTCCGTGTGCACAGTGCTTAACACTCTCATTTGAAGTTTTCCTAAATCAGCCCTTTTAAACCTTTGGCCACACAAATGTCACTATTTGCAAGTAGAAATATAGAACTTCATTTGTTTTAAGCATTGGGTCAAATTGGACCCTTTTTACGTGTATTTATGACATTAACTAATAATAGTTATTACAACAACATAACCCTCCTTTTGTCATTTTTGCATGAAAATAAGTATTGCTATTCACTTTTCTCAGGTTATGTTGGTCTAATCCAGGAAGCAGAGCTAGTCAAAGACAATTCTTCCAATAATTTAACACTTTCATTTTGAATGTTCAAGTTTCAAAAGGCCTTTTCTCAGTTCACACAGTCAGCTGAGCGGGTCTCAAAGATTCAGAAGCAGCTGTCAGAAAATTTTCCACTGGGTTTCCTTTTCTTGTCCCAACGGCTATTACTGTTAACTTGACTCCAGCTAGATGAGCTGTTGTTGCAAGTTAATGATTTTGGTAACATGGAAAAAATTACAGGTCTGCTTTTTGTGGTAGTTTTTGTAGGAGCTCCACATTTTAGGTTTGTACTCCAGTTCTCATTTTTTCTGCATCAGTTTGACTTGACAGACTCCTCTCCAATTCCTCTGGCAGGCGGTTCTGCAGAGCTCTGTCATTCAGAAAAATATACATATTTCAGGAGTGAGAAAATTGGCCCATATACAGCTACAGCACGAAGTAATTTGTGGTGAAAGGTGGCTGTATCCCTTAGACAGTAACAAACCCCGTGTTAATACTGAGGTACAGACATCTGTAGTTATCCAAGAGTTCTCCACCATGTCTCTAACAAGTGATTTAATTGTCTCCTACAGGGAGCCAGCTGCTTGATGGCCAACAGGAGTACAAAGATATATTTAGCTGCTTGACTGTGGGCTGCCAGTCTGCATTTGTGTCCTGTAACTCCATCAGGGAGAAGCACAGCCTCGTCATGGTGTGTCAAGAGCTTTTGCCTAAGCTCCTGAAGGGGAAATTCTTGCAACCCGTGCAGGAGAAGATCGACAGCTTCCTGCAGCACTGTGCCAGTGGCCTCACTGATGACCAGGGTGTCAACCAGGCCATTGCAAAGCTGGCAGAGATCCTGAAACCTCTGCGGTCCTGTGATTCCCGTTTTGCCTACCGCTACCCTGACTGCAAATACAGTGACAAATACTGATGGAGGAGGAGTCCCTGGAAAGCACTGGGGCAGTGTCAGCCCACTGCCAGTGCAGGAAGCAAGAAGGAACCAGAGTAGTTGAAAAGAGCTGCATCAAATCTGGGGCTTTCTTATCCAGATGGAGGAGGAGAGAGCAGAGCGCACATGGGATTTATTTTCCATCTACCACCGATGCATTTGTTACATGGGATATTAGATATAGTGTGTGGCTTATGGGTTATTAGCATTATCATGAGTGACAAAGGCTACAGGATTAATAAATCTCATTCACATATTTTGGCCTTAGAAGAGTTTTCCACGCCATTTGTTGAAAAAAAAACCCCTCTGAAGGCAGGATTGCACACAACTAGCTAGATACAGGAGCTTTATTGCCAAGAAAGGCTTTCTGATTGAGATGATATATACATAATGTGGGATGGATGGAAGCATTAAAGACTTTCCCTGTGGCTATTTTTGTGTGCTAGAAATCATAACGAAACTGAACCACCAGATCAGTTCTGTACCATCATCCGTCACGGATCACTTCTATATAATATTCAAATTTTATTACTTTTATGACACACACAACAGAAAGACGCAATCACTGGCATTAAAAAGCTGAAAGGTCCCATGTCTCTTGAGACTTAGTTTCTCTAATCCCCAAATGTAATTGCTTCTAGTCTTTCCCAAGCTGATGGGCAGTAATTGGAGACTAATATGGGGTTTTGGTTTAAGACCATAAAAAAAACCCGACTCTGGGAGGTGATTGTTCAGCAGACACTTTCACAATTTTCTCTCTAAAGCAAAATGAAGGAACCATTTTCACAAAACCATTCAGATGGCAAATTGCCTTAAGAGGAGAAACAATATGAGCAGAGGATGAGACATTGGTTTACACTAAGCCCAAAAAGACTCGCTGAACACTCAGTACTCCGGTGTGTATGCTGAAGCACTCCTGAAGAGCTGGGGAAGTTCTGACCAGTAAGTACAGCCATCCTCATCAATTTGCTTTTCAAGTGAGAAATTGTTAACCCAGTCCCCAAAGGAGTGACTTGGGCACTTGAAAGTTGGGATGGTGGACCCCTTTCACAGCAGTGGCTAAGCCAGGGCTAGATACATATGCCTCATTTTGTGGTAGAAGGTTGCAAAAGTTGTAAAACACAACTTTCTCACCCAGAATCTGTCAGTCCCCCTCATGTGAGCTCCCTGTGGGGTGTCAGAGACCCACATCAAACCTTCCCTGATGTCTAGGGTTCTGTCTGACAGACCTCACCTTGGTTTGGGGCTTTCTCTTGGGAACAAGGAATGCAGGAATCACCAAGAAAATTTGACTGAGCTGAGTCGGGAACTGGGCTTTCTGGATCACCCATAAGTGTTTTCATTATGGAAACAGTTTTCCTCTAGCCATGTTTTGAGAACTAAATTGGTAACAGCACAAAAGCAGAAAGAGATGAGAGCCCATTTGCATTGCCAGTGGTTGTACTGAATTGTGTTTTACAGAGTAAGAATGCAAGTCAAGATTTTGTGTTTATGTTGGAGGGGCTCTGTGTGTGCAAAGCATCCAGCCTGCGGTTCAAGACAGGTGTGGTTGTAGGTTAACAAGGCACATTGGGTGTCCAAAACCACACACACAGGCCTGAAATATGGGAAATCTGACCTATGGGCATTTATTTTGCCTTTCCTCCTGGCATGAAGTATCAAGTGCACCTTTTACCTCTCAAGATGTAGAAACATTGAAAATAATTTGTAGGTAAATTTAGCTGCAGGTCCAGATGGTCAGACGGCAAAAATGTTTAAATACACAGCCTCGGCTGTGGCTGCAGCCCTCTTCCTTGGTTTCAGTCTATTCCTACATCATGGCTCCCTTCCAAAAAGAAAAACATGTCCTTCACTGAGATCCATAAGGCTGTCTAACAATCTGGTTTCATCAGTTTTTCTTGAATCTGTCTGCATCTCCAGTCTCTTGGTGTGTGGTTTTACCTGATAGCTGGGTGTTAGCCCTGGGCTACAACGAGTATCCTGCACTGTGCTGGATTCTGGATGCTGGGTGGGTGTTATCACCTCGTGTGGGGCTGGAGGAGCTTCACCACTGCTCTTGCTGGGGTCAGTGGTGAGGTGCTGCCCACCCTGGGCTGTGAGCTGCCAGCATCCTCTCGGTGTTGGAAAGAGGCCTTTTTCACATAGTTTTAACTAAAAATCCACACCACAAAATGCCTAGGAAGTGCTAGGATGAAGATCAAGCCTAGTCCACCCAAGTTCCAGCAGAGGTGATTTGTAGGCCATGGGTCTGCAGAGATATCCTGAAACTTGTCTGTGATTCATCAGACCTCTCTGATTTAGCAATGGCTTGATTTGCCCTGAAAGGAGTAGAAACCCTTGCAACAGGGCTCCACTCCGGATTCACTGCTTTCTCATGTGTCCTGGCCATTTTTCTTTTCACCATGGGGCACATTTTCCTTGTGGAAATGAACCACTTGTCTACCATATGGCTTTTTGCAAAGTGTCTCCTGGGCAGTAGAGCACCTCTGCTATCCACCCAGCCCAGGGAAATGCTGAGGGGTTGCTTGTACTCAGGCCTTGGAGAATGGCAGGAGCAAGCTCAGATCCCTCAGGTGTAGTCCAGCGTTGGACAAAAGGACTGAGAGGTGTCACACGGGCTTCATGTTGGCCCTGGTGACTCGCAGTCAGGAAGAGCTGGGACTGAGGAACAGAAGAGTTGTGGTTTTACTTTGCTACTTGGACTCAGTTGGCAAGGCTGCAGCAGAAGCTTTGAGGCACGTAGCATCTATTTTAGCAGGGCTTGATTCAAAGTTGTTAAAGCTGAGAGGAGTCTCCACACTGCTTTTAATAGATTTTGATACGAGTTTAAATAAAAGAACCATTCATGATTAAAAATAACAAAATCATGGATTTACAAATTATTAAATTGTTGGGAGCTGTGTTCTCCACCAGTTTCTCTTCAGACATCGATTACAAAGGCCAGGCTCATGTAAGACTAATATGCCAGCCATAAAGTCAGTCCATGGCTCTGAGAGCAATAATTTTCCTAAACTAAATCTCATTTCCTTATATTTCCCTGTCTTTTTTTTTTTTTTTTTTTCATTGCCAATTTTTACTCTTAATATTTTCCTTTTTCTTGGCAGTCAGGCCCTGGAATCAGTGCCCACTCTGTCTGCCAACTCCAGTCAAGCCTTCAAATCCTAGTAGGCTGGGCTCCAAAAGGATGTGAAATTAACTTATAAATGGCAATTATTTAAAACCTAATCCTTCCCAAAAGAACTCTCCAGCAATTTTTTCCTCTCTGCATTTGAGTTATTTCTGACAGTGGCTTTGTGTGAGCCTTTGAAAATTGTTCCTGGTAACAACTTAAGCCATTTCCACACCATAACAAGAATGACAAGAGAAGTCTTCCACCAATCTGTCAGCCTCAGCCTCCTTCATCTGTGGGTAATTTGCAGCTGCCTTTATGCTCAGCTGTTTCTCAGGTGTCTGTCTTACTGCACTATGTCCTACATACTTTTAAAGTATTCTTGTCAAGAGGTTCATAAGACTGTATTTTCTGCCGTATTTTGACTAGCAGCATATTTTCACACTGCCATTTCTCAGGGGGTGGAGGCTGTGTATGGGCAGCCTAACACAAGTGACAGTCCTGGTTTCACCCAGCACAGTTCACTGCTCCTCTGTGTCTCATCTTCAGTCAGCACCTTCTCATGAGTCTGTAGTGCTCACACTGCTGCCCCTGCCCAGCACAACCCCTTGGAAAGGAAGTCAGCCAAAGGTTTATCTAGTGGGTGGCATGCCTGCCATGGCAGGGGGGTTGGAACTAGAGGTATTTAAGGTTTTGTACAATCTAAGCCTTTCTACTGTTCTATGACTTTTCACACACTGCTCCCACTGAAGAGGGAGAAGCAGCATTGGCTGAAATATGTCTTCATCACAGAAAGCAGAAAATTGGTAAAATCTGGTTCCCTTCTATCAGTTACACACCCAGTGCCTATTCACTCTGCACTCTTGTCTTATTTTAGCCACCCACTTACTCAGACGTGGCTGGTGCACGGGGAAAATGACACCAGGAGCCTCTGAAGTGGCCTTGTGCTCCCAAACTTCACAGAAGCGTTTGTGCCCGTGAGTCTGGGCAGTTCTGATGCCTCCTGGCACCTCCAACTGCTGCATGTCCAAAGAGAAAGGGGCATGCTCTGCACTGTGGGAAAACCCACACAGGTATTTGAAGTGTCTGGTAACATGTAGAACATCTCAAAACCCTCTAGCAGGGGTGCTCTCATTACTACTCCTCCTGGGGGGTTGGAGACTCAGATTTCCCCCTCCACAGCTTTTGTGGCTCATTAACTCCTGCCCCACTTTGCTCACAAACACACACATCCCTCTGACACAAAGGGCTGCCCAGAAAACACTGTGTCATTTTGGAGAACTTGGGATCAGCACTCAACAGCTCCAGTCCACAGAGGGAGCACATTTCATGCATCTTTCCAGCAAACTCAGCCAACAACAGTTGTTTGCAGGTGCTTTTTATTTGCCTTCTGATTTTCTGAGACTTTAGGATGCACTTGGGTCCCATTTACCAATTACTCTCTACCGCCAGGTGTTCCAGATACATTATTGTTAATTCTTCCTCAGCTTCTCCCATCATCACACAAATCTGGAAAGCGGAGCTTGAACAAAAATATTGAATGTCATGAGATGTTATGAAATCACAAAAGCCAGAGCATGGTGTTCTGAGCTGATTCACCAAGACACATTAATTTGATTAATAGGCAAGCTTAGCTACTACTGTATCCTCTGTTTCCCTAATTCAGCTCTGAAAGGAGCTTAGTAGACATCCTGAAAGTAAAACCAAACAAACATGAAATTCAGGGAAAGGCAAATTAAATGCAAACAGCTACTCATGACAAGGCCATTGGGGGAGTTTCTACTTTATGGATTAGAAAATATAGTCAGACTCATCTGCTTTCCTCTCCAAGGGGATCGGTGGGGTTTCAGCACTGCTCCTCAGGGATGATCTGAACAACTGACAAGAGAACCCCAAGGAAGGGTGAGGATGACCCAAAGGTCCATAAAAAGTAAAGAGAGAAGAAAAGACAGATGGAAAACCAGGGAGGGACATGGTACAAAGATCTTCACAAAATTAAAAAAAAAACAAAACACTTAAAGGATGGGGATAAGGTGAGGGTACCAACTTGTGCATAGACCACCAGAAGGAAATGGGGCAGCAGCAATAAGCTAAATTTCTTACTATAAAAACAAAGCAAACCTGTATTTCATCCACCTGCAGCATTCTACCTTTTCACTTTTCTGGGGCAAAAAGAAGTATCTCTTTCTCTCTCTGATTGGAGCTGAGGGAGGCTGTCTGTTGACACTCCTCATTTCTGTCAAAGGGCCATCAAACTATCACCACTGAATTTCTCACCCCTCCCTACCTGTAGGCTGTAATTGGCTAAAAGACCCCAGCCCTCTCCTAACATCCATGGGGGAAAAGCAGGCAAACATTTCTTCAATGAAAAAAGGACAATGAGCTCTGGTGAGAGTCAGGGCTGCACCACCCTCACGTCCACCTACTCCCCGGTAGCACCTCTTCTACCCTGAACCCCTCATTTCTTTAGGTGTTACCTGCCCGGAATTAGCATTAAAACAAGAAAACAAAAAAAAACAAAACAACCAACATCTACTGCTTGCAACACAGAGTACAAATGGCAGTAGTTAGTTTAGAACAAAATTTGGGGGAGTTTGAAGAACAAGAATCCACTAGCCTTCTCCCTGGAGACATGGAGCTTTAAAAGAACAAGCTTGTCAGGTTCTACAGTCCTATAGTACTACTCAGCAAGGATGCATACAGATACAGCCCTTGCCTTACACAGTTCATTGGCTACACTGCATGTAAAGATATCTCCTTAGACTAACACCCACAGAAATGTCATGTAAGGTTCAGCATATTATGTGCTTGAAAAGGACCTTGTCAGTCACGCTGGATTTTTTTCCCGTTTCAAAATTTAAACATTCATTTGGATAAAGGCTTGTCAAATTTATTCCTCTAGTGATGCCTTAAAATAGTGGTTTTTCTTGTTTAAAAAAATAATCAAGACACTAGGTATCATCAGACTTTTCACAGGCATTGAAACCTCTCTCTGTTCATATTCTTGGTAAAGAAAGAATAAGAAAGAAAATTCTCTGGGTTTTCACTCTGCTCTGGCTGGAGCAGCTGTAAACATTTACTCTTTTTTCCCCACCACCTCAAGATGAAGATGGAACAAAGAAAGAGCCCTTATGTGTTTGCACTATTTCTACAAGCTAAACAAAGCAGGGATTTGAACTGTCTGTAGTTCGGGTACTGCTGAAGGGCAGGAGGAGAAAGGTGCTGAAAAATGGGGCTGCTGGGGAAAAGTGCTGGGACTCAAGATCTCTGTTCCCAGTCAGGGCACTTGTCACCATTTCAGATGTCCCTGAAGGGAGTCACTGCATCATTGCTGGTGTTTCAAAATGGAAATCCCTTCAGCAGGTAGGCAGGGGATGGGAAGAGTTGTCCAGATTTAAGGAAATTAATTACTTATCTATCCATTCCCATTTCCATTCATGGCACTGCTTATTCTGCCTGTCCCCTTCCACCAGAGAGAGGATCGCACTGGGTGCCTTTGCTATGTGAAGGCTGCATGGGAACAAACCTCCCAAATGCTAAAGGACACAGCAATGGCCTGATGAGCAAGGCCAGGGATGATGCCCAGGGCTCAGGGAGCTTTCCATCTAATGGCTGCAGTCACTGGGGACAAATATTGACAGGCATTTCTCTCTGTTTCTGCAGGGGTGTGAAAGAAAAAAAGCCATGTAGGAAGTGGTTTTGTTGAATTCTGTGAGCAAAATGACCATAAAAACCTAACAAACAGCTGTCAACTTGTTGTGCCAATGTGCTGTTTGACTTCTATTCCAGCGGTAGTCCTGGGGTTACCAACCAGCAAGAATCTCCCTCTGTCTGCTTACAGGGAGAGCAGGGAAAGTCTGGCCAAGCAGTGGTGAACTTTATGTTTGCAGGTCCCTAGGTAGCAGCCAAGCAGAGCTTTCTAAAAATACACCTTTTGCATGACTGAAGGATTGCGCGTACAAGAATATAAAGTTACCAGGGAAGGAAGGCAGAGAAGAGTAACTTCTGAATGGAGAACGTGGGTACAAATGACCTTGGTGTTCCATCAAAAAACCATATATATTTATCAAAAAAAGTCTAATGCTTCAGCAAAGGCAGATCAAAGAGGAAATATAAAAGACACAAGTCATGAAAACCACCAGGACTTTTCTAACTGGATCAGAGTCTTCAAAAGACCATCATTCCTGGGGATTTCTGTGTTTGTGGAATTTTATGAGAGGGGTTGTTCATAAATTTGACAGAAACACAGTCTGCACTAAGGGACAGAGTACTTTCA
The DNA here is from genome assembly GCA_013399895.1 of Serilophus lunatus. Classification (NCBI taxonomy): domain Eukaryota; kingdom Metazoa; phylum Chordata; class Aves; order Passeriformes; family Eurylaimidae; genus Serilophus; species Serilophus lunatus. The sequence goes on along the minus strand of VXBA01004406.1, from coordinate 154,867 downwards.
GTACTACAGGGGCAAAAATTAAGAATTACTGAAAAAGCTGTGCCTACAAAGTACCTCTTTTCCCTGCAGATCCAGATCGGTGAGGACACCCATTCCTGCTCTGAGACATGGGTCAGCTTGTGGAACAGGTAGGAAAAAAGGCTTTTAATGAAGTCCTTAAATCAATTCCTGCTACTGGACAAGGATGGAGGTTTGCTACATGGCAGAGGAGTGAACTCATCTAGAGGGAAACTTTTGGAGACTGGATTTGCAGGTTGCCGTGACAGCTGTGAGTTGCTTCTTAACTCTTTTAAGCCATATATGGAGCCCAACAGGAAAGTGGGATCTGCTGGGATGTCTGCCCAAGTTTTTCTTGAAGAGATCAGCAACAGTAGGATCTGTTTAAAGACACCACATTAGAAGTTCAGAGTAAATGTGTACTGACAATAAATAAAAAATATACACACATATACCCCAGGTGGCTAAACAGAAGCACAAGGGAGCAATTCAAATCAAACAGGCACCTTTCAAAAAGTAGAAATCAGATGCAGAAATTAGGCAAATTAGATGCAAGACTACAATAAGGGAGCTCCAGAAAAGAAATCCAAGGAGTGACTCTCTAACAGCGTGGAGGCTGACAATAAACCCTTTCTCAAACACATCAGAGGCAGAAAGGATGCCAGAAGAGCTGCTGTGGCCAGCATGATATCTCAGTGCGAGGCAGCCCAAGGAATGAAGAAAACAGTATTTTGCAATGATACTCACAGGCAAAAGAAGAAATAGGACTAATAGCTTAAGTGAGTCTGTTAAGACCAAAATCAGGTAAAAGCCACCCCAATCTTCCCTTCTGTCAGAGTAAGATGCCCACGAGGGAGAGTGGGGGTTGTGCACCTCATCTCCACTGAGACTTTGATGGTGCTCTGTAGGAAAGCTGGTGAATAATGATTCTGGTAGAAATAGCATCCAGTGGGTGCGAGTGAGGAACTCTGCTCAGGGTGTGTGTGACTCTGCTAAGGGCAGCTGCTCATCATGGGGAGAAAACCAGGAGCAGAGCAGGGACCTCAGGGGGCTCAGCCTGCCAATGGAGCCTGGGAAGATTTGGGGTTTCAGTGCAGTGCAGAGAAAAACAGGATAACCAGACAGGCATAGGCGTGGGAGGGTTTTCCCAAGGGAGATCAGCCTTGCAAGATGTCATGAGCCTGGAGGGAGGTGGCTGCCGAGGAAATCCCCTTTCAGGGATTGTAGGATAGTGGGAGGACATAACAGGATGAGGATCCTTCTTTGTCTTGTTTCTTACATTGCTCCCCAAACACAACGCCAGAGTTTTGTTCCAACCCAAGTGATTTCCAAATGTCACAGGAATGGCTGCAACAAGGGCTGGGGGATGTCCCAGCTCATGGCCAGGTGCCCACTTGTGGTGACCACCAAGTAAACATCTTTCTCAGCTCTAAGGGGAGTCTTTGGCTTTGATACGTCTTTAAAATTTAAGAAGTGAATAATTTTACAATATTTATGAATAAAGCTATTGCAACATAGCTACTAATGACTCACTGTCTTCTCAAGGAAACACCCTAATTTTTCACTGATACCTCCTTTTGGGGAATAAAAATCCCAGAATCCCAGATCTATTCAAGTTCTGTTTTGCCAGATTAGTTGCTTTGCACATCTGGAAATGTTCATTCAGAACAAGCCTTCATCATAATCAAAAGTAAGTTATCAGGCAAAAATGCATCTGATTTAATTTTTGAGGGCAGGTATCCTCAAGAGACTTTTTATTTCAACATCTAAAACAGCTTTCAGTGGCTGTACATGGATTAATACAAGTTTCTTTCTTCTCATAGAGTCAAAGTGGTCCAAAGAGTTGATCTCATTTTTCTTTGCTTGTTTAGGATCTGGAAACCTTGGGCTCAAGGGCTTTGTTTTCCTCCTAGGTGAAACCTGGTAGCTCTGGAAACTGTCCCTGCTCCCATGCATTGTGTCCTTGGATTTTTTTTGAGAGAGATGTACTACCCCGATGAAGCTCTCTTGCTATCTTACCCAAAACAGCTTCGTCTGTTGTCTGTAAGACTGTTTTTCCTTCTAACCATCCTCACTCCCTCATGTTTACAGAAGTTCAGTTTCTCCCAGAGGAATGAAGAAACCCCAAATTCCTTCCTGAGGGACAATTACTGATTCCAGAAATGGAGACAGTCGTGTTTTCTGAATTGAAGTGAAAGAGAACTTTGATGAGCACTCAGTGTTGCTCTGCCCAGGGGTAAGCAGCCAGGGGGAGGACACTTTCCACCCCTGTGTTCCCAGGGAATGTCCCCCCCTGCCATTGGCACTGGCTGCCCCGTCGCTGCTCTCCCCCTGGTGTTTGGCTACACAGGAGCTCTGCATGGGCTGCTTTGGCTGCTTGGGAGAGGGAAGAGAAACTATTTCCTCAAAGTCATCACAGCTGGAGAGGCATCAGGGGAAAAACTTCCTCTTGGTGCAACCAGAGAAGACAAAAATAGATTGCAAAGGGAAGAAAAAGGAAAAAGTTGTTATCACCCAAACCACCACTGTGTCCTCCAATTCCAGCTCAATTAAGGAGCATGGCACGGCAGAGGACCCCATGGCAGGGGGATGCTGTGCATCTGCCCCTGCTGCCCCAAGTCCCCCGAGATGAATTCTGCTCAAGGGAACCTGCCATCCAAACAGGTGTAACAAATGCATTAAGGAAAGCAGAAACTGTGAGGGAGGTTTCACTGCAACTCTTTCTAGTCCACTTCCTAATAGTTGGGGAAAGATATGACCCATGTGGTAGGAAAGTGATGACTCTAGTCAGGGTATTTTAACATGGCAAGAGGCAAAAGTGAAAAAAAAGAACCACAAAGTACTTCAAGTTAAGCCAACATTTAAAACAACATTTCAGTAATGGGGCCGAAGTTGGAGAAGCGTTGGAGGGACATTACGCCTTCACAGTTTTTCAAACTTTTAAACACATTTAATGCTTTCTCAGTCAGCCCAAACAAATGAATCACCTTGCAACAAGACAAATAAAAGCTTGTTTTAAAAAGAACTGTTTTTCTTGTATCCCGATGGATTTGCCATTATCGGTGACAGGCACAGGTCTATGTACAGTATTGAGGTAATTGCTTTATGATGTTGTCTGGTCTGGAAGTTTCTCCTAATGCCAACCTGTTCTTTAAAGCTAAATTTTCCTCCTCTTTGAGCATTAAATACACTGAGAGAAGGTGATAAACATGGCTCAGACACAAGGATTGTGTCAACACATAGAAAGGCTACACTAAGGATGCTTGGCAGTGACAGCGTGGAGATAAATGTTAAGAGAAAGTGAAGGCATTTTGAGAAGGAGAGATGAACACAACCACTGAAAAGCACCAAAATGAGCACATAAAGCACAGAGACATTAGAAAAGTGATTTGCCAGAATAGAGAGAGTGTTTCTTCTCTGGCAGATCTCAAGAATGATAGCTTGCCAAAGTAACTTGAAGAGGAAGGANAAAAAAAAAAAAGATACAGAACAGTGAGCAGCTCTCCCTCTGTATGTGAGACTTTTTTCTGTGTTTTCAAGCTTTTGAAAGCAGATACACCACCCAGCTTCTGCAAGATGAGAAGATATGCACGTCGCTTCTCCTCAGCTGCAGAAGAACCCACTTTCTAAACTCATATATCCACTGCTGCCCTGCATCCACCATCCCTGCAGTGCAGGAACTCCTGGGTTTGCTCTGGGGCAGAAATGCCAAATGTGGGTAATAACTGGCAAGGGGGAAGGGAAATACTGAAGCAAGATGCTCCACCACTTTATACCCTCTCCAGGTACCAAAACCTGCCAGCACAAACCTCCTTATTCCTTCCCAAGACCCTTTCTCAGCAGGGAAACTTGGAGACCCATGAGGGAAAATACCATGTTCCTTGTTTGCCTGGAAGCACCCATTAACCTGATGAGTGTCAAGAGAATGTGGTTGTCCCTGGTACCCCCAGGATGAGCAGCTGAGGGAATGGAGGTGGGTGATGGGGAGGGGACTGACCTTCCCGCGAGCTCAAGGCTGGGAACATTTCTGTGCTGAAGGCCAAATTGCTGTTCTAGTGCAGTTTCCACATTAATGCACGACTTAGTGCTGTCCAGCATCACACCCCAAGCATCTCATGGCTGTGACACGGAGGGAAAGAAGCCACGGGTTGTGCTGGCAGGTCATCAGGCTCTTACCCAGCAGACACCAGGAGGACCAACACATCGAGAAACACCAGAAAGAGCTGAAAACCCCAACTCCTGGCACCCACAGGGCAATCAGATACCTATTCAAACACAGCAGCACTTCACTCAAACGCTGTCTTGTGTTCTCCCATTTCGTAGTTGTGTAAATAAGTCATAGAGAGCATTAGCCATGGCATTCTTCATAACACAGCCATAATTGCTAAGGGCTCCATCAAGCTCTGTAAATAGCATTTTGCACTGATTTTGAAAATTAGGAACTGAAGTTGCACTTATGGTAATTGCCAACTCATTTTGTTCAGCGCTGGAAAACTCATTCCACCCTTGCTTTTTACTTTGTAGCTGCTGAAGTGGCTTTTTAAAGGTATCATCAACTACAGACACACATATTGTTTCTCTGTTAACCAGAACTGAGGGTGGATCACTGAGCACTTTGTCGAACTATTTTTTGCCTGCCCAGACTTTTGCCTGGCCAGACTTCACTCCCTTTCTTCGTTTGCTACCTTTAAAAAAATTGTACAGTTGCACCTCTAAGACACGTCTCAAAAAAACCCAGAGATTCCCAACCCCTCGATCTTTTTTCTTTTACAAGGGAAATGTTTTCTGCTGTATCTGTCTCAGAGGCAACCCTGTAGAACTTCTGACTGAAGCATACAGGTAAAAGCTGAAAGATCATAGAATCATTGAATGATTTAGGTTGGAAAAGACATCAAATATTATTGAGTCCAACCTTTGACTGATCACCACCTTGTCAACTAAACCATAGCACCAAGTGCTATGTTCAGTTGTTTCTTAAACAATTCCAGGGATAGTGACTCCACCACCTCCCTGGGCAGCCTATTCCAATGCTTAACAACCCCTTCAGTGAAGAAATTATTCCTGAAAATGGAGATGCTGATGTAGGATTTAAATGTGAGGCTGCAACTTCACAGTTGCAGCACATGGTTCAGTGCACACAGACACAGCAATTTCCCCTATCCATGTTTAGGAATACCAAAATCTCTCATTGTGTCTGGGTGCAGTGATGTTTAATGGGGAAGGAAACTTAATTAATGTGGAGATAAGGTCTTTTTCTCCTAAGATGTCCATCTGCCCACGATCTGCTGTAGGCTGGATCTTGGCCAAAGGACAGTATTCTCACAGAGCCACAAAATCAATTAGGTTGGAAAAGACTTCTGAGATCATAGAATCCAATTTTGCTGTAAAACATGCCATCAAGCCATGAGAGTGCTTGGGACAGCACCCCATGAGGTACCACTGGGCTGAGTCCACACTGCTATTTCTCAGTAACATTATACTCAGTCAACCTGTCACTGAAACCAAGTTTTTATTTTTAAATCCCCCAGCCAGGTATCCAGTATCCTCCCCCTTATCTGATGGCTGTGTATCAGCATCTCTAAGCTGCCCGGGCGCTTCTGCCTCCTTGTGTTTAACCACGATCACTTTTCCCACCTAAAAGTATACATTCCTGGATGCTCTCACAAGGCTTTCAAGGTTGCACCAGCCTGGGACTTATTAACAGGCAAAGAGTTGGGCAGAGTATCAAGGAGCAGCAGCCCTAAACCCAATCCAACACATTCCCAGCTCCTGCTGCGTGTCCTTCCCAGGCAGATCTACCCCCTGGATGTGGGTGAGCACCCAGCCCTGCCCTGGGCTCTCCTCCAACAGGAAACAAGGGAAAAATCTTGAGGAGCTTTTGTGTTACTAAAAGGCTCTTACACTGTAGGGGACACAAGCAGCTGCTGTGCTGTGGCAGGGCTGGTGTAATGTGCTCTCCTCTGCCCAGCAGAGCCAGCTCCCCCCTGCTCCTCCTTCTGATGCCAACACAGGAGCTGGCAGAGCTGCCTTGTTTGCAATGAATAAATCATTGGCATTTAATCCAGGACACCAGAGATAACACTGGTATCTCAAGCAAGACAAGGTCCTGTACAAAAATACAGAGCTCTCCATCCTGAGCCTGCCAGCAGTTCCTGAACCCTGGAGTATGTTTCCAGATCTTCAGCTATGAAGACATTTGCCCTTTGAGGAGGCCTTCAAGTACTGGAACTGAAACACAGCACATGCTCTTACTGAATTGCACTGGGCTATTCTCAAAAACCTCCATGCTACCCCCTCCACTCTCCTCAACCCTGTGGCAACTGTGACTGGATTCTTGGATTTTTTTCACAGCCCAAATGAATATATTCCTTGTGGCTCACTTACTCTCCAGTAGCCAATGTTCACTCCTATCTGAGGTCCACTTTGGTTCTTACCTAAGTTATTTTTGCACCCACCTGAAACTTGCTTGCAGGCAGGAAAGCAAACCTTGTTTGCACCCGTTACTCCCCTCCCAGCCTGCTCCAGGTGCTGGAAAAGTCCTTCAAGTTACTGCCTACCAGCAGTGATGTTCTGAGGGAAAAAACCCAACCACAAACCCTTAAATTTTACCTGTCTTAAAGTGGAACAGATTAAAGCTCCAGCAGCACTCAGGACATAAACTGCACATTGCACTCAGCATATGGCATTGACAGCTACAGATGACTGACCACTGCCACAAGAAAAGCCCAGTTTCCTCAAAGGACTACTCCATTTCCCACTGTTTTGGTGCTGAAAAGTAGAGAGGAGGAAAGGGCTGAAAACATTTTTTATTCCTGTTCATATTTCTCTGTGACCAGAAGACTGATATAAATGATAGCCCAGCCACATGTCACTGGACACATCTTAAACTATTTCTTCGTTCAGTCTTCTCTTGTGATGTCCCTTCCTGACCCTTCAAATGATTTGAAGTTTATGCATGTATCTCACAGCCAGCTCTCTCATATCACATTTCAATGCTCCTATGGACTCTGGCAATGGCTAAACTGTACACCTTGGCTTCAGGTGACACTTTCAAGAATCTCCCAGGTCCATAGATTAAAGGAATCAGTGCTTTAGCCCATTTATTGAACCATCAGTCCATCCATTAACCATTGAATGGGCATTGCTGCTTTAAAATTGCTCTCTCCTATCACCATTCTGGCTTGCTTTTCCTTTTCACCAGCTTCAGTCCCAAACCACATGTGCCTCCCTGTGCCCTGGGCAGCAGCATGCATTTAAGTCAGATCTGAAAATACCTTCTTCTCAGAAAGGGTGTTATTTGAGTGGTGCTCCATCCTGCTGGAAACCAGAGCATGCTGCTCTCTGTTAGAAAGGAACCATTGCCTGCCAGGAGCTCAGGACAGGAAGAAGGCAGTGGGCTCTAATGGGAAATCCATTTCCATCCCAGCTCCACACAGGTGTCTCAACTGCTGGATATATCCACTACCCTGCTGTTCTGCAGGCAGGGAAAACAACAATTGTATTTTTGCATTTCCACAATTTAACAAGGTCCATGGCAGCAGGGGCTGACTGTGACCTGTAAAACAGACACTGCTTTCCAGGTAGTGAGGCTGGAAGCTGAGCTCTTCCTGCTTCTGTCACTACGATGTGCCTCTTCCCATTTTCCACCTTTCAGCATGTTTTTATGGCTTCCTGAACTAAGTAAGGATACATGCACTTCACCCCATTCTGTCTTTTGAATCAGTAAGTGCTCACCTCTACCACCCTTCCCACTGTGGTGACAGCGTGACAGCTCCTGTGGGGCTCAAGGATTGTTCCTGTTCCCAGCCTAGACACACAGTGGTGCTCACCTAAGTAACCTGTCACCATGGGGTCTCTGCCCAGAGGCTGCTCTACCTCTCCTCCTCTGTATGTTCTTCACCTTTCCATGGAGTTTCTGGCACCAGTAAGGAAATGTCAAGTTTCACCTCTGCCAAATGTCCTGGTTTCCCTTTTTGGAATGCCACTGTTTTCCTGGAACAAGGCTACCCTGTGACCTGGCAGGTCCCAATAGACCAGGTTGCCCCAAGCCCCATCCAACCTGGCTTTGAACAGTGCCAGGGTTGGATCATCCACAACATCCCTGGGCAACCTGTTCCAGTGTCCCACCACCCCCACAGTAGAGTATTTTCCTAATACCTGACCTTAATTTCCCCTCTTTCCACTTGTACCCATTACTCCTTGTCCTGTCACTACAGTTTCTGATGAACAGTCCCTCTCCAGCTTCCCTGGAGGCCCCTTCAGATCCTGGAAAGTGCTGTGAGGTCGCCACATAATCTTCCCTTCACAAAGGCTGTTCAGGCACAACTTTCCCAGCCTGTCTTTGGGAAGGTGCTCCAGTCCTCCTATCAACTTTGTGGCCTTCTCTGGACTTGCTCCAACAGTTTCATGTCCTTCCCCCAACAGTTTCATGTCCTTCCTATGGACATGAAGCTTCCCTACCACCCTTTCCTGCTGGCCCCATTGTGGTTTTCTGCTATGGCCACAGACAAAACAGCTCAGACCTAGGGAAGCTCAGGTTTAAACATCCTCCTTCTAACCTTTTGTGCCAAATAACGTTGAGTCCTTTCCCAGGATCAGGGCAATAACCAAGGATGTGCACCCTCTTCCCTATCATCTTGGCTGAATCCTTTCATCTTCCTTCACCTGATCAGTAAATGTATCTGTGGCCAGGATATCATTGTGGAGTCCCCAAGCCTTGCCCAGTTTTGATCCAAGAATGTGATGTATTCTGCTGAAGTGAGCAAGCTCTGCTCATTCAAGCAAAGCAGTTATCATTTTAGTACTACTTTGAAAGTCCTTCTTCCAACTAGAGAGGAGCAGATTCAGGGTACTTTTGTCTTTAGGGTCAAGTTACCTGCCACATAAATTCAGGAAGCTTTGGGAATTTTCTGTCAGTAGATACTTCTCACTTTCTAGTGACTTTTACCTAAATTCTTCTTATATAGATACCAGTATCACTACGGCTAAACTGCAACCACTGGTGTGACTTCTCAAAAAAAGCCAACATATACTGCTCCCAAGTTATGCACCTTAAGGAAAGCTTTAAAATCAAATACTCTGTTGAATATATTCATGGAAGAACTTAATTAAGCTTAGAAACACACAATTATTCCTTCTCCACCTTTATGGAATCTCTTTGTTGTCAAGCTCCTCCAGGACAGCTCTTGGATCCACTGTTCAGCGGCAGATGTTGCTAATTTTTTCTAATTCCTTATTATTTTTAATTCAACTTCTATGTTGTTTTTGTTTTGTATCTCTGTTTTTAACAATCCCCTAATAACGCCATTTTTCTTTTAGCCTGTCACCCTTTGAAAACTCTTCCAACAAACACCACGTATCTGTCCATTTTCATCCTTTTACATTTCGATTTTTAATCTGCCTGCTACTACAACCTGCAGCCACAAGCGAATCGGGATCACTCGCAGCACAGCTCAGTTGCAAATCTCAAGGGCCCCAAGCCTGGGATTCCATGGAAATGGAATTCCATTCCACGAAATTCCATTCAGCTTCAGACTCCTGCCTCCCCCCACCCTCCCCATTCCTAATGCTCGGAAACACTCAGAGATTACAGATGTTGCACTTGCATCATGTGCTTCACAACTGAAGAAGCAGAAGTGCTTCTTAATAAGTACAACTGATAAAATATTAACTTGTGCTTTTTTAATAAAATGAAACAAAAGCATTCTAAATCATAGCAGCTTATAGATTCAAACTGTCCATCGCTCGGGAGCACAGAGTGAGTAAGAAATATGAAAACTGCAAAATATTAAAGCCTTGCAGCAATTAAATTTCACAACACCCTCCCGCAGAACAAGCAATGCTGCCTGATGCTCTACTGGTTTGGTCTATTTGTTCATTGGCAAATTATGAATTTTCTTCCTTGGTAATGCCATATCCTCTTTTCCAAAGGGGAGGAAAGGTACAAAGCCCTTTTGACTAGCACACAGTAGCTCTTTCCCTAATTAGCAATGTTCTTTTGCAGCACTGAGAAATGAGGACTTTTTGTTTACCATTAGTTGAGGTAAGTGTATCTTGCTTTTATTTGGGTTTAAGACTACTGTAAAGGAGTAGCTTTTCAGTTGCAGCATGGTTTGTCAAGATTACAATATTTATGACTGCATAAAATACATAAGTAAAAAAAAAAAATTATGATTTGTAGAGTTTGTTATCAAGAGCTGAGACTTACATCTTTACAGAACTGCAAATACTGGCTTCCTAACTGCTAGTTGATAATTTCGCTGGCAAGAGCATTTGTTACGCTTTTCTTTAATCTCTACACCCTTTTGTCCAACTGTTGCAAGAACTAGCAAGAAAGTCAGCAATAACTATGGTTCAGCTGCTGTAACAGCATTAGAGAAGCTGTACTGATTCTTCATTAAACACCCTTCGTTTGAAGCTACAACATAAGAGGCGATTCTTTTTGTTCAAAAGAAACTACTCGCATGCTCTGTGCCTTTAACACTTCACATTGATTACAAAAAAATTAACAATGCAATCACTAACATACCCCACTAATGAGAAATTATGAGAAATTGTTCGATGCAGAACCTTCTGCATCAGTCAACTCTGATCGATAAGAAAGCTATCAATTTTGAAATTTAGATTTAATGCATTTCCAAGAAGCTAATGAGAAAGGAGCGACTTAAAATAAATACCATCATTAAAACTGCAAACTGTTACAATGATATATTATAAACTTGTCCTAAATAAACCTAGTGCTTCAAAAATTTACCAGTGAATTCGTATTACAAAATATGTGAAAATACAATAGAATACCACAAAACAACGTCCTTTTTTGGGGTCAACAATGACGCCAAGATGATTCAGTCTTAACTTTTAAAATCGTTAATAGAACATATTGTAATATATAAGTTGCAATTTGGTTGAATTCTAGAGAACATCCCCACCAAAACTTTAATTCACCTTCTTCATTTCTCCTCTAAAACTAGTGCCAAACCTCCTGTCAAAGCCGGTATTTTCTTGAAGAGCTTTAAAATTTAGCTGTTACTTATTTTCTACTACTACATTTTGGCAGCAACTATTTATTGGTCTGTTATTGCAAAAAGTGCAATTTAACAATAAACCAGTCTGAAGGTCATTCTATGTCTTGAGGATACATACCATATATTTCTTTAAAAATAATCATACTTTTGTAAGCAATACTTTACAGTAGACACCTCAAATCTACCATAGATGTAAAACTTAAAACGAGAAATCTAAATCTTTATACACATATTTATATTCGAGTTTCTATATATATTATATATATACACAAGCACAAGAGTATATATAAAATATATATAATCAGATTCAAAAAAGAACAAAAACTGGGCACTGTACATAAAATCTTTTTAAAACTCAAACAATAGAAAAACTTTAAACATTAAACAATTTTAATAAAAGTTTCTGTACAATGCTAAGCAGTTTTATTTACATATAGAAAATGTAATAGGAGTAGTGTTTGAAATTACAGAACTCCTTAAAATTTCAATGGCAGGTAATCTGGAAAAAATAACAGCATTCCATTCACAAATATTTTCAAGCAATAAATATGTATTTATAAATAGTGTAAATTTACATCAAGATTAGAAACAAAAATCACAAATCTGAAGTTTATTCCTTAGTCTATGTGCAACCCATTTATCTTTGTGACTTGGCTGTTAATTGTTTTAAATTTTATTTAGGAACCAAAAGTGTAACCGTCATGGTTTCAAAACAAGACAGAAAAACATAAAAGCAGTAAAAAATTTATATCACCTAACTCTTCACATTAAAAAAAAAAAAAAAAAAAGTTGCCCAAAGAAAGACTTAAAATTTCTAACTACCTTACAAAGAAATGACCAGCTAAGCTAGTACTTTTTCCAAGGGAAATTCTGAAGGGGGAAAAATGGATGAAACCAACTCATCAGCCCAGAAACAGAGAAATACAAAAGAGGTGGTCTTCAAGTCAGTAGTCTGTATAATGTTGCCAGTTTTGTCAGATATATACAAAACATGGAATTATTTTTTTTGAAGTACAGCTGGATGAGCTTTATTTGTTTTGAGTTCTGGAGTAGGAGGCAGTGCTCTCTCCTGTCCAGTTGGTTGACACTCCGCACTTGGAAGGTTGCATAGACACAGCTTTCAGCCAGCAGCCTTACGGGATAGCTACAAAAATCAGTGGTGCAGAACTGGGTCACTTCCTGAATATCAGAAAAGTTTTCATTTAATGTCCATGAAAAAATGTCAAGATGAGGAGGATGGCAATGGAGGAGCCTGAAAGAGAAAACATTAAATTACCTTTTCTACAAGGGTGCAAAACTCAGTGTTAAACCAAGACCTGCACAAACTGTAACCATGAGAGTTTAAAAGTCACACACACTACTTTTCTTACACTTCAGGACTCTCTCGGGTAGAGAGTGGCATTTTTCCAACTTACTCAAATACAACATGTATTTTACGAATACTCTGCATTAAGATTTTGCCTGTAACTGCAGACTGGAGTGCATGCTGTGGGGATGTCTGTGTTAATATGACATGAGCTGTCAAAACAAGACCCACTGTGGCAGCAAAGAGCTCCATGAGGGCTCAGTATAGATATATCTTTATATACTCCACAACAGGGATTCTCAACCTGTTTTCCAGTGGGGGAGATGGCTCCTCAAAAGCCTCGAGGACTTCATTCCCCTCTCCCTCCTCCACTTAAGATACACCCTGCAGTTAGGGTATCTGTGGAAAGGGTCTCAGATTCTCTGTCATAGGGACAAAGTGCCTCAGGAGTGAAGCCACGTGTTTTCTTTGGCCTGCTTTCAGGAGACAAGGTCTAGAAGATACCTAACTGCATCTCAACATTGCTCTTTTTGGCATTCCATCAAAATCCCTGGTGGCATTTCCTTCTCCTTTTTTCTTGCTCATCATGAAATCCCTTCAAGAAGCTGCACACAGTCTTGAAAGACAGGTTAGATCACATCACAAAACCCAATTATGAAAGACTAAGCTGGCTGATCCCCATGTTTGCTCCCAGTACTTTACCCCAAACACAGAGTCTCTCTGGCCTATTGCACCTTTGCCCTCTGAGATTATCTTTGCCCTGTGACTTGTAACAAACCTGAACTCTCCTCCTAGAGAGCTGAGAGGTGTCACTTTTAGGCTGTGACTCCTCCCAGTCGAGACTGCATCCCCTTTAGAAGAAATGAATGCACACACCAATTTCACATGAGAACAATCACTCATGTCCTTCATGGCCTCAGCCTCAGGCTTAGGTGGGGAAAGGAGCCACTCACAGGTTGAGAACCCTTGTTCTAGGGACAATGTTGTTGCTGTCACCTATGTAATGTTATAAACTCAGACAACAATATACCACTCCCTCCCCCTCTCTTCTTCATACACAAACATTCTTCCCCATTTCCACTCAACTGGAACAGGTGTTTATTTATATGGTTTTCTATAACACATCATCACTTTAAAATTGCAGTATTTCACAAACTATAATGTCAGCGACCTCCTAGAAGTATGAATTGAAGTTCAACCATCTCAGGACCTGAAGGACTAATGAAGAGAGAAAAATTCAGAGGATATAGTCCCACACTCTCACCAGCCTCTACTGCTGTTACCTTGAGGCTTTAACTCAAAGGGTCACAACTTGGCATGCTAGCAATACATGAAATAACTAAACACACATTTTCTGCAGCACCTGGAAAGGAATCAAAAGGCGCAGCCCTTACTGGGCTGTCATATTAAATTCAACATGAAATTCTCGTAACAATTCAGTCCAATGTTTGTCTCCTTCGACAGAAAGCCAAAGCTTATAAATACATCCAGCATCACTTTCATCGTGGTTACAAAAAAGCCATCTTTGCCTGAAACAATGAAACCTGGGTGAAATGTTAGGACAGTTGTGCTGACACAGTTCAAAGCAGAAGGCTGCCATACATAGCACAAAGCTATAATGGCAAAGAGGCTTTTTGCTTTAAATTGAAATGCAAAGGAGGCCCCAAGCCAAAAGACAGAACTGTTTGAGAGCATCCACTTGCTAAGCAGAAGGACAGCGCCGACTTGGGAGTAGGGATGGGTGGGGAAGGGGAAGGAAGGGGTCTGAGTGCATAGGATGCTCTGCTGCTATACTGACTTCATACCACAACCAATGTATTAGAGATGCTCTTGAACCTGGTGCTAGTTTCTCCAAGCTTCACTGTCCTGATTCTTCCCATCTCCATCTGATCCAGTTATGGTCTTCAGGTGATCTCTATTGGATTTTTAAAGCCACAACTTTATGAATTGTAACATCATACTTTTCCTGAAAACTCAGTGGTTACGTTCTGCAGTAAGTTACTGTAGTATTTCACACAATTCTGACTCTTCAGAGTTTTGTTCTGTAAATATCACACACAACCCATACCTCCATTTGAATCTGAAAGTCCACGGTACAATGGAGTACCAAGACAGTCTACAACTGCTTTACAAATAATGTATTTATGCACCCACTTATTAATTTGACTTACTAATGTAAATTGATCATAGACTTGCATCAAGTCCTCCATTTTGTACTGTTCTAGCACCACAAAGTTTTCCAGGTTCGTGCTTATCTTTCGTGCACAGTCTTGGCAATGTACAACGTAGGTCTTTCGAGAATTGCTCTCACTAGTGACAAAAAGCAGATCAAAGACTTCCACCTATTAGAAGGGAAACAGAAAGTCAAGCGTTACAATTTCATTTTTTTTTTAAAAAAGTTAAACCATGAAAACTGTATTTTCTTTGAGATTTACAACCTTACCCTGCGCATGTAAAGAGAAAAATTAGCTTTGTTCAGGGAAAAAATCTATTCTCCTAAGGCTCAGGCAGAGAGGTGAAATATTGTAAAACCACTAATATTACACTTAGGATGTCTGCATGAACAGTGCTACAGGAAGGCTTTGGGTCAATATTGACAAAGCAGGATTCATATGCTGAATAGGGGTTATTCAGTAAGGTGGGGATTTATAACAATTATACTTAATTTTCCTTTTTAGAGTTTGCTGCAAAAGAAGTTTGTGATTTATTTCCTTACTGCTGAGTCACATGCTCAACCTCCTCAAGAGGCTCAGTCAGAAGACAGTTAGACACTGATTTTCAGGGGTAGGACAATTTTATTTTTTTTTAAGCTTCATGATAACTATTATCAAGTACTTTTAACAGAATGTAGAATAAAAAAAATTCAGCAAAAAGTATGTCTTGTGAAAGAAATGTACTTAAATTCTCCCTCTTCTAGGGGTGTTTTTGGCTTCTGAAATGAAGACACATGCATCTTTAAAACAAAGCTCAGCAGATCAGATTATATGCAGGGAGGGATAACAATGTTTTACAATAACTGAGAATTGAAAATCGACCTAGTGAAAAACAACTTTGTGGAAATACTGTGGGAGAGACTGCAGCAAAACACAGCCTGTGTCTAAAAGAACATCTGGATAAGCTCTTTGGAGATGGTGCTGCATCACATATATGTACTTAAAGCACAGAGTAGATGCTGCAACTTAAACAGCAACAACAAAGAGAGAGAGGGCAAAAATGTAAATGCATTAGTGCACAAGACAAACACACATTTTTACTGACCTCACAAATGCTACAGTAATGAGCTGGCTCGTCCTTTGCTCTCCCATGCCAGACAATCTCCTTTCCTGCAGCAATCAGAGCTTCCCGCAGTGTCTGACACTGTTTCAGAGTTCTTAACAGGCAGTACCTGCAACCAAAACCAGTTCTGTCTTCAGTTCAACATTCGACTTCATAGCAAGGCTCAAGGAGGCTTAAACTTCTTCCAAGACACAAGACCTCTGGTGCTTGCTCCTCCCTTTGGATTTAAAAAACAGCTGCCTACTCAGAATCACTGACTCCTGACTTAGGGAGAAGTCAGAGAGTTTTGCTCCATGTCACCATTGCCTCCTTGCCCTGCCAACAGGCTGTACCTTCATTTTTTGACTGAATGCTCTTTTAAGCACAATAAAACGATGTGTTTTCAAAAGCAGTCCATGTATTTTATTTTGGACTATAATGAATTTATCAGCACAAAGTTAGTTTTAACTGCCAAGTTCAACATTATCGTTTACATTTTGTGTGGCTACAGCCTAACCCAAAGAACTGTTCTAACATCCTAAAGACCCTGTTACTTCCTCAGATCTACTCAACTTTCAGTGATCCCAAGACTGAAACCCCAGGTTCTGCCAGGAATCACTCTACACACAGTGGGAACAGAATCTATCAACACGTTATCTTCTTCCACACAAAAGGAAAAAGAACAGACAGGCTGGTATTAGAAAAGCAAGTCCTTTTACAGAAAAAAATTAAGACTAACATAAAACATAATTCTAATACTTATTTTATGAAGAACCAGTCAAATGTCAAACTGAAATCCACAATTTCCTGACATACTTCTGTAAAAGCTAAAAAAAGAAAATAAAAATTTATTGACACAATTCTATACAGTTTTCTTGTGTACATGAAAATTTAACTTGTTTTCTGGCATTTCATGAGCTACATATGTTCCCTAAAAAAAGCTGGCAAAATAGGTCACCAGATTTCTAAATTACAATGTTATTTATAATAATTTTAGCTCTCAGCTATCCTATTTATTTGAGCTGTAGTCTTTGCAGCCTTTAATTTTCTCCTCCACAGGGTGGTTACATTACATGCTCATTAGATGCAGAAAGAAGACTGAACAAAAAATTAAGGGTAAAAACAAACATTGGACAGAAAACAAAGTGCTCAGGAGTTCTATAAAATGCTTTCTACTTGATCCTCTCATTTTAAATTCTTAAGCATGTAATATATAAATTCTGTATTTTTAAAAAAAGTTTCTTTTATGTGTTTCCAATTAGTTAATAGAATCTTAGGCTTATTTTTGAGATATTCTCCTCTTGTTTTACACTCATCCTGTTCATCTTCACTAAAAGCAAGTCTATGGCTTCATTAACACCCGCAGTGTAAGAGTGAAACCGAAAGCATCTTTCTCTGTAGCACCTTATTTTCATATACCAAATTTCAAAATTACACAGCTCATTAAGCTGTAACTCCTTCAACACTTTTGAAATTTGATGTGAGTGGGACTTCTGATGTTAAGGCCAACCATCTGTGATATTTGATGTATTAATTCACTCGAGTGTCAGGCTATCGTGCTCCTGACAAGCTCAGTAACTTTGGAAAACAGTCTTTTATGCAACACGGCCCTATTTCAAATAAACTTGAAAGCTACCATTCTTCTCTTCTGCTGTTTTCTGGGAAAGCCTTTAGGTATGCCAAAAAGCAACTGGAAGCACACCTGCACATTTGCCACCATTGTTCTCCACTCCAGACTTCCAAGAATTTTCAGTGTTATTTTGGAAGAGTTTTCTGGTGTTACTGATGTGAAAAAAGAACTGCCCAAAATGTAACCCACTTATCCCTGTATGTTTGCCAAATGTGAAACTAAAGCAGAAAACAATAGTTAGAAGGTGAATTCCCTCTCCTTGGATAAAATACAGGTCCTAGTAATGACATGTGAAAATGTCAATGTTAACTATTTCATGCTGTCAAGGAAGGGAGAAAAAATACAAGCTATTGCTTTGAAAATGATCTGTTTCACAAAGTTTTGGAAGTCTGAAGAAAGTCAAGAAGGTGCCTAGCACCTTCACAATGTCCAAGTTAAATAGGGTCAGCTTTCAGTACTGTAGGCCTTCTTTTATTCTTGTACACTGAGAATTCAGTTAAAAGAAAATCTACAACCATTTCTCTCTCTCAAATTCTTTATAGGTATGGCATAAAGATAAGAGTAAATCATGTCCAGTCTAATTAAAATATTTAACAGAAGATTTAAAAATGGACATCAACTTGATCTATTCTAGAATAGCAGTGAGAAACCTGCCTGAATATTTATATATTCAATAAAACTTTTCAAAGTGTGGAGATCATCCCAATGGCAATGCAGAACTTTGTACCTTTCAGTAATACATCTTCCCTGATACTTAAATGTATTTTATCCAGCTTCATGATTTTGTGCAAAATAATTTCTCCCATGTAACGTTCTTTTATGTTTTTGAAACTATTTCTGTAAAAGAACTTAGTATTTCAGTTCCTTTGAATTAATTTTTTAAGCCTTTATTACTATGTTTGCACTACCGCCAGAATTCTCTTCTTCCTCAGATCCATTTGTAAAAGTCTTTCTGGCTTCCATCTAAGAGGTTTGCAGTTAATTTTTCTTTTCTTAACGGTTGCTCTTCCCTCAGACAAGTTTTATATCATTTTGTCTACTGTGTTCTTACTCACAATTCTACTGTTAAAATCAAATATTTAAAAAACATCTCTTGAGAAAGTTTCAGTTTTGCTCGTTGTCTTTTATCTCCCAAGACACCACTGAATTGCACATTAGCTAAAAATATAACAAGGCTTTAGATTTCTTCCAGAAGTAAAATTTCCTTCTATTACTTTTTCATTTCTGCTGTTCTATTTCTTTTCACCAACTAATCTGGTTTGAGTATTTATATGTACTCTCAAATCTTAGTTTACTGCCTCTGTAGTGGTTACTCTCACACAACCTACTAAGATATATTTGTATTTATCTTTCAAACTGAATTGCAAACTACTTTTTATTGTTTTCCAAGAGCTATTCTTTTGCACTATTCTGACACCTAAGAAGCCCCAGAGACAGAAGTCAAAACCACCAAAACACTTAATGCATCTTTGACGCGCGATTTTAGATAGACCTGTGCTTGGCAAAAGGACAACAAGTGTGTCGCTTATTTTTACTTCCCGATGACAAATGAAGTCAGCTATCCAAGATTAAATTCAACCAGCTCTATCAAAATTAACTGGTTTTGAAGTGTTTTTTACACGTGCATACACACACTCACACATATACAACACACAAATGTCCGTATTTTGTGCATAAGAAAATCCAGGAGCAGTTTTCCTGCAGACAAACTGTCCATAGGAAAATTATGTAATTGCTTTCCTATGCTAAGGAAATTCATGAAGGTTTCTGCATTACCAGTAAGCCTACAAAGCTGAGGTCAGACATCAGACTGTGGTGACACTCATTTCTAGTGACAGCTACATCAAAACTCCAGGAGTGACCACAAGGAAGAGTTAACTCAGGATCCTGCTACTGAACATTACAAACCAGAGCTGATCATTCCATCATGTTCCCCTCTGCACACACAGAATAGAACTTGAGATCTACCTGACAACTAACCTGGATAGAGGACTTAATCAAAAAACAAACCAGGAATGGGTTCATTAGACTGGAAAAAGCAAACACATGCACAATCAAGCTTTCTATCTGCTCCTGTTTATTTGTAATGTACACCTAAAATTTAGGTCTCCTGCTAGAAAAAGCCAGCAAGACAAAAGGAAAGTAACACTTTGTCCTCTGTGCTTCTTCACAACATTTTAGGTGATTTCCTCAGAGAAGGATGCTCTGCTTAGTACTAGTTTTCTCCTTTTGAGTCTAAACCACGGCAAAAAACCCTAAACTTGTGCAAATGGCAAATACAGGTGGTGAAAATATCAAAATCGTTATTTTGCCAAGAACATTCCAGAACTGCTTTGAGCTTTACAATAGATGCCTGCTGGGCTTGGGAAGACATAATATAAAAAGATAAAAGTGAAGCAAGCTTGTGGATTTGTCTTTTTTTAAATGGACTTTTTGGCCTCCTCCCTCCTACATCCTCCTTCTTTTCCCCCTACTTCTCATTTCTAACTATTCAGTTTCTCTTCCCCGTTTTATGACAGTTGCCATTTGGAATATGAGCATTAATTGCTTAATTGAAGGGGCAAGACTGCCAGGCCTTGAGCAAATATTTTCTCTACCTCAGATATCAGTTACTGGATTTTAAGAACGCATTCACACAAATACTATTCCATAATCAAGCTGTGTAGTGACTAAAAACCTCCCTGTCTTAACACTTCCAACATTCTCAGTCCTTACAAATTTAACATTTCACCAATTCCACCATTATGCAACAGATGTTCAAGTCTAAATTAAATTCCTACTGTAAAAAGGTGTCTCACTCAGATGTCATCAATAAATCCTACTGGGGGAAAAAATAGAAATTCTTTTCCTTTGCCCTTTTTTTTGTATGTTAACCTACCTATTTTGTTTAAAGATCCATTTCAAGGCAAATAATAAAAGGATTCAACGTTTGTGGAATGCAGTTTGTTGGTAAAACTAAGAAGTGCTCAGAATGCTTTGGTATTTAGGCAAAACATAAGAGTGCTGCTACCAGAGGATTCTCATGGTTGAGTAATATGCTTTGGAATTCATTTCCTCACTTTATTTAAGACAAATCTGTTATATGCCGAAATGTTCATTCATTCCTCAGCCTGAGTATGGTGCTGCAGTATGATTTATATTTCCTTGAAGTTGCACTTTTAGAAGAAAATCATTAAAGATATTTAAAGTCTGGAATATTCCTGCATTTTGGAATATGTGTGTGAGAAATGTCACTAAACTCAATTATCGTTTTACACATCAATCAATCCATTGTTCAGAAGAAAGAGCAAAGGGAAGAAGGCTTTCAAATTCCTACTTGCCTTTATTTAAGATTTATACTGGATCTCCAAGTGACAGCATAAGAGCACTAGCTAGAGGTTCTAGAATGTAAAATTAAGTTTAACTTTGCTATAAAAAAAGACTAAATAGTATTTGGGTTGATGACCTAATTTTCTTATTTCTGATGGTATATACTCTGAGTAGCTGTTGTGACTGAAGTTAGCTGTTCCTGTAAATTGTTGAATTAAGTCTATTGCACATTTAACTAAAAAGTTACTTACATGATTCTAAAGCTATGCCACAACAAGATCACAACATAAAACATAAAAAAGTGAAGGATATCTATAAACAGTGTGTTTGAAAAACAGAACCTGAAATAATTTTAGTTTGGTTCTCAGGAATGGGAAAGTCTCACACAGAATTGCTTACAAATCAACAAATTGGTTTGTGTATGGAAAATGCAGAACAAACGTTCAAATAAATAAAACTTACTTTATCATTTCAAAAAGCTTTGGATCTGAGACCTTGATATTTCGAGCCATATTCCATGAAAGATGAACCATGGGCACTATGGACTTCACGCTCTGCAGCTTATTCCACTCGTACCGTTCCACTGCCAATTTATACTGACAGGCTGCACGGACACAAAGTTACAGAAGCCATAAGTCAAGCTGAGAAACAATTATCAACCAAGATCATCTGGTTAACATAAAACATTGTATCTTTTGTAGCTAAACTTCATTTGCAATGATCCATTAATTCCAATTACATTTCAGTTCTATGAAATGTCTTTTAAAAAGTGTGTTCTTATAGCATCATAAATACACAATACCACAGCAGCAGTAAATATCTGTGAAAACAAGTTACTGATAAGTGTTCCATTTTCTTTAACAGGGTAGTATTTCAAAAAGGGTTAATTTTCAATTATTCCAGATTAATTCAAAATTTTCAAATATTCCAGACTTAAAAAAACCCCAAAACATTTTAAATGTCTGCCTCTCACTCTATTCACTCTTTATCATAATTTTACACTTCTATGGTATATAATCTCTCCTTGAGAGTTTTGTTGCAGTGAGTCAGACTTTTCATTAAGCAGCCTACTCACCCCACCCTTCTTTTAAAAATGTTTTACAAAAATTTACTGTGACTGAACATGTGAGCTCTGTATCAGTCAATCATACAGTCCTAGAGAGACACTCTTTATTGCACCATGCAAAGACACACTTTAAATTTCTTAAGGAAAATGGAAGTTTTTTAGAAGTGCATTCTCTTCAAATGCTTGACAGAATCTTGTTTTAACTGCGAAATTTCCTTCCATGCTCACATCTAAAACCTTCCATGACCATGGCTCAAAACTGAAGACTTCTAGACCAGTAGGTCTGAAAAATCTAACATTCTTTTATGAATAAAATTTTACAACTGTTTTGCATTTCTGGATGCTCCCACCAAAGAGCTACCTAGGTACCCCCACCGAAGTCCTTTAACACATTTACAAGCTATAGTGGAGTTTGCTGGGTAGAACAAATTTTGAGGAAAAGAGTTAAGAAATGGTCTAACAAAACAGAGTATCAATTAATATAAACATTTTATTTTTACAAGCCCATTCAAAGCACAAGTGCCAAGACTGCATTCCTGCTGCTTTCTCTTCCTCTTACAATGTAGTGATTATTGAAAGCTTCAACACACGTTTTAAAAACACAGCATGTTCTTTTTTTTTTTTTGATGTACTAAGGCATGGTAAATTAGTATGAAATGGCGGGTTCTGTGTCACATGCAGTATGATGGTACCTGATTAAGTAGCTCAGCACAGGCACTTCTCAGACATACCTGTAAGAGGGCCAACGTTCCACGCGATGTTGTTGCACCAACCGATAGCCTGAACCCAATGAACTGTGCCAGCATTTATCCACACCAAATCCCCTGGTCTTTGAATAAATCTATAAACTGGGACATTGGCTTCATACAAATCTTCCAAGTTTGGCCACCAAGATCCCATTAGGAAATTCATATTGTTCCTGAAACAATGGGGAAAAAATACATTCAGCATTTACCAACGGACGTATTAGTAGCAGATACTTCAATGAAATTACCTCTAAAAACTCATCATCACCACAAATGCTTTCTGCAGCTAGTCAGTGACCCAAGAAGACTAGTCAAAAGTAAAAATTGCATATATAAAATTCCTGTTCATGATTCCCCATTTCACATCCTGCAACACATTAGAACATCTAACCATCTAACTGCCCACGTGAAGTCAGTTTATGGCTTCGATCTATTTTCCTTTACATGGGAAAACCCATAAAATCAACTTCAGATACTACTGCCTGAATACTGGCAGGATTAGAGGACAGAATTGCTGCTCTCTCCCTTTTTTTGTGTGTGCATGGGCAAAAATGTATTGTTTTGTTTGTTTTTAAAGCAACCACTATACACAAGGCCCAACATTAAAAGCCTGATCTTAGAGCTGGCTGAGTAGCTCCACAATGCTCAGGGTACCTCAACTCTTCCAGTGAGTTACAACAGCAGTAGCAGAGGTCAGCTTTAACATGCAAGACAGAGTGCCTGGATAAACAGCAGGGCTATAATGGATTTTCTGATGTGGAAACATTACTACTATGAAAACTGGAATGATGCCACGCAGTGCACATTGGTAGTACACAGCCCTATGCTTACACTAAACTTCTGAGCCCCTTTAATGTAGTATAAATTTGAATCTTGAGCCTAGATGAGCATTTGTTACTATTAATCTCTCACTTCTCCTATTTCCTTCATTCCTGTTTTGAAAAGAAAAAAAAAATGAACCGAATGTTAATTTTTGACAGCGAAGCTACAACTGACAATCCAAGTTTCTGCACATTGTATGAATGTTGTATTTTGTATAAATTCTAGAATTTGCATTTTGAATTATAAAAGACTTTTCTGACTAAATGGAAAACCCATAAAATAATGTCCCCTTACAACACCCCTGGTAATTTCCCCTCTCAGGACTCAGAAAGGCAGAGAATTTAATAAAAGAAAAACAGCATGTCCAGCTTACTTTTCACAGAAGTCATTCATGACACCCCAATAGCTTTCAGGGACAACAAACCATTCACAGTCACCTGGACCAATATTTATATTTACTGAACAGAAGTTGTTGTTTTCTTGATGACCTGATAGAGAAAAGCAAACACACTTTATGTAAGGCTTTTCTATCAAAATAATGCCACTAAAATGCAATGATACAATGACTAGAAAAACTTACATCATAGTTTAAGTTTCTGTATGTATTTTACATAGACTATTTAGGTGCTTCCCACAATCAAGCTACCAGCGACAAGAGAATTCTACTTTTGTTAGTTTGTGGAAAATGGAAAGTTGGAACTACCAATCTTGTGAATATGACCAGTATTTCAGCAGTTTCCTTCATGTAGAAAGAAATGCTCCTAAAGCTCAGATTTTGTGTTTCATGATATCTCTTGACAGTTCCAGTCAGGTGCAAAACTTCCTGACTTCAGGCACCAAATAGACAAGTACTGAGAAAATCTTTCCAACAGAGCTTTCACAATAAATGTTAAAAATGCCAGTATTTTATCTTCTTTTGACAGCTGGAAAACTGAGCCATAATCCCTAATGGAATTTTCTGAAGTTATACTTCAGAAAAAACAGATGCTGAAATTTATTCCAGATTCCTCAAGTCTCAGCCTAGTGCCCTAACACAGCATCATTCATCATGGAGGGTTGAGTCCTGTTCTCAGACAATAAAGAACCTAAGAAAGTAAAAATAAACTGATTTTTATGATTGCACAAGACCTACTTTCAAGGTATGTAAAGTACAAGTACTGTCCAAATATATAAGCCTATCCTATTTTTCCCCTCAAAGAATCCAGCATGGCATGCAAGAGGTCAGTACAGCAATTACCCAGCACTGCAGAAATCCAGAAGTTTCCACTAAAA
Source organism: Serilophus lunatus (assembly GCA_013399895.1). Lineage (NCBI taxonomy): Eukaryota > Metazoa > Chordata > Aves > Passeriformes > Eurylaimidae > Serilophus > Serilophus lunatus. The sequence continues at coordinate 130,440 of VXBA01004406.1, read as the reverse complement.
GGTAACTTAGTACTTCATATACACAGAGTTCAGCTAAGTAAGAAATTTTAATAATACTGAATATGTACAATTTATCATGTTTACTCATGCTGTAAGATGCAGGGCAGTTAAATTAATACCCCAGCAGTAGAACCTTTGTTTTCTTCATGCAAGGATAATACTCACCTGGTGTCCTGCTTCCTGGAACCTTCATGTAGAGCTGCACTGTGTTCATGCCCAGGATGGTATGACCAACATGGCTTAGAAGATTTCCTGCTGATACCACACGTACAAAAGCAGGAAGTTTTGTCAGTTCATGGAGTTGCAACTTCCACCTGCAGCAAAATAGCAAATTGACAAATTGTGAATCCCTAAAACCCTAAGAAGAGTTTGGGAAACAAACATCTAGAACAAATTGTTAGCATAGGTGTCTGTGTAACTCTTTCAATTTTGAAGTATTTCCAAATACAACCACAAGTCTGACAGGCTAGTGAGGGGAAAGACAGATTTGCAGGAAAAGGAGAGAAAACAGATCAGACGATCTGGAATCTACCTGGGACCCTACAATGACTATTAAAAGTAGCAAAATACAGGGTTTTTTTGTGAGCCTCAGGTTAGTTATGCTTAGGTTAATTTAAAGTCTCTCTCCCAATGGTTTGCTCAAAGTGACAGTTTATTAGCAACTATTTTGTACCTACAGATGGAATTTCCTTAAGGAAAAAACAGAATTAATATTTGGAATTTTATAACAACTTCTAATCCTATGTAGATACACACACTGATTTTTCAGTGACTATACCACAGAAGTCCTCATCATCTTAAGCACTCCTTATTCTCCGGACACCCTGAACTTTTCTTGTGCTCTAATGATTCAAGTGGACCAGAATTTTTGTACTGCAGCTGGCAGGACTGACAGCCTAGGCACACTGCATTTTTTATGGAAACAAGAGATTGAACTAAAGAAATAATTATTACTGGACAATAAAGCCATGTTTTTAGAGTATTTATAGTATTTCCTGATGTTTTTCTAAGCTACTCCCATCTACTCACAAAAAGATATATAAAGAATATCCAATTTATTCTTTATTTTTCTGAGGCTCTGGCAGAGGTATCATGGCATATCCACAGGAAAGCATTATTCTGGTCTTTGCTACAAATTTTGAACCCTGATCCCAAATAAAGAAGCAAGAGTTACAAAAAAGTGAAATCAGAAAAGATGACAGTATGAACGAAAGGAAAAAAAAACCACAACCAAACCCCAAGTAACAAAAACTCAAACAAAAAAAGAAAAGAACATTAATCTTACAATTTCTATGCAAAGATGAAAAACTTGGTATTGTCAGAAGTAATTGAAGTTGTAAACAAACAATTTAAAGCCTCAGAATGAAACAAAGGGAATGGATTGGAAAGAGGACTAAAAAGAACAGTTTGTGATGGATGTTTGAATTCATTTCTGGAAAAACAAAAATCCTGGAAAGAAATCTTGGACAAGATAATTTTAGTGTGAGAAGGACTCGTAACAACAGTTTCAAGATCTGTTTCATTGTGGAAATGGGGTGTGCAACTGGAACTGGGCCTATCAACAGACTGACTGCTGCCTGAGAAGAACACACTGGATTTCCAGAAGGTGCGTCATGCTACAAATGCCACTGTGAACAGGAGAAACTGTAATCAACTTACTTCTTGTCATCTGACAGGTCAATGTTGGTCCCAAACTTGATTGTTTTAAAAGGTCCTCTTCTCCTCCTCCCAGAGCTGCAAATGTACAAAATATAAACAGTCCAATGTGAATGATGCAAAATACTATATACAACCAAGTACAGAATTAACACAGTTATACCACACTTACTTATCAGAAGATGTGGATTCATTATCTGAGTGGTCCTTGTGGTGACTCTTCTTCTCATTTTCCTCCTGGAAAACGCAGTTTTGAAAATTTTTTTATATGTATTTATATATAAAACAATATATGTAAAATATATAGGTATAAAGTGACAACAAGTGCACAGATATTTGTACATTTGTTCTAGGATGCTGAAACAATCTCTGAAATACCCACCTCTAAGATTTGTATGTCAATATTTCTGTCAAGAACATAAAAAAAGTTTGTCAACAGCCACTAAAAAAAAAAAAATTCTTCATGATTGCAGATTCACTGAAACTCAGGCAAGGACAGCAGAAAATGCCTACACTGTAAATATTTCTGCTGGTCTGCTCTACAGGTGCCAATCAGTCTGTTGGTTTGCTTCCCTATGCAGGTGAATCCAACCTTAAGGAATGCTGTTATCTTTTTTAGACTTGAACATCTACCTTCTTTCAAAGTCAAGCAGGAATCCTGATATAAAACCAGGATAACTAATATTTATCAAAGTGATTTTATAAAATCCATTGCATAAAATCTTTTGAATTCTTTATAGCCATGTGCTATTTTAACACTGCAGTAGCTGGGACCATGACTAGTGGAAAAAATCCAACAAGTATTAAATCATGTAATCTGATCTTTTTAGCAGAGCACACTCAAAACTCTATTCTAAAGACTTCTATTTTGGCAAGTATATGGACATAGGTGGAAAAACAAATAGACAAAAAGGGAGAATGAACTGTCTGGACTCCTACCAAAGATCTCTGGCTTTGAATGGAATTGTTAAATCTCAAAGTTCTCTATGTACCTGAGAAAGTCTTATTCATCCTTTGAATCAAGGACAAAGAGAAACAAAAAGCAACCTAGTGATGATGGATTTATCAAATACTGCAAGACATGTTAGAAAAGCAATGCAATAGCTGTTAAAGGAATAAAGAGAAAAAGATCACTTAGGGCAAGTCAAGAGGATTGTGGCTGTAGAAAGAAGAAATAAAGCTTTCATTTAAACACTGTGAAGTCAGCTGAGGACAGGTCACAGCATTGTTAGGTAAAGGACACGTGTATAATGTCTAATTTCCAGGGGAAAAATGAAAACCAACCCTCTGAAAATTATTTTATGCATTGCATTTTTATCACAGATTTGTACCGGTGAGAAAAAATAAAAGAATCAGAAAATCCTGCAGTTCCTATCTTGGTGCACACCCAAAGCTGAGGCTTTTTGTGGTATATGATCAATTGTTTTTAAACATATATATTTATATATCTTTATTTATTTTAAACACATCTACACATTATATATGTTTTTAAACATACTTCTGTCAATATCCTACTTACATTTATTACCACTGCAGAGGAAGAAAAATATCATTTATGTCCCAAGCTCTTGATGACTTCTGTGCCCCACACTTACCAATCATTTCTTATTTCTTCTCTTCATCCTGTGTCAGTCTAGCTCAAAACCTCCTGACTAAATTGCCTTCTGTTTTCATCAACTACCAACTAATTTCTTTGTTTCTGATCCTTTCCTCTAATGCACAAAGTTTAAACATAAAAGTTCCCTTTCTACTCTGACTGAAATCATTGCTGTTTCTGTGCAATGCAGTGAAAACTGCAGGAGTCAATTCCCCAGGTTGGCATTTTCCCTATTTTTTAACATACAACTGGTCAAGAATATCTTGTTGTCTCAGTTCCACCTTAGCCCGATCTCTTTATAACACCAGATAACACAGGCCTCTGAGGAGGGCCCGTAGTCAGTTCCAAGAATGTGCTCGCTACTTCAGCAGAACTATTAAAAAGGAATACCAATAAAATCACATTTCACAGGAGCACAGAGAAACAGAATAGTTAGGGTTGGAAGGGACCTCTGGAGATCATCGAGTTCAACCTCCCCTGCCAATTCTAATAACATTAGAACATCGTTTCTAATATTTCACTCCATCACATATGTCTAAAATTTTCAAAACTAAACAGAAACTGTTATGTTTGAAAAGGAACAAAAGACAAATATTAGTGTAAACTTCTGATAAGCAACATCCAATTTACTTCAGAGTAAGAAGAAAGTAATCTGATTTCAAATTATGTGTGAAATTAGAAGCAAGCCAGAATAAAAAAACTCTCTTATGTTCTAAAGGTTTTATTATGAATTTTGACATTACTATATGAAAGCTTTAACAAGCTTTTAAGTACAAAATAACCATGAGTTTTACATTCTGATACTTAAGTTTATACGAAGTATTTGGGAGGAGCAATACACTATTTGACCATTTACTCAAAACAGATTTTGCAGATTTACCTGTGCTCTTCATGCTTACCAAAACGTCTCCTTTTTCTTTAGCAGCTGCTGTTTGTTTTCAATGGCCCTTATAAACTGGTTTCAGAGTGAAAACAGTTTGTGAATTTTAATTTCTGTAACAACTTACCCTTAAAGACTCCTGGAATGAGGAGGCCTGGTACTGTGCATATTTAGCAATTGTTGTATGAGATCTACTGCTTTCACAACGCCAGATTTTCTTTGTTCCAGTGGGGTCCCAGTTTTCATCTGCTGGCTGCAGTAGTTGTGTCCTTACTTCTACTATGTGTTCATTATTTGCTTCTACCAATGTCTTAGTAGAGAAGAGTCCTAGATCTAATAAATAAGAGTAAAATTAATAAATGAAAGTTTCAATACAATACCTGAAGTTACTAAAGGTTTACTCTGAACTGTTTTTCCCCCCAGCCTTCACAATGCTGTTCATCTATACATTAACTATTAACATTCATGAGTAACACTGAAAAAGCTTTTTTCCACACAAGAGTAGAAGCTTAGAAAAAACTTGGCAGTTACTGTATGGACTGTATTCCAAGAAACATTTTAAATGCCTTATGGGTAAACAAATCTGCAAACAAAGTTTAAATCTACCACCAGGAAAGTAGTTTTCAGACAAGAGTTTTATGAACCCATTTCCATCATATAACTTATTTCCTACCAGCAGTGATAGTTTATTTCTCTACAGACTTCAAAATGTACACAGTCAGATTATGGATCATTAAATCTAAACACAAGGACATGAATACAGTTTTCACAGAAAAATGTCGAGCTGTAAACTTCCATATCCACAGCTCAGCTCCTCTCTGTGCTCAACAAAGCCTGCTGCGTTTGTGGTGGGTTTTTTTGACAAGATCAAGGTAAGAAAAAAACAGCAAATCAAGAAATGACACGTTGCCCTAATGACCAGGAATACACAAGTAATAAAGTAATGCCAAAATAAAACATCACCATTCAAGAACTGAAAGACTTCTCTTTAAAAACACATTTTTCCCCCAAAGTAAAAATTAAAAAGATAATTAAAGTAAATTTACCTAATTTAAGCGCTCCAGCAAGGCCACGTATTACAGTAACAGGGTTGTTTGGATTTGTACAAAATTGATGTAAAGGTGGAAAGAAAGCATCTCGTTTATTTTCCAACTGCAAAATTATAATGGAATATTAGAAGTCAGATCAACTTGGGTTGAAAAAGAATAATAAAAAAAAAGAAACAACAGAAAGAAAACAGGAATTTTCTCCATTTCCCTGCACTGTGGGCAATGAACAACTACATCATACAATTCTTTCTATGGTAAATGCTGACTCCTGAATTTAATTTGTTTCTTGGCATGAATCATCCCCTTGTTGCTTTGACTTTTGCAACTCAGGTTTCCTGCACTTTATTTCTTTATCTGGCAGTACCCTTTACATTCCCTAAATCTACAGAATTCTCTGAAGAGCAGAGTAATATAGTTTCTTTTCAGAAGTAAAAAGAGTTAATTCTGTAGATAATGTATACAAGAAACAGTATAAAAGACTACTCTCACGGTACTCTTTGGATATCCAGCTTCAGATGGACAAAGCTGAGACAGCCTTTTATTAAAGCAGATGAATTCAGGTGATACCCCTGGAACCACTATCCCATCCAACTCAACCTGGCTTTCAGCTGAAGTCCTTGTATAGTGTTAAACTAAGTGCCAACTTCTGGCCCCCAGAAGAACTGAGCTGACCAAAGCCTAACTTGAGCTTTTCACACTGTCTATATGGACATACTGTAATGTATTCTTCTGTTATTAAGGAAGTGGATATCTTAAAATTTATTCTTCTAATACTAAGAAAGTTAGCTCAATAAAGCTATTATGAAACTTTATTTTCAAAATAAAAGTTTGGATGCTTGCCTAAGAAAATACTATCCAACTAAACCCTGCCTTTCCCTAATGACATTTCTTTCTTAGCATCACCACAACTTTTATTCATTATTCTTCGCTCAGTTTTGGAGCAGATTGTTTTTAAGAGTTTAGTTGAATTACTTGCTCATTTATACATAAGCTGTCACTTGTAAAAAAAATCATACATACATATTTGAAATACTGTGCATTGCAGCTAATGAACTGTTTTGCTTATTCTGCCAACATTTTGAGCATTAAAAATTAACACAACAAAAATCTGAAGCGTTTTTCTTCTTGTTTACTGAAATTCTTAATTTGTAAGTCCTTTAACAGTCAAACTGTCTCTCAAAGTTTTCTTTAAGCTCAGGGTTTTTCCTGCTCATATACTAGTCTGGAGATCATTGTAATTAGAAGTTAGCAATGAATAACTCAATTTTAAAATAATTATATTATATAATTCAGACAGACAAACAATTACAAAAGACAGGCAGCAATCTACTTCTACCACTAGATTTACTTACATAAATACTAGGTGTAGGTGGATTCAGCTTGTCCTTTGGCAAGGGAGGGTATGGTGGAGGCGGTGGTCGTGGAGGTGGGCATTTATCCAATAGAATACTACTGTTAGATAAGCCATTTTTACCCAGATTCCTAAAAGGAAAGAAGAGCTGCCTCTGTCAATGCTTGACAAATAAAACAAATACATATTAGTGTAATCTCTTATGCAAAATAATGTTGTATAAGGAGAAACTGCAATTTAAGATGCAAATAAAGCTCCTATGTTTTAATCGAAATTTTTCAGGGTATAATTTGCTATTATTCAAAATTATCCCCACTTTGCCTGCCAGATCTACCACATCGCCACTATTAGTTAGAAATATAGGCATTTTACATAAAAGCAAAGTGACAAAATTTAACAGCAAAAGCAGGTTTCAGCTAGAAATGGAGAAGAACCTTATCAGGTGGATGATCATTTCACAGGAGCTGAGGTAGCGCAGTCCGGCGCAGAGCACTGTGGCAGAGCAAAAGTCAGAAAATGACAATGTCTCAGCCAAAAAACTGCTCAGTCACAAAACCCAACTACAGCTACATTACAGACACTGAACTGAACCACCACCTACCCCTCCCTGATTTACACATTTTGGAGCCAAGAGGAGCCATTGCTGCATAATCAGTTTTTTGGGGTAACAGAGAACGGCCCTACCCCAGTCAGTCCCTGTGTGGAACTTCAGTGAGAACCTTGCTGCCTCTATTTGCAGCCTTTCACTGGGTATTTCTACATGTGGATAACCCACTGAATGTGTAACTTTTCCTGGAACAGATGTCTATGATCAGTAAGTTACCATCTTCAGGAAAGTATTTATTGACAAAACCATCCCTTATATTTTTGTTAGAAGTTACTCAGCTACTTCGACAGTCTTCCAGCTAAACACTACCAAAAAAACCTTCTTCCAACTTCACTTAATTAACTGTTGTTAATCCCACAAAATGGGATGTTTCGAATGTGCAATTTAGTCACATGTCTTCATAAAACTCACTGGCTACAGAACAAAGTTGTTCTGGTAACAAGTCTTCAGCAGAAAACACAGCTGACTTCTGTTAGATGAAACTCCAAGTTATAGAGCTTGTCTCTAAAACAGAATCTATGATACTGCACTGAGAAATATTTACAGCTGGATGCTTGCATGTGAGACCTTAAAATTAAGTAACCACAAACCAGTAGAAAGATGGACTTGGGGCCTGAGATCAGATCAGACTGATTGTTATGACAAATACTCTAAAGAAAATGAGCAAACATTTCATGTTCCCCAGGCTGCTGCAAAGACAAGTACCCCAAAACGCTGCTGGTCACCACAACAAACCAAGTCAGCCACCTCTGCGCCTCTGACACTGCTCTCCTCTGACAGAAGGTCAGAGCAATACAGAGACATATTCAACAACTGTCTGCAAAGCACATCTGTCAAAATACCGAACAGCTTATTCCCTGTGCTAGGTGAGTCTAATGCCAGAACAGATTGCAACTTCAGAGAAAGTGAAAGAGTGATGAGGAAGCTTTGATTAGACAACACTCAATCTGGTAAAAGAAAAATCACTAAGCAACACTTAATGTCTGATGTAGTTATTGCAAAGACCCAGTTGCCCCCATATACACAAAAAACCCCCTCAAACAAACTAAACAAAAGAAGAACCCAAAAATAACATGGCAATGTAAAATCACCACCACACAGAAATTTTTTGACTACAGCTACACAAACCCGAGATTCAGACCATCTACACAAAGTGAAACCATCATCTAAATCCCAGGCATTACTGCAGACTTTGGATTACCAAACTGAAAAAATAAAACAAAGGAAAAACAAATGCATAGTATTAAAATAACAGAGAAAATAAAATCAGTTTGCATTGATAAACGATTCTCTGGTAATTTCTGAGGGAAGGAAGATGAGAAACACTGAACCTGAAGGAAAGGGACAGTGATCACAACTCGTGTGACTTAAGCTACTGCAGTCACAGCAAGGTAACCATCACAGTGAAAGCTCAGCAAAGCCAGGGCAGAGGGGTCTTCAGGGAAGGGGCCAAAAGAGAGAAGGAACTTCTATGCACTTAGAGAAACTACAAGTCTGAAAAGGCAACGAGATAGAAGAGAAAACAGACAGCATAAAGGAAAAGATCAGATGAACAAAAGTATCTCATAACCCCAGCACTTGAAGCTGATACTACCAGTTACATGCTAAAAATTCTTATCAAGTTACTAACCCCTCAGTGGAAGTTTTAAGAAAGGGAAGAGGACAAAGAAAAGCAAAGCTGAGATAGCAAAACATTCATAATTGAAGTGACACAGGAAACAGATGGGCAGAATATTTAAAGTTGTCATTAACAGACCAGCTTCACTCTATCAATCTTTTTTTTTTTTACTATGAATCAGAATAACTTACTATTAATAACAATGAAAGAGAGCTATTAAAGAATAATTCTGTAATTGATAGTGTGCCAAACTGAGCAACAGACATTATAAAAACCACTACAGAAGCATGAAGAATATGTGCTACCAGCATCTGAAATGAAACAGTATGAGTATCCAGTGCCAGTCTCTCCTCCTCTGGAAATACAGAACTATGGCCAGTGCAAGGAAAGTAAAAGATCCTCTTTGACCACAGCAACTGTGATGAAAAGCTCATGTATCTCAGTTCCAAGAATGCAGATTTTGTGAAGGACTTCATACTGGCTGCAAGAGGCAATGGATGCCCTGCTCAAGACAAACCAAACCTGACTGACGCCCCCAAAAGAAACAGGATAACCAGTCACCTGCAATGAAGAGAACAGGCTCCATTCATTTAAACTCACTTTCCAGAGGAAACTGGCTTGTCATAGACTGTGCAGGCAGGCAAAGGCAGGAGCGGCTGTTGGGCTCAGGAGTGCAGCCTGTCCTGAGTTACAGCTGCACCTCTCAGTCCATGGCAAACTGCTGATGGGTGAAAGCAACTCATGCAAGTGCCTCATCCTGAGGACCAAACTCGAACTGCCACACTCAGGAGCAGCATCAGCCTCTGTGGATGAAGTAAGTACCTCAATTTCACAAAATCATGGATTCGATAAGGTTAGAAAAGACCTGAGATCACTGAGTCCAACCTGTGACTGAACACCACTTGTCAACTCCACCACGGCATCAAGCGCCACATCCACTCTGTCCCTCCAGGGATGTTGACTCCACCACCTCCCTGGGCAGCCTGTTCCAGGCTCTAATCACCCTTTTTGTGAGGAAATTCTTCCTATGTCCAATCTGAAGATCCCTTGGTGCATTTTAAGATTACATCCTCTTGTCCCGTTGCTGGCTGTGTGGGATGATTTCATGTGATCAATCATGGGATCCCTCAAATAATCAACCATCACATTCATTGAAACACTCCTTTTTTTCCTATTCCACTGCTTTCTAGGAAACATTCACACACCCTCTAAAAAACAGATTAGAGCTTTCAGTCTGAGAGAACATCTTCCCTTCTGGCTGTGCCAAAACACACAGCTGCCCAGGAGCACAGATGTGACACAGTTTGTGTCACAATAATCACCTATCCCTTTCATTACACAGCACTCATTCCCTAGCCCATCCTTTTATAGCAGAGAGCAACACAAAACATTTAACCATTTTAACTCTGTTTTATTATAAAAATACTCAAGTACATCAAAAATATTCAGGTTTGCACGATGAAACCTATTTTCTAAAAATCAAGAATTATTATCATTAATTACCATCCTTTATTAAATTAATGACCTCAATAGTTTTATTAGTTCACTCAAGCCTAATGTCAGAGTGAGGAAATTAGGTTTATTTCTCAGAAAGTAGTTCCATAGTGCTCTTCAAGTCCTCTGGAACCTTTCCTGTTTTCCAAGAACTATAAAAAAAAAAAAATCTGTATGAAGATTAGACAATTCTCTGGCCTGCTCTTTCAGAGCTCATGGATGTATGTTATCCAGGCCTCCAACTTAAAAATGCCAAATTTAAGTGTAACTATTGTTTAACCTTCACTTTGAATACTGTGAAAACAGAGTGTGTTACAGTGCAACCCATGATGTACTGCCTTTTATCTGCCTTCTTCCCAAGCACGGAACAAAAATATTTACTGAACTCTCTTCCCTCCACTGACAGTTCTAATAGTTCTGTGCAGTCATTAAGACTACTTTTTTGTGTGTGTTTCTTCTTTTCATTCTTGTCCACAGTTTTTCTCTTCCAAACATTATTTCTGGGTTTTCTAAAACTCTTCGCTTCAGGGCTTTTGGAAATATTTGCCTTTTTTTTTTTTTTTCAATTGGGAGATTATGACTTTTAGATGATAATGAAAATTTCCCAAACCATTTTCAGTTATCTATAAATTTGGATTTTAGGTACAATTTCCAGGTCAAAACAGAGTAAGTTACAACCATTTGTGTTTAAGCAGTTATTTTTGTTGTCAAGGCAGTCTAAGTGAATTCTTATTTGAGGATTAGCTGTATGAGAATTAACAAGGTTTTACCGCTCAAGAGATTACAGTTATTCTGAAGAACAAAATTAATGCTCTCTCTTCCCCCAATGAAAATCACATTTAAAATGAACACAAGGAACTGTGGATTTATTTGATACTCTTATCTCAATTCCATCAGAATTAATTAATCTACAAAGAAGAACAAACAAGGCATTTTTTCCATGTGCCTGCAGAAGGAACCAGTTGAAGCACTGGGATGCACAGCACTCACCTGACCCAGTCCAGGCTCAAAACAGAAAAACCCACCCTTCACAATTAGTAGATACAATCAGTTGCTTTCATACCCTGAGTTAATTACAAAACCACAGAAAAACATCTGTCAGTCCCCACCTCCCTGGGAAGGAGGTGGTTACACACAACACCCAACTTGGGCTCTCCAAGGCTCGAGCTCCCCCAGCTCCTTCTGTAGCCAGGAAAGAGAGAGAAGCTCTCCAAGGGGAATATAAAGAAGTCAAGTCCAGTTTACATTATGATTAAATGCAAGCAATGCAAGGTGGTTAATTATACAACCTGTTTATCATGCAGTTCTCCACCCCAGCCTTTCACAACCAGGTACTCAGCTGGCAACACTCCCAGAGATCTTGCATTTTAAACCTACAGAAAATCCTACAAAAGAATTGTGGATTTTCTCATTATGCAAATGTATTTCTAATTGTTTTTTAATTCTGTTCTGGTTTTGACCTCAATAGTACAGGTTGGCAGTGAATTTCATAGGTTAATTACATGTTATGTAAGAAGTAATGTTCCTTTTCTTTCTTTCCTTAATGACTTTTACATCTTTCCTTTCTATTTAATTTCTAATCACCTTGCTCTTAAGGCTGTTAAGACAAACAGAATCACATTAATGACTTATGTAAGAAAAGCATTATAACAAGCAGCACCAAACATTTTCATACACCTGTCTTCCCCTCTAAACTATTAATCTTTCCTATGGTTTTTTACTCCCAGACAATTCTGCTTCCCATCTGTATACCTCTGTATTTGCCTTTTGGACAAAACAGAATCTCTTATTATTTTAAGCATGGTTTAGAGCTTGTGAAATCACAGTACTTCGAATTTTGTTCTTAAAACCTTTACTATGGTGAAGTTCCCTTGCCAGAAGTCATGTGCCTTTAGAGCAACTGAGCAGTTCTGCCTTGAAGCCAGAAGATGATTTGGTAGTAAAGAAAATTCCCAATAGAAGAATTGCCTTAGTTGTTTTTAAACAAACTTAATCCAGCTCCTTTCTCCAAAAGGTACTTCCTCTCAATCCGATTTAGGCTCTTTTCCTCTGGACCAGAGAGTTCTCAAACCAGTGAGTCCCTAAGTGACTTCCCAGAGCTTATTACCCCCCTTTAATACACATTACCATCAAACCTACACCTTATCACTTGCCTTCCCCAACTAAGCCAAACCAAAGCTTCCAAGTTCAAAAACATGTTTACAAATCAGTTTTTCCATATATTACCGTAAAAATGACAACAGCACCTTTCAGCTGACACAAAACTGCCCAGCGATCCAGCTGGACTCTTCAGAATTGCCTGAGGACCTCTTGCACGGACTTCCCTAAACCATTATCGAACAAAAATTTTGTTTGGAGCTTTGCAATGTTCTTCCAAGAGTGTGGACAAGCTTCAGTAAATAGGGAGAAAAAATAATAACAAAGATATTTCTTATTTCTTTTATGAGAAATGAAACAGGGTAACTCAGGATCTTCTCTCCATTGATTACAGGAAGGACTTGACCTCAGGCCAGCTTTAGAAGGAACAACTGTTAAAGGTACACCTTCTTTAACTGAGTTGGATATTGGATTTTTACCCCTCCTTCAGGATGTTAATTAGATGCACCAGTTGAAACACTGAGCAAGAAATCAGCTGGTTTCACTTCAGTAGAAATAAACAGCTCGAGTGTTAAATCTCAAGTCTTGTGATAATGTTTCATTAATTCTCCTTTCAGGAGGAATGCTCACAGGGAAAAGATACTTGCATTTCTAAGAGCTCAGGAAAGAGCTTTTGGTATCAATCTCTTTAAGGAAACCTAATACACAACCAGACAAAGCAGCACACTCTTCTTCTTTTCACCATGTATTAACAATCAGCTTTTCTAATAACAAACTCGGGGCAATTATTCTTAGCCTATGTTCTTATTTTAATCACACGGTTTTCACTTATGCTCAAAAATTACTTGGGGTTATGTTGGTTTCTTTTGTTTTTTGTAATGACCTCAACAGGAGATTTTCACTAGGAATCTCAGGAAGGATAATTAATTTAACAGAACACTCTTTTATCTCTTTATTTCCTCAGAGGCTTAAAGAAATTTAGCTTACTATGTAAACAGTTTACCAAACATAGTAATTTAGCTGCTTTTTAACCACCTTAAAATTTACTGTTGCCATCACTTTTATTAGCAGGGAAGACTTACCAAACCACACTCACACTTCCAGAATCACCTCCTCAATTCCTTTTCCTCCTTACTCTCCAGCAGCACTTCAACAAGATGAGCACACACTTGCCACCCCTACTGGGTTCCAGAACAACATCCTAATGAGATTTGCATATTTGAGCTCCTGCATTCCTCAACTCCCGGTGGCTTTTCAGTGACATTGTCTGGCCCTCCAAGGGAAGCTCCTTGTACAAGGCTCCGTTGCTGTGCCAGCAACCTGTGTCTGACCCCTCCTCAGCAACCTCACTTCACCCCCTGAACACGACACGGCTCCGGGAAGTATTTCCTCAACATTCCCACCGAGGAAGATGGATAGAAAGAAAACTGTTCAGCCCCTGCAATTATCTTGCCCTACTTTAGTGCTCACTCTAGTCCTGGGCAAAACAAAACATTTACCGAGTCTGTTTTTACAGACCAGACAACCTATTCACACGTAATAGAAGAAGAATGTTTTGGCACGTGTTTTGCATTTTATGATACAAAGCATCTCCTTTCACCCCATGGCTTCACTTAAACAGCTTTTATTAAGACAACACTTAAAGCAAAGTGACAGTCTCCCAGCATTTATTTTTGCCTAATTCCAATTTTTGTAATTCAATACTTCTGAACTCCTTTTTAAAAATAGTTGTTTCTACCTTAAAAACACCAAACTTCCTTCCCTCTGATGCTCCATTTTTCTTAAGCAATACACAAAGCCCAGGCAAGCATCCACAAGTGGGCTTTTGGTGGTGAGCATTACCACGTTACTTCCTGATAAAATCCCTCCTGTGAGATGAGGAACTTATCCTGCAGTTGGTCAACTGTAGTCAATCAACTTTTGTGCATCACCTAATCCCAAACTGCTACTAATTCCAGGGGGTTTGTGCTATAGGAACAAATAAACCTGAAGGGTCTGAAAGATGCAAGAAATGGCTTCTCTTAGACAAGACATTTTTAAACCTGTAAGCATCTGAAGAAAAGATTAACAGACTACTGAGGAATTTCAACACCCCTTACAACTACCAAAAACACCCTGGTTTTGAAGTGAGCAGATAGTAAACAAAGCCAAATGCAGAATAATGAGGAGGAAAATAAAAATGATTAATCTAGTGCTCCAGCTATAAAAAACCCAAGTTACATCCACCTGTTCCTACCTGTCAAAATGTCTATTTTTCCCTAGAGAACAGACAACAGGACAACAGATTGTACCAAAAAAGTATTGTCAGAGAGCAAGAAAAATATGCCAAAAGATAACAGAATATAGTTTTCCACACTGGAGATGGAGCCAAAATGTCTTTCTGAATACATCAAATAAGGGTTTGTATGTAACAACTGACATATATGAATAGACTTAAAGCCCAGTACAGTGTAACTCCAATATATAAAAATTAATACTACAGGAAAACTTCCTCTCCCCATGCATGAAGTTTATTCTTTACAGCACAAATGTTTGGGATTTTGTCTTTTTTTTTCTTTTAAAGGAAAAAGAAATCAAATAATTAATTTCAGGTTTTCTACTGTAGATAGCTTTTTCACAATTTTTACAGTAATTCTAAAAAAAAAAAAAATCAACATTTTTGGTCACAAATTCAACTTTTCAACTTCAAGATACCAGTTAGAGAAAGAGCACCCAAATGTAACCACTACTACAGAAAGTATCTCACACTGTGTTAAAATAAAGGTTAACATGCAGTACTGAAATTCACAGTATCTGATATTTTAGTACATAAACAGCTTCTGTTCTACTATGTATAAATGTTGACTTATTTTGCAAATTAGCAAGCCTTTCAGCAGATTATCTTTCAGTATTATCCCTCCCAGATATTTTTCCTTGTGTCAATCATGCACACAACATCTATGACAACTCTGCTGCTCCAGAGCTGTCATGTGCATGCCACAAACTCTAAAAATATTAATAAAAAAGCAAGGGCTAATCAGCTGCTCAGTCCATGGCTGGGACAGTCTTGTCCTCAAATTCATGTATGTAAAGTGTCAGTCATGTTAGAATGGGATGGGAAAAGACTCTACTAATATATTCCATAGTCTGTATAGTATATAATAGCTATTATTTTTATTTGTATGAAAAAACTTTGTACATGGAACCTTTTTTTTAACAGGTAACCAATCCCAGCAAAGGTGAGTTACAGTAATTAATGAGAACAACAGAATTTTCACACAGAGGAAACTGGCTGCCTGCCTTTACACTTCAAACTAACCCTAAAAATTCACCTTGCTGTCAGTCCCACAGAATTCCTCAGAATCTCTTGTTATTACCAGCAGACATAGGCAGAAGAGTTTCCAGAAATCATCATCTGACTAGGACAGATTCTGTCTCTGAAACTGCAGAAGTAGTCCCAGCCCAGACTGATGCATTTCTTGACCTGAGGTGTTAAAAACCCCCAAGTCTCTCCTCCACTTTTCCCACTGCTCACCTTTCCTTATTCTCCAGCTTCTAAGTCCTCTGCCTCGCTGAATGAAGGTGCAAACAGGCTGAAGAGGGAGCTCTCAATCTCTACTCAGTAAGATAAAAAGGGAAAAACAGGCACATCTAACACTTTCTGAGCTGTCTGCAAACTACACAGAACAAAGTATTAGCTTATCTCCCTTGATTTTGTGAGCCTGGGAAGAAGTAAAGACTATATGAACCAAGTGAAACACCTTTATGAGCCTCCCTTTACCTTCGAAATTAACTATCACCAGAATACAACACCTCCATCAAACAACACAAAAGCAAAGACTTGCAGTAAAATTTGGTTCAAGATTTTTGTAGTAAAAATGCTCTGTGTTTTCCTCCTTACCACAAACTGCAGACCTCATCTATAAAAAGTATGAAAACTACCATGCTAAACCCATCAAAATGCAACATCTGAATAAAGGATATGCTTCCCCATTGCTCTCCCAAGAAAGCCACATGCCAATTCTGGAGACAGATCAGCTCAACTGCAAGGAAGAACTTAAAGTCTGTAACAGTTTATTTTATGCCTGTTTGCAATGCACTCATCCTAACACTGACACCAAAGCTATTTTTATACTTCCACCAGCAAGAACAAATAGATGATCCCAATTAAAACAACAAACTGTTAAGCTGTTAATTTTTATGGATGTAGAAACGCCACTTGGAAATGAACATTACAGTAAGAACTAATATTTAAAAGATGACAAAATAAGCTGTCTACAGATTTTTTTGACTCTTTTAGGAAATTTATCTTTGTAACAGATAGCTACAGACTGCCATAGTGTGGATCAGTATTAGTCATCAAATCCCACAACACGAGAAACTACTAAGTCTCAATCCCAGCAACAGATGCAGAGTTTTTTGCAGAATGATATAAACATGCTTTTATACCATTTAACATCAAATAGAGTAATGCTCCAAACTGCCATGAAATATAGCAAACATATATATGTCTCCCAAATCAAATATTTTGGAGTCAAATATATCGAGATGGCAAAAATTCCAGCAAGAATTCCAATACAGGAAAGTACACGTAACACTTCAACTAAAAATACAGTAAACCCAGTTCAGTATGGAAAACAGCAGAGTACAACCCCAAAACATTCGATAACCACCTTCTTATGATTAGAGGAACTTCTGTGAACTTTAAAGGCATCTTAGGTAACATATTCACTAATGGTGACAACTCTAAGAGATGGCTACAGAGTGTAAGGTGCTCTAAATGGTCATTTCAATTTCTCAGTTTGTTTGGATTTCAAATAATTATTTTTTTTTTTGAGAAAGCAGGCAAATATCACCAAAGACTACCTAGGAAATCTAAGGACTTTGAGATAGTTTAGACAGAGAAGGCTGTGAGCAGGAAGCACTAAATGTGGATTTGCAGAGCTCACGACTGCCTGACAGGCTCTGTGCCAACACACGTGCCTCAACATTTTACACACCCTCCTCTGCCACAGGCCACTGGCTGCTGCAAAGGTGGCTGAATTTGCTGCATTCCTATTCCTATTCCACTGTAGTTTACAGTGGAATACCTTTCCCAGAAGTATTATCTGAACTTCTACAACCCAGCCTTCCACGCTCTGTGCCATCCTGAATCATCAGCAACGAAGACACCTGGGAAAACTCTGTGTAATTTGCCAACTTTTCTAGAGGCTGGCCTCATTTTTTTCCCTAATCTATTATGCCTCTGATCTAAAATGAATCAAGCTTATTGACTACAGCAAAAAACCAACAGCAACATACCTGCCAATCAACTGGAACATAATATGGACCAAGATTTACACCCCTGAAGAGTCAAAATTACCTGCATTGCACTGTGACAGCCTCAACTCACTGCACCACTGTGTTCGTAAAGCAGAATCCACCACATGAACAGCTCCTGTGCTTGAGCTGTAGATGCTGAAACCACCACCAGCAAAAAAGCCATCTCTGGTAGAGAGGACAAGCTGATACACCAGATGGCTGTGTGGCCACTCAGAGGGACACCAGCAGGCACAAGAGAGGGGCCAGCTCAGGAATGCTCAGGAATTTCAGCAAAGGGAAATGCCAAGCCC